>JAJMRR010000006.1:0-571981 GCA_030578455.1 Metschnikowia sp. yHQL527 | reverse complement strand
TACATCCTGGAGCATAGACCCGTACATCCTGGAGCATAGACCCGTACATCCTGGAGCATAGACCCGTACATCCTGGAGCATAGACCCGTACATCCTGGAGCATAGACCCGTACATCCTGGAGCATAGACCCGTACATCCTGGAGCATAGACCCGTACATCCTGGAGCATAGACCCGTACATCCTGGAGCATAGACCCGTACATCCTGGAGCATAGACCCGTACATCCTGGAGCATAGACCCGTACATCCTGGAGCTTCTTCAAGGTTTATCTGAGTGTAAAACCAGATCTATTTAGGTATTTGCTCCTTATGTCAATATTTAAGATGAGATAAGTACTTGTAGTTGAAGGTATAACATAAGATATCACCCCTTCTATTGTCCTAATCAATTTGTATTGAAGTTATGGAAATATAACGGTTTTCCTATATAAATTGTAGCGTTTTGTAATGATTCGATACTACTTGATTAAACTATTTGTGAGTGTTTATTCGTTGTACTTTCAAGCTTTTGATACCTTGCAGAATTCTTCTTGTAGATTATAGTGTTATTACTTAAGTTCATGTTAATAAATACGATCAAGGTAGATAGCAGGTAATATGAATCCTGGTTAATATTCAAGTATAATTTATGTCGGTATTACGCTAAATTGGGCAATCTCGGACTCATGCTAAAAGTTTTGATCTAAAAAATATACATTTATTATGATATTAATTTATCCTACAGGCTATTTTCTCTCCAATATTCCCCGTTATGTTGAAAGAATTTGAGCATATATTCATGAACACAATTGGTTCAAAAACTCTGTTTACTGGTGGTGATACTAATGAAAATACCATTTTTAAGCTATTCCATGGTTGATTTTTCATGAATTTTACATGCTCGTTATTGATTAGTCTGTGTGTCGTACCTAGACTTGATTTGAGGTGCAAAAGATTAATTTCAAACCAAAGTAAGAGAAGATTTGCTTCTTCATAATGATTTGAAGTACTGCTAAGATGTTTGAAAGAAAGAGTATAGGACTTAATGCAATGAACAAATGATGCATTGATTGTGCTGTCCTCAAATTATACTTAGTGCAATAAAATGAGTTATAAGTTCAATGATTAAGAAAGTCAATATCCGGCTAAAGAAGAACCATTCAGTATGCAATTACTAACAAGGGTTACCTATTTATTTTTGCCTATATTTATCAATTGATTCAGTACTATAGCAATTTTATAGACAGTAAAGTTATCCTCCAGATCCTCAAAGATGGGTCGAAAACGGTAAATGGTATGCGCTAAAGCAATTGAATTTAAATCGAAAAGGTTTATGCAATCTCATAACTGATATTATTACGTGAACTGATTGAGATTATATAGGATAGATAGCTCTCTGAAAAATACTCAATAGCGAGCTATTATTAACGATTTATTGCTAACCAACTTCTACATTTAAAATTACTAATGAAAGCTTCACAAGTTTTGATTGAATGACTTAATTATATATCAATGAAATCAGTAACAGCAGTACAAATCATTATACTGACTGACTAACTTACTCCTTGAATTCATCTTTCAAGAATTGACTATATTGGGGAACTCCAAGACCTCTCTTAACACCCGGAACAGCTGCAACATCTTTCACCCATTGATAAAGAGTCTTATACTCAGCTCTATAATCAAATAATATATCAGCAGCAACAACCCATCCAAAAACTGCAACATCAGCAATTGTTACTTTGTCACCAACTAAGAACTTACCATTTTTGTTGCGTTCCAAATAAAGCTCAAGAACGGAATAAAGCCTCTTTGTTTCATTGATGTATCTATCAATTGCATAATCGATTTTAACTGGAGCGAACCTGGCAAAGTGGTTTGCTCGACCTTGCATAGGGCCGACTCCAGCCATTTGGAAGTATAATATTTCCAATTGCTTATAATAATCTTTAGTTCCATGGGCATAAGAAAACTTATGATCTTTATCATAAGTATCAGCCAAGTATTGAAGAATTGCACCGGTTTCGCTGATAGTGACACCAGTATCCTTATCAACTAAAGTTGGAATTCTACCATTTGGATTCAAAGCAATATACCAAGGTTCTTTTTGCACATTTTTCGAAATATCAATTCGTTCGACATTGTACTTGAGGCCAAGCATCTCAAGGAAAATGGAGACCTTTACCCCATTAGGAGTTTCAAGAGTATAAAGATTTAAATGAGGCATTTTGACGGAGATACGAAAAATGAGATTTAATTGCTCCTTTATATATTTGTGGAGCGCTGACAAATTGCAGCAAAAAACTAATGTGGCAACCTCAGCAACCTGAATACCTATTGTTATTCGCAATGACGTCTAACATATTCCAATTGACGTTATAGATTGAAATTATAGAGCTTATCAACACTGAAAGGATTAATCAACTTCTTCAGGTTCACGAACTCTTGTAGGTGAACTGCTCGAGAAAAAGGGTCAACGGAGATAATAGTCTATTTCCGAATACTAAAAGAAAGTCTATGTACTCAATGAATTACCCCTAAACAGGGGAATTAACTACTCACAAAGGGTAGACTATGGAGATTTGTTGTTTGTAACCAAAAATTAAAAAGCTTCAAGCCAGAAATGGCAACTATTTGAAGTTCAAATTAGTACTTCTGATATCAAAGGTTGATTACATGTAATCAAATGATTGACCAAATATTAAAGCCTTTTAAAAGCATACAGTTTGAAATGGTTTGATACTACCAGAACTGGAGCCGGAGCTTATACTATCAGTTGTAGTAGTCATCGAAAGCACTGTTGGCAAAAGTGTTAAAGTGTTAAAGCAAGAGTATTTTCTACTTTCGATGTACCAAATAGAGGTAACAGATATATAATTCTCTGGTGTATCATTTTGAGGTGTTTCAACGAAGACAACAATTGTGGTATTGTCAAAAATAGTGTAAGTCGAAGTTTCACTTATAGTCGAGTATAGGGTAGCTGTCAAATTAGCTGGAAGGCCAGAAAATAGAGAAGAAGAAAGAGTAGAAGAAGGAGTTGAATTGGAAAATACTTCAATGACGAGGATAATTCTTGAATGGTAAATCTATTCCCTGCGTAGGTATCTCATTTGGTGTTGAAAGAATTTGTTCAACTGTTAAAACTAGAGCTGCTAAAAAACTGAAGAATGTTAGCTCTTTTCAAACCGAAGCATATGTTATGGGTTTCAATGGAGGTTAATCATGGAATGAAAACTATACTGTTGCCGAATTAGTAAAAACTTTTTAACAATTTTTGACTGGTACAGAAATCCAACAAGTCACACGTATTGAAAATTAACCTCGTAGTCAGCTTTGCCTTTGTCTTATTACTGCGATAAGAGAAAGTAAGTGGGGTCGCATTGGGGTCAAATATTTTGCACCCAAATATTAAAGCTCGAAATATATAATCTTTCTACATTTTTTGAATAAAGTCATATTTATTGCTTAAACATACTAACTTTTTATCTCAAATCCTTGTAGTAGCACAAGGCATTTAAAGAGAGGTAATATCAGAGTCAGTGGTGTATTTAACTTGAGCTAAAGAGATTTCACGGTCATCAAGATCGTAAACAGCATAAACGTGACGAAGGAAATTTTGTCCAAGAATACCTTCACTGTTTCCGCTAGATTCAATAGCAATATTACATTCACCTTCAGTTTCGTAAACAATATCGGAGTATGGAACTTTGATAGTAAGACCGTCAAAGTTAAACTCAACGTATTCACTGTCACTTGATTTAGAACAATCAGTAAAGTAACTAGTAAGAGCATCAGCAACGTTTGAAGGCAAAATGGTGTAAGTAGTTCCTGAATCAAGATTGATCGGAGTATTGGAGGTCAATGTTTGACCGTTGAAGGCAACAGAGTCTAAAGTGATAGACAATCTGTTTTGATCTCCATTGGCATCGTTGGCTCCAGTAAGAGGAAATTTGACTAAAGATCCAGAGTACTTAGCGTTATCGACAGCACCGAAAAGAATACTTCCAGTGGTAGCAGATTGAGAGTTTAAGTACAAACTGTAAGCATTCTTGTCAATATACCCTTGAGCTTTCAAAGCTGCTGGGAAATTGTTATAAGTTTGACTAGACCCTTCAAGTCCAACCAAACCAACACCAAGAATTCCATCAAATGGAATACCAACATCACTGGTGACGTCACCAAAGTACAAATCAGTAACAGTTGGGCCATCAGTAGAAAGAGCAAACAGATCATAAGCCCACTTTCCAGAGACATAGGTTGAACCAGTACCATAAGCGTCTTCAAATTTAGCGCTACCGTCTTTGAAAGTAGTCGAACTTGAACTATCATAAGGACCGCCAGTTGATGAATCTTTTATCCATAAATCAGAAGATCCAGTATCGAGAACAATTTGGGCTTTTTGTTTGTTTGAACCAGCGTAAATAGTAGCAAGATATTCTGAAGTACCTTTGTCAATAGGGATAGGAGATTCAGCTCTTGCATGAATAGTAGTAGAAGTATTAGCTGGGTATTTATGAACTTCGAAGTCTAACGCAACGTATTTTGGACTTCTTTTTTCAATAGCAGCACCATTGACTAAGGCCATAGCAAGAGAGAGAAGAGATAATTTTGAGAGTTGAACCATTATTTTTGATTTAATTGATTGATAATTGATAATGATATTAATCTAATTGATGTTCAGTCCCCTTTATATACTGATTCAGTTCAACCGTCAAGTTGGTGCCGTATGTTAAAGGCAAGCATCTTCAACTAGTATGACGTGCTTTGAAATTTGCTACTAAATCCTATGTAAGTTTGCAACCGACAAATAAACTTTACTCGACTGCTTTTAGACAAATTCTTCAAGTTCGCAGCAATGACGGTTATAGTAACCGTTTCGGATTTACTTCCGACAAATTAGGAAACCGGTGTCAAAACCCTGCACGGTTATGAATTTTCTACGAAATAATAGTACAGGTTAGAAAGTGTTTGGACATATGTTGCAATCACTTACCGTTAAAAAATCTTCCAAAATCCTCCATGTAATTAGTGACTCTATAGGGGGTTGAACTTTAAAGATGACTATGGGTTATGTCCGCTTGAAATTTCGTATCAATCGAATAATAGAATCGAGTATCTGCACCATTCGGTAAATTACCGTTGTTTTATCATATATATGGTTTATAATGGTGACTTTACGGATTACGGTCGTTACAATGAAGTGCCGTGCGTTACTGACACATTGTCGAAAATTGAGGTACATTGTTTAAATAACAAGACTAACTTAGTAGTAATTAGAAAATTGCAATACGTAGCCAACAGTGGTGGCTTTTAATCAGGTCCCAAAAGTTTCTAGATTAACCCCTTAATAACCAGTGTGAAATTAGCTTATTTACAATTTTTAGTTTTATTTTTTATGACATTTTTTTTTCGTGGTGGCTTATCTAACTGTCAACATGCAAACGAATCGAATTACGAGCGTTATTAACTGATTTGATTTTTCAATCCCTCGAGTTATCGTACATTTGTTATTTACTCTTAAAATTACATATTTTACAAACTAGTATATTAATCACCCCAATATTCTTGTAAATCTTTGGCTCTGAATTTCATTGCCCAACCAGTAGACATTTCGATCTTATCTAATAAATCCAACACAATCTTGTGTTCATCCTTATGGGTTAGGAGTTGTCCGGCGATCCAGAGTGTTTGTACTGAATTATTCCAGCAGCCGCTATTGGTTAGTATTGTTAATGTAATAAATTAAATAAAAAAAAAAAAAAACATACTGATGGTTATTGTGAATACTAATCGAGCATATCCGTTTAGCGTGCCATGTTGCAGGTTTCTAAAAATAGTTAGTATTGCTTAAATGAAATTTATCTGATTACATACACTCACAGAAGAAGCTTTAATTTTGTACAATCTTGGCTTATTTTTGATCAATAAAATCATGGACATATGATAGATCTGATTTGCGGAAACTAAATTGTTAGTAAAATCATAGAATATTAATTCAAGAAAATTCACATACTTGCTGGTCCATTATCATATAAAATCTCCGGGAATGGGACGGCATCAAATTCGATTATTGGTTGCATCTGAGCAGGTCTATTAACATTCCAATCCACAACCTCATTGTAAAGATTTTCCCATTCTTTTGCAAAATTTTGTTTGTCAGTTGAAATTAAATTTAACACTCTAGCACATAAAAACACCATATAATTTGCATACATGTCAATTGAGTTTTCTTTCCTAAATAACTCACCGGCTTTATGAATTGGTACACCATCAGGTAACCATTTAGAATCTTCAATCATAGTAGTTTGTTCTCCAATTACTGCCGAATTAACATCCATTCTTGCAAAACACCAAAAAAGTGCTCTTTCGTAAGGTGGACTAAATCCATTTATGCGTGAAGCCTTGAACAATGTAGAACATCCCTCTAAATGATATCTCCATTTTTCATGAGAAGACGACATCATTTCAAAAACACACAATAGTACACATGCCGTTATTGTAGAGGTATCTGGAGTTTTATTCACTGTAGGTATCAAATGTTGTAAAGCAGTTTGATATAAAGCAATAGTTTTAGAAGGGAAATATTTCTTATCTATCTTTTCTTTTTGTCTTGAACTTAATGCATAAATTGAAAATCTTAGACTTTTGTTATACTTTGATAATTGTGTTGATTGTAAACCAAATTGTCGGGTATGATCAAACATATCGAGCCATGGTGCAACTTTATATAGATAATTTTTGAACAAACTTTTTTCTTCACTTAATGATAAAATTGGTGATTCCTTATTTTCTTCATCAAATTCGATTCTTTTGTTAATTGTTTTCGGTAAGTTACCACTTGATTCATTATAAAATAAAGGATTTGGTGACATAACAGCAGAATTAGTGTTAAATAAATCAACATTCAAAAGCTCGAGATTATTTGCATTAAATGTTGAAGCATTTGCAAACATATACTCTCTAAAAGTTGATTGTAAATCAGTAAAGTTGAGTAAGTTAGATGAATTTGAAAGGGGACTTAGCGCAAATGGATAATTGGATTGATTATTACCATTTGAAGAAGCTGTATTTGGATTAATTGCAGGTGTTGAGTCATTTTGTTCTTGAGAAGCTCCATTAGTTGAAGCTGTATGATATTCTTCCTGAGAAGGATGATTTAAGACTTGATTTAGAAAATGAAGGCCATTAGGTGCATATGATTGTGGTTGTTTATCAGAAACTATAGAAGGTGATGATACGGTAGAAGAACCATCATGATTCCATGAAATTGTTGGAGGTCCCGGTAATGTTTGTTCGACATTATTATTTAGTTCAACATCTGTAGAATGACCATTACTTTCATTAGAATTCAATGAATGTTCCATATTTTCTAAATTTTTCGAATACTGATTAAGGGCAGTTATGCTAGTTAATGATTTTATAGGTGGGATAGGCATTATAGGTTTAATTTGTGATTGGGGGATTAATTTTTCAGGGTATGATTTTTGTTTCTTAACCTTTTCTTTAAGTTCTTCTTCTGACGCTCTTTTATAGTTATTTGCTCTTCTAGCCCAACTTCTTCCAGCGCTAGGCCATTCACAAGTATGTCCTCTCAGAATACATGCTTTACAAGAAGGTTTTGCTTCATCGCATTTCTTATGTCTTCTTCTGCAGTTGAAACATCCAGTACGAACTCTTCTTTTGACATGTGTCCCATACTCACCGTCTTCATTGGCTTTATCCTGACCAGAATTTTCTTCGGACGCTGAATCTTTTGAACTGGTAAAATGGGGCTCGATTATACTACGATTGTCTTTGATTGTGACGACGTCATCTTTTGAAGATCTGGGTTCAGATATTTCATCCAGTATCCTCAAGGAGTTATCGGGAATGGATACCATGACGGCAATATCCCGGTGTTCTTATGTATATATCAATGAATATCGTTGGAAAACGTTGTAAAAGACGTTCTTGAAAGCCTCGCGCACTTGAAATGGGGTTTTTACAAGAACGGATTTTGTGACAAAAAGGACCGACATTTTTCCCCACACGATCCAGGTAAAGAACGAATTTACAGAGAAAAATCAAATCAAAGGAAGTAGAAGTGGACATGATGGGGAGACTACGGTAATAACATAAGAAATCGTTTGTTGGGAAGAAAGTTGATGGCCGAAATCGGTAATTTGCAACCTGGCTAAAAGCTGAGGCAAAGCTGAAATTCTGGATTTTACGTAGTAGGGTAGATTTTGCCCAAGGTAAATTACCACTGGTGTAGTCATTTGACTTTAACGTTTCAAAACCTTATTTCTGAGCCTCAACTTGCCTCATTCAGCTACTTTGCCGATTGAGCCTAGTTTCCGGCCTTTGACTTCAGTGGGTTAATTACACTAGGAATTTGTTGGAGTCAAAGGTTTGCTTCTTACTGCTACACTCTTCCTTATTTTTTCATTTTTATTTCATTTTTACGTACTATTCTTTTGAAACCTAAAGTTCATCGTGAACCATAGCTTGAAATTCAAGTGGCTCGAACTCTCCGTATTCAATATTAGGATCTGGGTAAAGTTTGAATACAAAACGTTTATAACTTCTAACACCTGCTTCATTAGAGACTTCTGCGATTATATGATAAACCTTACATGGCTGAGGTTTTCTAAAGAAGTTGAGGCACGATTCGGTATATTCGGGTAACTGAAGAGTTACAATAGATCCTTCGTCATTCAATTTTTCAATTGGAATTTCTGGAACTTCGACTAAATTTCCTTGAGTAGCTGTAACTTCACGATAATGTAACCATTTGTAATTCAATGTTGAGTTATTGAGATCGTAAGATTTAGTTAAATCTAAAACCACAGTAGAATTTGGTGTAATGTCAATAAAACTTGGTTTGACACTAATTTCAGTTTCATTAAAGATAATAACAGGCTCATGAGCGGTTTCTTCAAATGAAGAAATGGTCCATTGCATTCTTTCTTTGAAGTCGATTTGAAATGCATCTCTCCATCTCCAGATAGTAGCCTTATTACTTACGAATTTTTCACCATTGACCCCAATAACGTGATCTTGGGTATCCCCGTAATGCATAAAGTTTCCGGATAAATCACTCAAAGTATGTCTACCACCCCATCCACCATACTCAGGATTCAATGGCCAATTCAATCCATTTGGTATAACGAAAAGTGTAGATGGAGTATCACCTTCCATATTGAACAAGAAATCTGGATATACTTTTCCTAACTCAGAATTAGAATTTTGAATATTTTCTTTAACCCATTCCTTGGACACATACTTAGTTTCTGGTCCACCATAGTCAAATGCATTGTATACTTCACCAGAAATTCCAACCCAAGTTGATTGACCGTAGTGATTGAAACCGTGAATTGAAGCTACATACTTCAACTTTGGGAAATTGTATCTTATCCAAGGTCCAGTATTATCTTGATCAGAGATAGCATACACAGTGATTTTATCAATTATTTTTTGAATGTAAGCGGCTTTCTTAGTTAATTTCAATTGGTTTAAGGCCTCTGCCAAAACGTTGGCTCCTCCCCATAATAACACAAATATATGGTCATCATCTTCTTTCAAATCATTTAAACTATCCAATAAGAGTTGAGCACCCGAACTGATTTTTTTAGGTTCATCAAGAGCTGCTAATCCATAAACTGGCTTTCCCACCTTGACAATTGATCTGAAGTAGTCGGCACTTGGGTAATCTTCAGAATGTTTCAATAAGTTAGGATGAACTTTTTCGTATGCATCAATGATAGGGTAAATATCTTCATCATGGATAGTATCATTCAACCAATAAGAAGTAGTGGCCACTATTCCCTTAATATTCAATTCATTAGAATAAAGGAGTAATCTTACTAAAGATTCTGCATCATCTGGTTCGTTACTGATATCAGTAAGAACAAATACATCGGGTTTATAATCTTTAGCAGGAATTAAACAAACAACCGTCTGCAAGAGCCCAAAAAATAATAATGAAAATTGGAGTAACATAATTAATTCTTAGCCAGATTAAAAGAGACCTGGACCAGTATAACTTGTTATAAAGTACTAAAATGCATTAAATCTTTACCCCATACCAATCTCGGAAAAGGTGTACCAGAAGCGCGTAATGGAATAAGCGCTTATGCGATACGAAGAGGTAAAAAAAAAAATTACCCCGCTCACCCCTCCTATAAGCGACAAGCGACGAATTTTTTGAAACTCGACAACAATTCCCCGTGGGGAACTAACGCTCACCTTGAGGAGATCTCGCGATGTCCACCAATTACAGTAGTATTCCCCATAAAAACTTTGTAGCCGCTTACCCCACATCGGGTACTCGTCGCCTAATAGTTCACGACTAACATCGTTCGTGATACTCTGCTTGTGGCTTAACATTAAAATTCGTTGTTTTACCCCAACATATTGCCTATTTCAAACTTACACGCCTTGCTTGGAAAATCTCCAAGGAATTAAGTACCTATTTAGTGTAATTTTTCGAATGTGGATTGAAACTAAGAGATTTTAGCGTAATTCGGGATTTCTTTGTCTGCTTAATATTTTCTTATACAAAATCTATATAAACATCTATATATCTCGATTGTTTTAGATTGTTTCGCTAAATATGAGTAAACAAAATATTGAAACTATTGGAGAGTCAAAACTTGTTTCTGCTAACACAGATTCTATACTTGACTCTGCAGGTGCTGTAATTAATGAAGATGAAGGTTTAGCTGCCAGAGTTGCTGAACTTAATGACCTTCATATGACAAAATGGGAAACTATCAAAGCATACCCTTTTGCTTGTGTTTGCGTTTTGATTATGATTTGGACTTTAATTTTAACTTCATTCGAATCTCAAGCTGGTAGTATTGTTATTAGTATTGTTCAATTCAGATACCATTTTGGTCATTTAATTGCCGGTGGAGATCCAACCAACACTGCTGATTATGTCCTTGACGCTAACTGGCAAAGTGCCCTTTCTGGTGTTCCTCTTGCTACTCAAATTATTGGTCAATGGGGAGCTCCTTATATTAGTGGTAGATTTGGTAAAAAGTGGGTTATGTATGCTACTAACTTGATAACGTTTGCATTCATTGGAATGGAATTTGCTGCAGAAGATATTCACTTATTCATTGCTGGTAAGTGTATGAATGGATTTTGTCTTGGTATTATTCAACAATCATGTATCTCTTACGTTTCCGAAATTGCTCCATTACAACTTAGAGGTGTTTCTACTGCATTATGTAATGTTTCATTCTCATTTGGTCCTTTAGTTTGTTTCATTATTAATTATGGTTTAACAAGTAAACCAGATACTGACCCTTGGGCTTACAGAGCTATTTTTGCTTCTCAATGGGGGTTTGCTGCAGTTAATGTCTTATTCTTATTGCTTATTCCTGAATCACCAACTTACTATATTTTAAAAGGTCAATACGATAAAGCAGAAGAAAGTTACAGAAAACTTTTGAAAAATGAAGTTGCTGCCAAGGAACAGTATAATGTCGTTAAAATGACTGTTTTGGAAGCAGAAAAAGTAAGTAAAGGTACATCTTATTTAGACTTATTTAAAGGAGTTAATTTGAAAAGAACAATGGTTTCTGTTATTCCTTTTGCTATTTGTCCTAATTCTGGTGTTTCATTCACTGCTAACTATACTACTTATTGGTTCCAATTATCTGGTTACTCCAATTCCAAATCATTCAAATTTACATGCGCCTCTCAAACCATCTCTATTGTGGGATGTATTGCTTCATTATTCTTAGTCGATTTAGGTAGAAGACGTGTAATCTTAACTGGTTTAGCTTGCGTTATAATAACAGATTTCATTATTGCAGGTACTGGTTCAGTAAGTGATAATCCTTCTATCTTAAATGCTACCGTTGCTTTCATGATGCTTTATGGTGGTGTATATAATGCTGGTATTGGATCTATTACTTATTCAATTTGTGCTGAAAATCCAACATCTGCTTTAAGAAGTAAAACCATTGCTCTTGGACTTGCAACCACCAATGTGTGGGGTATGTTCTGGAGTTTCGTTTTACCTTATGTCTTTAACCCAGATCAAGGTAATTTAGGTGCTAAGACTATGTTTATTTTCAGTGCTGTTTCATTAATTTTCTGGATTTATTTATTTTTCTGCCAAACTGAAACTTCAAACAGATCATACGATGAAATTGATGAATTGTATGCATCAGGAACTCCACTTAGAAAATTCGATACTTATGTAACAAAGACTAAGGCTTTGGGTAACGAAATTGTTGCAAGTGAAAGAAAAGCTTCAGTATCACATGTTGAAGATAACGAAAAACAAATGATGGAATCTGTTTAATTCTTATTAGCCCTCAAAAGCTAATATTTTATTTACTTACAATATGTAAGAACGATGTGAATGTATTGTTTTAAAAAAATCTGGTTTATAGTACTTTAACGAGTTTATATTTAAATAGTTGAATATAATTAATTCTGCATAAATATCTTAGTCATGAGCAACTCTAGTAGAAGTAAAGGTGAAGTTGATAGTATGAGCTTTTACTGAATATTGGAGAGCTAAATAAAAACTTTCAAAGAACTTTATTAGCAAGATTCATGAGTTTATGTTGAACTGCTACGTTATTATGGCAAAACACATACATTTATACACGGATTTATCTATAACTAACACACCTAATGAACCACTTTACCTTTGTTCAAGTCTTGGAATTCATATATTAATTCGGGAGTTTCACTTAACTTTTCTAAGTATTGAACAACTGACTTGGAAATAAATTCAGGATCAAATCTGAAGAATTTATAAGCATCCTTTCCAGGTAATGATTTTCCAAAAGAGTGCATGTTAAACCCAGCAGTAGCGTATCTTTCCCAACCATTGGCCAGGTAAGCTTCAACGATAATAGATGGTATTTTACCTCTTTGCAAAAGGGATCTCTTATATTCAATGGGTTGTCTTTCAAATAACGCTTGACAAGGGAATGAAATAACTCTTGTCTTGATACCATTTTCATTTAATAATTTGGCAGCTTCTACAGCGAATACCATTTCTGCACCAACACCAATCAAGTTTACTTGAGCATCTTCAACTTCGGAAAATACGTAAGCACCTTTTGCTACTAATTCACGACGGGAATTACCAGGGAATTGTGTAAGATTTTGTCTGGATAACGATAAGACAGATGATTCATCTTTTGTCTTGATAGCTACTTCCCAAGCACCAGCAGTTTCTTCACTATCACATGGACGAATGTAAAGAACATTAGGCATCGACCGATATAATGCAGGTAGAGCAATTGGTTGATGTGTAGGACCATCTTCACCAGTTCCAATAGAATCATGAGTAGCTACGTGAATAACTTGTAAATTAGATAATGCACCGTATCTAACAGCTGGAGCACTGTAAAGATAGAACATGAAGAAGGTTGAAGTAACTGGAATGAAAGTTCCCTTATTGAATGCAGCTATACCATTTGAAATCCCACACATTGCATGTTCTCTGATACCATAATGAATATATCTTCCAGAGTAACTTCCGTTGACCCCACAAGTAGTTTTAATTCTTGGATTTTGGAAATCACTATTTTTATCCCACATCATGTTAACAGAAGGAGATAAATCAGCAGTACCAACCATAAATGAATTGATATTTTTAGCAATAGGATTGAAAGCTAAACCACTTGACTTTCTAGAAGCAGTTGGTTCATTCGGGAATACTTTAGGAATCAAAGATTGCCAATTTTCTGGTAATTCTCCTTTGATTCTCTTCAAAAGTTCATTTCCTTCTTCTGGATACTTAGCAACATATTGGTTTAATAATTCATTCCAATCTTGTTCAAGTTTCTTACCTTTTTCTGGTAAATCTGAAAAGAATTCATAAACTTCATCTGAAACAAAGTATTTGTTTTCTGGATCGAATCCATTAGCAACATGCAATCTGTCAACTTCATCTTGACCGAATGCAGCACCATGAGCTACTGCCAAACCTTCAACAGTAGACCCAATACCAATTTGAGTGTGTACATTAATTAAGGTAGGTTTATCAGTAGATTTTCTCGATTCATTTAATGCTTCTACAATAGCAGGAATATTGAAACAACCACCTTCTTTTATTTCAATAACGTTCCAGTTGGTTGCTCTGAATTTATCATTGATATTTTCAGTATTTGTCAAATCAACTGAACCATCACAAGAAACCTGATTATTATCGTAGATAACGGTCAAGTTATTTAAACCAAGATGACCAGCTAAAGAAATGGCTTCTAAAGCAATACCTTCTTGTAAACAGGCATCTCCAACCATACAGAAAGTGTGATTATTAACAATTGAAATGTCAGGTTTGTTATAAGTAGCTTGTAAGTTTTTAGAAGCAATAGCTAAACCTACAGCATTGGTAATACCTTGACCTAAAGCACCAGTGGTGATTTCAATCCCTGGATGTTCGATTTCAGGATGTCCAGGGCAGTAACTATCATATTCGGCTGAATGATATGTTTTCAATTGTTGCATAGTCATATGACTATATCCAGAAAGATGTAAAAAGATATATTGGAATAAACAAGTGTGGCCATTTGATAAAACGAATCTGTCTCTATTGAAATAATGTTCATTGGTTGGAGAATATTTCATTACATATTTCCAAAGAGCAACACCAATGGCTGCCATATCCATGGCACCTCCAGGATGTCCACCTTTGAATTGTTGTACTAAATCTGCAACTAATACTCGGATAGTTCTAAGAGTTAAATCGTGAGTGTCTGAAAGGGATGTAGTCATGGTAAAATTTCTATAAACTTTTTAAACACTATAAACTGATACCATTCACTATTTAAATGGGTTGGTACATAACATGTAGCGGAAAATCTTATGACGGTCGCTAATTTCCATCGACAGCCGCTGATTAGATGTTCCATTTCTCCCCCGCATAATTGTCGCTTGCGCTTACGGAATATTTTGCAACCATGCATGAACGGAAAATTATCTGGAGCCTAATAATTAGTTTAAGCGCACGCTTTGAAATAACTAGCCTAAGCTACAATGATATAACAAAGAAATTTATAAGATGCATATCCTTTGCTTCAGATTCAAATTCCATTAATTTGCGTGAACAATGACAGTCAGTGTTCCAAATACTTCAGTTCAAGTAACTCTTGATCATACAATTGAAATTAAAGAAAATTCAGTTCCTACTCTTGAGAAAGGTCAAGTTTTGATCCATCCTAGAGCAACTGGTATTTGTGGAAGTGATATTCATCTTTGGAAACATGGTCAGATCGGGGAATTAAAACTTCACGGTAATCTTGTATTAGGACATGAAGCCGCTGGTGATATTATCGCTGTAGGTGAAGGTGTAACTAATGTCAAAGTTGGTGATAAAGTAGCTATCGAACCAGGTGTTCCTTGTCAGGAATGTTTCTTGTGTAAACAAGGTGACTATAATTTATGTGAAGACGTCAAGTTTATTGGTGTTTATCCTTATGCAGGTTCAATGCAAAGATACCTTGTTCACGATGCTGATTTTGTATTTAAACTCCCGGATAATATGACTTATGCTCAAGGTGCTCTTGTCGAACCTGTTTCCGTAGCTTATCATGGTGTTACCAGAGCTGATTTACAACTTGGAAAAGGTTGTATGGTTGCTGGTGCTGGTCCAATTGGTTTAGTTACTCTACTTTTAACCAAGGCTTCTGGATGTTCTCCTATTTTAATTACAGATTTAAGTAAGGAAAGATTGGAATTTGCAAAGACCTTGGTTCCAGATGTACTTACTTATCAAATCGATACTAAGATTACTTCACAAGAAAATGCTTATAAAATTAGAAAATTATTTGGTGAGCACGAATATAATGCTCCTCCAAGAGTTCTAGAATGTACCGGTGTTGAAAGCAGTATTATAACTGCTTCTTACGTCACAAGAAGATCAGGATTATTATTGGTCATTGGTGTGGGAAAAGATATTATCAATAATTTCCCATTCATGCATTTATCACTCGCTGAAATTGATGTTAAATTTATCAATAGGTACCATGATACTTGGCCAACCGTTATCAATTTGATTAGTAGTGGTACCATCAAGGTTGATGCATTAGTAACACATAGATTTGCTTTAGAAAATGCTAAAGAAGCTTTGTCATTGGCTAGTGACCCCACTTTCGGAAGTATCAAGGTCCTTATAGAAGATAACGCTGAATTAGGCGAAGTACCACATTTATAGAGAAATATTAGATTTATTTATACTTAATACGACGTAACACTTACTTTCAAGTAACCTGAAAACTTTTCAATGCTCTTGTTTTACAGTACGAGCTATATGATCTGTATGGAACTGTTAGGAAATTATATGTCTAAAGATATCTGGGCTATCTGAATCTACAAGTTCTATTGAAGAATGTTTTATTGAGTCTATCAAGCGAAAATACGTAATGGATGGTTTGGTAAGTAGTAACCAGGGTCATTGAATCTTAAATCACGGTTAAGAGAAGAGATTTCTTTAATATCTTCTTTAGTCAAATCAAAGTTGATGTGGTTTAAGTTTTGAGCTAAGTGACCTTCACTAGAAGCCTTTGGAATAACAGCAATTCCTCTTTGAGTGGCCCATCTAAGAAGGACAGCAGCTGGAGTTTGCTTGTGTTTTTCAGCAATCTTAAGAATGGTTTTGTTTTCAAATAGAGTACCAATATCCTTGGCCAATTCTGAAAATTGAGCTGGTAACTCTAAGAATGATTGAGGACCATAAGAAGAGTAAGCAGTAACAACAATGTTGTGTTCTTGAGCAAATTGAACAAGTTCTGGTTGAACTAAGTAAGGGTGGTGTTCAATTTGTAAAGAGGAGATTGGATATCTGTTATAGGTTTCAATATCATAAATGGTTTGAGCTTGGAAGTTACTAACACCAATAGATCTGGCAATTCCAAGATCAACTAAGTATTCTAAAGCCTCCCAAGTTTCTCTAATTGGAACTCTAGCTGGTTCAACTTTAGTTCTTTCAGCATCCATCCACCAAGCTGGGAATTCAAGCTCTTCAGGATCAATATATTTTAAGGCAGTTGGGAAATGGATCAAGTAAAGATCAATGTATCCGAGACCCCATTTTTCATTTTGCAATTTAGCCATCTTTAAAGCATGTTCTTTGGTGTGATAGTTATTCCATAATTTAGTGGTAATGAAAATTTCTTCTCTGGTGACAAGTCCATCTTTGATAGCTCTTCTAATACCTTCACCAGCTTCTGGTTCATTTTGGTAATCATAAGCACCATCGAATTGTCTGTAACCTACTTTAATAGCATTATATACAACATCAGCGGTTCTTGCTCTGTCGACTTTCCATAAACCAAATCCGACTTGGGGAATTGAGTAACCTGAAGCTAATTTTAAAGACATTTTTTAGTTTTTCGTTCAATAGTGAGTTTGGAAGTGAAATTGTGGAGCTTATAAATTCATTTCGGCATTTGGAGCCTTTGATGGCCTCGATTAACCGCAAAATATAACCGCAGTTAGGTCGGTTAAATTGTATATCCGTACACCAGTGTCGGAATAATTTCGCTTATGGCGCAAAAAAACTCGGACGGGGTTCCTAACCTCATGCCATAGGCTTGGGGTTCAAATTGACTACCTCCAGGGCTTCGAAAAGTAAGAGCCGAACCTTATGGTAGAGAAGCCTTGATCGTGTAGATGTAGGCGCATAGATCTGATTAGGACCCGATAATTGATGCGATATCGATGTTGTTAGCAAGCAGCATAGTATCTAAATATTTGAGTTTTTTGAGGTATTTAGGCCTATACAACACATTTTGACTAAAGGCTTCGTTTGGGATCTAAGATGTATTCCTAAGATTGAAATTCCTGCATGCTTAGATGGCTGGCTAGCCAGCTTGTCTCATCATCTAATGTCGTTAATTTGTGTGTTTTAATGGCACTAATTGCTTCATAATTATTACTGTCTGAAAAGGTACAATTTTTGTCAAATTTGCTGATTGAGCCAAAAGGCTGCAAAATTGTGAGAATACATAAAATTTACCAACTTCGAAACCAAAATCTCAAAAAACTACACTTTTGAAAAAATCCTTTTGGAAATATAGGTTTTTTCAGTTGCGAGGAAAGTGTGTTGAAGAACAATTAATCTTTTCCTCAAAATCGTCCTTATCAGTCAAATTTCATGATACGAATGAATCGTTGTTCGTAATTCTTTGCAAGTGATTCATAATCATGCCCCAGACCTAACTACTCTACAAAGGCACCGTTAAGTAAACTTTTATATATTTTGATACATAGAAGAACAAGATTTCATAGCACGAATTGAAAGATAAAATTTTTGTGGCTTGGTTGAGTTCTTTAGTCAAAAGTGGCCGTTTAGATACTAGTAGCAGTACTGTTGTATTGCAAAGATTGAAGTTCAACACCGTCAATAGTACCATTGGCAGCATCAGGACCAATATCAGTACCGAAAATACTTTCAACTGCACCTAAAAAGAATTTATATACTTGAGTATCGACACCAGGATAGAGCAAATTGGTAAGTCTTGAAGTACGGGTGCATCCAGAAACTGGAGATTCTCCTTCAAAAATCTTTTTAACCCAAGCAAAACCAGCTGGGAAACCATTTATGATTTCAGTGATGTGACCATTAGTTTCATCGACTGCAAATTCAATAGAAATGTCGTCACTCCAAGCACACCAGTTATCGTAGGTTCTTTGTGCACCTACGAAAGGAACAATTCCATCAATTTCTCCGTGGAAGATAAATAATGGGATTTCTGGAATTTCCAAGTCAGGATAAATTGCTAAGGTGTTATTGTAAATAGTAGAGTTGATTACTGGCTCACTAAGAATGTCCCAACCATCTTTGAAGTACGGATCTGGTCCGGTGAAGAAGGTATTGAAAGGATATTCGAAAATAGAGTTCAATAAACAACCGTCTCCAGCTTTTTCGAATTTGGCATAATGAGCATCATCCATACCAGCTTCAACAGCAGCACCGAATTCGGGATATTCAGAAGATAATCCAAAAATTCCGTTAGCGGTTAATCCAGCAAATGGACCACCTTCAACGGCTTCTACTGTGGCAGTAATGTTGGTGACAAAACCACCGACTGCGGCACCAAGAATATGGGATTTCAATTCCGGAGCATAGGATGGTTGCAAAGCAGCAGCCCAACCACTATTTTGTTAGTATCAATTGATTTTAGAAAAGTTGAAATGTTAAAGAAGGTTTTACATACGTTGCAAGAGATCCACCAGAGTATCCGAATAAGATGTGTTTAGCATCTGAGTCAATATTGGTTTTATTAACAGAATTTAAAGTAGCTCTGAAGGAGTCCAAAACTGCATGACCAGCTTGTCTACCAACAGTGAAAGCAGATTTAGGACCTTCATAATCAGAAGAAACCACGTACCAACCTTGTTCCAAAGCAATTTGAATAGCTAAAAGTTCAAGTTTAAGGACAAGAGTGTTGCCATTGGCTCCAAATTCGTAAGAGTAAGAAGGAGCACAATTTTCATTGGAAGAATCTTCCATGGCTTGATAGTGGAAAACTTTAGACGAATCAGCGTTATAAGGTTTGATGATGGTAGTAACAATGGCAGTTGGATTACCTAAGGCATCTTCAGATTTAACTAATGCTTGCCAAGCTCCATCAACATTGAGAGGAACTTCAGTAGTACCTAAAGCTGGGGCATTTCTCCATTTCAACACAGCACCATTCTCTTTAGACTCATACCCAGAAGGAGGATCATAAAAGTCATCAGTTGATGGTTTGGAAGGAGAAATAGAAGCAGCGTTAACTAAAGAAACGACCCAGATCAAGGCCATCCATTTGAGAAATTTATTCATGTTTGATAAGGATTAAAAACTTCTGGTGAAATTTGTTGAATATTTATATCCAACTCTCGGGATTACTTACGGGGTTGGAAAGCTTCTTCGAAGAAGCATTAGAGCCAATACATGGCTACTCCTTACATTTTGGGCTATCACTTATGAACCACTAAAGCACAACGCTTATTACGAGCCCGGCGCCCCATATGCACAAAATGCAACATTTGCGAAGACTTCCTATTCAGACCTTGAAGTTTGTGTATTGTTTCACCTATTGTTTCAGTAGACGACTACCGGAAAAGCGCCGAGTATTGTAAGTGTATAAGCGCCTAATTAATACGAAATGACTTATTGGGAAATGACGCTAACTCTGAGGGAACAAAATGAAGTTCGGATTAAATCAACTTTCGGGCATCTTTTTTCACCGAAAAAATCATTTGGTCCTGATCTACTAGGTCCCCGCAGTGGTTAAACCGTGTGGGTTAATGTAGGTTGTCAATTAAGTCTAAAGATCACATAACGACAATCAACGGGATTTAATATTATCCCAATGGGTCAACCCGAGGAAGTTTATGTGGGGCATAAAACGGTCTCTGCAGTGAGGCTTTGGATTATATTCGGGACAATTCGGCTGTCAAGTGAAGTTAAACTTTAATTTTAGTGCATCCTTCCCTTTTAGGGGTCTTCTTACTGTATTATGATTTGATCTAAATACTCTGGCGCTTCTCCGCGTACCACGCTACCTTAATTATTTATATCAATAAACAACAAAATGAGTTTTGTGATTAGTTTTGTTTCATTCGTTTGAACGTGTCACCTATTAACTTTCGTAAGTTATAGTACGGTTTTAGCTGCAGCTTTATGGGGTGTACTAGCAAGTCAACCCGAATTTCGGTCATACCAATTGAGGGATACATCAATGAAGTTAGGGTGAGAGATGGTGACATAAGGAAATTTCAGCCTGGTATTGGTTCTGTGAGATAATAACCTTAGTTTCATTAAACCTAGCTTTAGTGACCTAGACTGAAAAGTGTATAAATTAAGTTTTGTGAATGGTGATTTCTATGACTTATTGAAGTTACCGCGACGCATATGTCATGTTTACAAACAATTGGATTTAGTTGTAAAGAATATTTTTAAACCTTATATGCTTATAGAATAACACGGAATATAATTTTAGCCATTTGCCCCTCCTTTCGACCATTTATACCGAGGGGGACGTTGTAAGGTCTTGTCCCTTTCTAATGCATTTTGCAGCCTCATGCATGGAACGCATGAATTGATGTTGCTTGGTGCACGGGTATACTTTTTTGGACAAGTTAAAGTCATCTACGCGATGATCTTCCTGCCGTTCCATATGAGTATTTGCATTGAGTTAGCGAAGCGAAAGAAGTATACTAATGCTGACCCAGTTTGTGGGGTGGTGACGTTAGAGTTACAGAAAAGTCTTAGTGTGAAAAGTATAACCGTGGAGTTTATCGGAGAAACTACGACTTGTAATACTACTCAAACTAGACAAGGAGGAGGTGCTGCGGTCGATACCAGAGCTAGAAGTAGAAGGCTAGTCAACGACGGGCAAAAAGTTTTTCCGCCTGCAGAGATTGAGGCGGTGAGTAGCTCAGGAGAGTTTACGCTTCCCGAAGGAACTCATCAATTTCCGTTTTGTCTAAAGATCCCCGATGATACATACGGCATCAAAGATTTGAAAGAGACCGGTTGGAACGACAGAAACTTCGTCTCATTGGAGCCCCCAATTAATGTTACACTTCCACCATCATTTAGATTATATGTGAGCTCTACAAACTATGCTGCTATCGATTATATGGTGAAAGTGACGGTTAAAAGGCCATTTTTAAAGTTCGATCTTTTACAAACTAAATCTTTAGTATTTATCCCTAAAACCGTATGTGCACCGCTAAAACATATGATGAATTCAAACGAACTAATGGAAGATGATACTCGTTTAGTTAAACAGTGTAAATTTAGTACTTCTAATACTGAGAAAAAGCTATTCAAAAAATTGTTTTCTCAGACTTCCGTTAAGATACCAATTGAGGTTGTTATACGACATATACTGAACGATGACCATCTTACCACTGTGGGAGCTACCAAACGAGTTCTCCAAATAGGTGAAGAATTATCAGAGCTGATCAATATATCGATCCAGACTCCATTCTCAAAAGAAGCAATTTCCAGTATCATTAATCAACAGAACCCTACTCTCGATCCTGAATCTCTCTCATCCACAATTATACTCAAAAAACTCAAAATAACACTTCTAGCCCAAACGGAATATAGAGGCTCTGAAACTAAGTTCCATACTGTACCTAAACTACTCATTGATAAGGAATTAGACGTACCTTTCGACTACACTGAATTTGAAGAGGTCAACGATACCAAGTCAAAGTTACTAGAGAATGTAAGTCAAAAACTCGCCTCGTACACCGAGAAAAACCTATACTACCGATTACGTTTAAAGCCGGATTGGTATCATTGCATTGTTCCAAAAGTTGGTCAGTCTTTTCTATCATGTGACATAAAACGGTATTTCTATCTTGAAATACATGTTGAACTAGAGTTAGGAAATGACCTCAAAAGTATCATAGTAACCACCCCTGTAATTTTACACAATAAACCTCAAGAGGAGCAGTTACCAGCATATAGCGCTTCATTTGAATAAAATCTGATTTTTTCTACATTTTCATTTTAAATTAAAAGTCATTAATAAATTGTACAATAAATAATGTATAAATAAATAATTTTAAACCGTAAAATCAAAGTTCATCTTTGTAGGTCTTTGCCTTTTTAGTTAAATAAGCTTGTTTTTCTTTTTCTCTTTCACTTAAACTTCCATTAAGTTCATTATTAATCATGTCTTTTGTAACACCGTTACTTATAAGAGTATTCCAAGTCTTCAAGTTCTTGAACCCATTACTAGAAGTTTGGTAATCGTGGAAGGCTTGTTGAATTCTTTGAGCATTTGTTGCAACAAATGGTCCGTAATGAACAACGTTTTGATCTAATACTTCACCACCTACTAAAATGAATTCAGAGACAGATTCAGCATCAGCGCTGTTTTCTCCAGAGATGGAAACACCGTCCCTGTTGAAAAAGGCATTTTCGTGTTGCTTGACACTGGTTCCATTAATTTTCAATCCGTTTCCCTTGATAGTATATAAGAAGAAATTCCAACCATCAGGAGTAGCTTGAGTAAATTTAGCACCAGGTTTCAAAAAGTAATGATAATAGTGAACTGGGGTGTAAGCCAAATCTTGAAGAGATTCAACACCGTAAGCTTTACCTGAAATCACTTTGACTCTTACGTTACCGTTATCAGCTGAGGCTTCAGGGATTTCCCATTCTCTGAGATCACGATATCTTGGTTCGGATTCTTTTAACTGAGCTGGAAGATCTATCCAAAGTTGCATACCATTAGGAGCAATACCATCTTCAGTAATTACAGGCATTTCAGAGTGAACAACACCTTTTCCTGCAGTCATAAATTGTAAATCACCAGCTCTAATGATACCTTTAGATCCTGTAAAATCTTCATGAGCCATGGCACCTTCAAGCATATAAGTAATAGTTTCTTGACCAAGATGAGGATGTTCAGGAAATCCACCATCGTTAGACCCAGCAAAATGGTCTAACATAAGGAAAGGTGTGAAACGTTGCATGCCGGCATTTCCAATAGATCTCCGAACTCTGGCTCCAACCCCTTCAGATTGGGCAATGGCAGGAACAATTTTTTGAATACTTCTAACACTCATAGCTGAAATTATTGATAAATAAACAAATAATGCTACAATTAGCTTCATATATATACCCTACAGTTTTGGAAAAAATTAGGCTAATTTGTCATTCATATAATCAGGTAATTTCTTTAGTAATTTTTACTAAGACGTTCGCGGGCATTTTTAGTCCAAAATTACTAACAAAATCTAATAACTAAGTCATGGAGATCAAACTTTAAGCAGCAAACGTAAAAGACTAGACTACCATAAAATGTTCTGGAACCTTCCGGGTGTGAAAACTACAGTCTAGACATGCTATTTGGAAAACGAACATCCTCGGGGTCACTGAAATTTTGTGGTCGTAGGATATGTTTATACCTCAACTGGTCACTGTTAAGGCTTTTGACTACAGAGTTAAAATTACAGGATCAGGTTAATAAATATTATCTTATCGACTAGCTAAGCACACATCTCTATTATTTTCTCACTATGTAATCACTTCTTCAAAAAATCGGCGTAATTTGGATCGCTGAGCTTATAGTAACGGTCTTTAGTCCATCTTCTAAAACTCTTACCGTAGAATACTAAGATTATGAACGATCCATTAATTATGACCGATAACATAAACATCAACCACGTGGTTGTTACAAGACCATCACGGTCTAACCATGGTTGGATAGCAAAAGTAAAACCCATTCCAATCATGTTTCTGAGGAATAACATCATAACTAAACTTTCACTAGCTAAGTTAGCGTAGCAATCAACGGCATAAGTCAAACAAATTGGACCTGAAGAACTCATACTGAATCCCAAAAGCCCTTGTCCGATAACGACGGAAATTGGCCATGGTGCAAGGGCATTGGATGCAAGTCCATAAGCTAGTAATCCACCAGCGTTCAAGATAGTAGGACCAATCATAGCCCAAAGTCTAAATTCTGGTTCCAAAATACCATTGTTACGTTCAGCCATCTTGATGGTCAACCAATCAACAAAAGGACCCCCATAGATCATTCCAGCAAGACTACCAACGAGTGGAGCAAGATTGGTCAATCCGGTACTGGAAGCAGTGAATCCATACGATGTAGTATAAATTTCGGACTGAGTAGTAGCCAAAAGTGACAACCACATCATTTGAGCACCGTAGACCAATCCACCCCAGATCAAAGCTGGAAAAGTTATTAAAAGGAATGGTCTGATGAAAATAGTTAACCATGATCTTGGGTCATTGTATTCAGTTTCAAATACCTTCATCTTTTGCCAGTATCCTCTTAATGGAACAGTAGTATCAAATTCATCATCAGATTCACCTTTTTCGTTATGCGTCTTTACGGTAACAGGAGAGCCTGCCTTGTCGGCGACTTCTTGACTAATTTGTCCACTTTGGACTGCTTTTAAAATAGTATCTTGAGATTTGATCTGATGTAAAATTTCCTCTTCAGTTGCTACTTCTGATTCTCTATGGAAAGTGGTATCTTCCATATAAAAAATTTGTATCAAGAACATGACAACAAGAATGATAATTTGAAGGTAGTAGCACCACTTCCAGGTGGGCATATAACCAGCAACAACAGGGCCGATATCAGAACCAAAGTATAAGGCTAAAATTAACCAAGAAAGCTTGGTTGCCCTTTCATGGACGAAGAAAACATCGGTACTACTGATTTCAACCAAAGAATCAACAGGAGCAGCAGAAAATCCACCGATAATATTGACAGCATATAAGTATTGAACACTACTAGCTTGTGTACCAATAATATTTGCTACAATAGCTAGCACTGAACAAACCAAGTATACGAATCTTCTTCCGAGTTTAAGAGCGGTGGGTTGTAAGAAAAGACAACCCAATCCTAAGAAGAGGAAACACAATGCCGAAGAGATGTTCAAATGAGTAAAGTCAGTATTAAAGTCAACTACCCATTCTGCCCAATATGGTCCGGACCAATTGACAGTTACGGCCAACATGAACGCCCAAAACCAGAGGAAAGCAAATTGACAATTCTTCTTGGTGTTGCTCCAGAGCAAGGGATCATTAGGGTTCTTAGAAGGTTGCGGCTGCAAGATAATATTATGAGCGGAGTTTTTGTCTTTCTTTACATGTAAAGTATTGTGAATATCAAGTAAGTGAATGGTTCCCGGAACTAATTCATCATCGTGGATCGATAGTCTTTCACCAGAAAGAATTTTTTCAAGATTATTTGTTTCAGCCATCGTTATCGATAAATTTTCACCAGGACAATAAGCTATATATATCTAGATTGTTATCTCGTAGAGATTCCGCCCTGCCCAATTGGGAATCTCTTTGCGCCAAAGATATCATTATCGTGATTGAACCCTAAAGGGAGCCGGGCAATTTGGGATATACCATGTTGAATTCCGGCACATTATCCAATGATGTAGTCGATAATGCAGGTAAAAATGTGATGTTCAGTAGGACACTTGGCGCTTAAAATGGGAAGGTGTCAGTTCTTATGAGACGGCTGCTTTCCTAATTCGCATAGACTATTTGTCGAGATGTACGGGCGTGAAACCGAAATGTATCAATTTAGGTAATACTAGCCGTGAACTGCAAATCACGATTGGGGACGAAAGGTTCAATAATCTACAGGTGAAAACTCCTAGTGAAGGTACTGTAAAACATGATTTCGCTACATGGCGATGCTTTAAATCGACCCGGCACAATAAAGCGTAATTTCTTAACAAACCCCGTCAAATAAACATATTCTATTGGACGGCATATTGATGAGGGGAGAGTGAATAAACGTCAAGTTTCAAGCAGTGCACTGATTGGTCGTGGCCTTTTGGATGGAGTATCTTCTGAGGTAAATTTGCAATGACATACTTCCAGAATGTTGCCTCGCTTGAACTCTTGGCAGAGAAAAAGAAAGAACCAAGTCCAAGCGGAACTTAAAATCGAAATGGACAGATGTAGTCTGTAGAAATTTAATGGTCACGAGACACAAGATGAGAGTTAGTGTATTGATGGTTTATGGCATTAGCAAAAATGGGAATGCCCATTTCCCGAGGACCTAACTAGTACTGTTTGAAGCCATATGGAAATCAAAAAGCGGTTGCATATCCCTCTTTCGAAGGTGTTTTTTACGAGGATTTCCCGATTTGAAATTGTCTTACTCTTAGCAATCTAATTTGCAGCAATTTTGGACTATTTTCCACTAAAAATCCTTCAATATATACAACTGGTAAAGCGATCGGTCAATTTAAATATGCTATTCTTGAATTTTTGCGTTTGTGGACATAGGGTATATTAAGCGATTTTTTTAAAAATTCAAATTTGCAACCAAATACATAACTTTCTTTGTTATTTCACAGAAGCTTAGACATTTTTAACTTTAGACTTCAAAATTTATCTAAAATACTTAAGCTGTATCAGATAACACTGCCAGAGGCTTTTCAGAAACCCAATCGATTTCTTCCAGCAATGGGATTTGATAGCATGTTTAACACTTGCCAACACCTCATGACTAGCAATTTGCAGTTCAAATCTCTAAGTAGAAAAACCGGTCAGGACGCTTCACTTGGTTTCATTTCTGAATACTTCAGATCCTCAAAGGATATTCTCCTTACACTTGGATCCTTCAAGTTACCAAGAAATAAATCTTCAGGATTTGATTTCTCAACCACAAATCCAACAAGCACCATTTCAAACCTTGAATGTAATACCCCAAATTTCAGTATGGCAGCCTACGTTTATAGAGCTTGCAAAAAGAAATTCAGTTTCACTAGAGAATCTTATCATAAAGAAAAAGTCGGTTTTGAAGAAATTGGTTTCGAAAATTTGAATTTCAACATTACAGATTTTGAGTACCCTCTTTTAAAACTCCCTGGTTCAAGTTTTCCATACCTGGATTTAGATAACTTTGACTGTGAAGCACTCACTGTAGAATCCGACCAAAGGGCAATCCAATATGATACCAAATTCGACACCTCAAAAACCTTGTGTCTCCGTCCTAAATCGATGAGTTGCAACAGCAAGATTTTGGGTGCAAATTCTGGTCAAACAGTAAGAACCACCTCTCCTTATGCACCATTGTCATCTTCTAGATTCAATAAGACTTTATGGGCTAATTCTAACTTGAAAATTGTATCTTCAAGGAAGTTGAACCCAGCTATATTATGTGACTTTTTCAATCCGGTAGAGTCATTAGAAGTTGACTATCAGTCTGCTTTCTCAATTCTCGGAACTTCTCAATATGCTTTGATTAAAGAAATCTTCGACCTCTTAGGATTTGGAAGCTCCAAGAGCTCATCGAGATCTCCACTAACCCTAACTATTCCCCAAATTGACTTGCAATCTGCTTCGCCAGTACCCGGTACCGCTCAACATGCTTTGGTGATGGATATTTTTGATCTTTTGGGGATTGAAACCATCAAAGGGACCTTGAATATTCCTTCAAGTCTGGTAATTACTTTACCACTGCCTGTCGAACACGATACTGAAAATTGGACAATTTCGAGATATCTCAAAATGAGAGTTACAAATACTGTACCGTTCAATGAAGATGAAAATTCCTTCTCGCTGTCCGACATCAAGCGTAGCGAACTAATTTCCTCTGAAAATGGCCCAGAAAGACCTCAAGTTAAAAACAGCAGTTTTAACTCGGTTAAATATGAATATTTTAGAGGCAAAGAAATCTGTAATGAAAGCTCGAAATCTGCACAACCAATGACTCAATCACCGAAAACAAAAGGTGTTTCAAACAAGAAAAAAGTCAAGAAGACTAGCCGATCATCGAAGAAGAAGAGCAAGAGAAATAAAAAGACCAGGAAGGCAAAGGTTACTAAGAATAGCAAGTGAAATCACTTGAAAACCTACAAGGCATTGAATTCAAATCTTGATTTGAGCACTTACCAAACTTCAACTCACAGCTAAGATGTATCGATGATTCCAGCTGCTTTCTCACTTCCTCTTCCGAGTAAGGTCCTGAGCAAAGTTGAAATAGCTTGGACCAATTACAAACTATATAGTTAATAAACATATTTAATTATAAGTGTTATCAGGGCTCTAAGCCGGTCTTATGAGCTCAAACGTTTTATTTCTAAAGGAAGTTTTGTCAGACTTCATACAACTCTTAATGCATATACGATGAGATGGGAATTGAATACAGGCCAAGATATGCTTGAAGTAACTTTCAGCGATTTTGAAAATTTATAAGGCCAAGATGTTTCAAGAAATGTCGTGAAAGAATTTTTGTAGATTTGGGCTATGCAAGGCTCTTGGCTAGTGGGGTTATTCCGAGAAAAAAAATAAAGTCTGGGGAAGTGCGTCAGAAAATTTTCCGAAAATGTTTAATCCGAATTACAAAAATTGTATCATTAATACATTGATATTAGAACATAATTAATTAATAGAATATGATATTCTAAGAGAACTATAAACAATCCATTACTCATAAATTAAACGTTGTTAGCAACGCCATTTTCTTTTTCTTCAGAAACATCAGAGTTAGAACCATTAGATTGTAACATGTCACCATTTTCGTTATGTTGAGCTTTAATTTTTTCACCCAATTCAGCATCTGATAATAATGGAACCTTTGGTTGCCAATTAGCAGATCTCCATGCTGGAACTTTTTCATCCCAAATTTGAGCAATTTCTTCCAATCTCTTACCTTTAGTTTCTGGGAAACAGAAGAAAACATGAATGAACATACATCCACAGAATGTAGCATAAACACAATAAGTTTTCCAACTAATATTTTTAAAAGATGATGGAGTAAACATAGCAATAGCAAAGTTAAAGATCCAATTAGCAGAGGTAGCAAGAGCAGCACCTCTTTGTCTTGAAACATTATCACCCCACATTTCTGAAACGTATAACCAGATACCAACACCCCAAGAAGTGGCGAAAGAACAAACAAACAAGTAACAACAAGCAATAACACCTTTACCAGCAGAAGCTTTACTCTTTGGAATAGCAATAGTAACAGTATCAGAACCCATATAACCTTGTGGATAAGGATCAGCATAAGTAGCTAAAATACCTGCAACAGCAAATTGGAAAGTCATCATAGCAGCGGCACCAAATAATAAAATTGGTCTTCTACCAATTTTATCTAAAAAGTATAAAGCTGGAATAGTTGTAACAGTATTTAAAACATATTGAATTGAAGAAGCAACTAAATTAGCATCACCAGAATAACCAGCCATTTGGAAAATATAAACGATATAATACATCATAACATTCATACCAGTTAATTGTTGCCAAATTTGAGCGAAAATAGCAGTAACAGTTCTATTAAGATACTTCTTTTTGAATAAATCAGCATAAGTGAAAGATCTAATATGTTCATCAACTAATAATTGTTCTTTGATTTCAGAAATTTCAATCATAACATCAGGATCTTCACGATTACCTTTAGCTTGAATGTCAGCAACAATTTGTTCAGCATCTTCCCAATAACCTTGTTTAGCTAACCATCTTGGAGATTCTGGAATAAAGAAACATCCAAAGAATAAAACTAAACCAGGAACAATTTGAAGACCCCAAGCAATTCTAAATGAAGCAACACCATTAATTTTTGATAAACCATAACAAATATAAAACATAATTAAGATTCCTAAAGTAACAGAAAATTGGAAAAGACCACCAATCATTCCTCTAATCTTTCTTGGAGCTAATTCAGAACCATAGACTGGAGCAACAGAAGAACCAAAACCAACACCAAAACCAGAAATAATACGACCACAAATCAATTGGGCAACATTTTGAGATGATGATTGAATTGCAGCACCAACACACCAAAAGAAAGCACAAAGGAAAAGAGAAGCTCTTCTACCAAAAGGTTCAGAAATAAAAGTTGAAGCTAATGAACCAAAAAATGAACCTAAAGACATTGAAGCAGTAATAAAACCTTGTAAAGTTGAATCAGGACTTTTGAAAAATCTTAAATAATCTTCAGTTCCAATAAATGCAGACATTGAAGAAATATCAAAACCAAACATTAAACCTGAAATACAAGAAATCATACAAATAACGAAAACATTTGTTAAATTTGGAAATTTGTCTAAGAAAGACTTAAACTTAAGTGCAGGACCTACTAATTTATCTTCGTAAGCCATTATAAAATTAAACTAAGTTAGTAATATTAAAATTTTAAATTTTTAAAGGGAATTTTTCGCTATTTATATACCAATTTAAGAGCCGTGAACACGCCATGGAAAGTCCTATTGAGATTTTTTTTCCCCATGGGCGCCTTACCCAAAACGAGATGCAGCCCCGCAAAAAACTTACTACCGTAAGATTGCGACATTTCTTCCTGCATGAACATGCATGACTTTATGAAAATGTAACCTGTTTCAGTCCAGAAATGTAAAAAATACGGCACTTAATGCATTGGTACCTACAAGATCTTCCGATTGTAGTGGAGTGATTAACTATTAGTGGAGTGATAAATGGGGGTGATTTAATTTTAAAGATATGAGCAGGTAAATAATAACTAATTTTAAACCAACAATAATTATGTAAGTAATTTATTAATTATCAATAACTTTTATTCACTATATTATCACCCGTTATTTTCACGTCACGGAAAATTTTGCTAAGCAGGTATAAGTTAGGCGACAAGATTTTTCGTGCCATGCCAGCACTGCGCACTAAGTTGACGACATTGTCAGAAAAATATATTTCTGAATGCCGCGGCCGTGCCGCAGGATTATCCGCAAATGGCAATTTCGGCTGGTGTGATACCGAAACAATAGATACGGTGTGTGGGGTGTCGAAAAATCCCCTACTTGTGTGCAGGTATACCACCTAATTCGGAATTATTCAATCTGGGGAACTCATGACTAACTGGTTATTTTAAGTGATTTTTTCCGTGTTTATGAATTTACCAGCAATAAATAACTACTACTTAGACTTCATACTGTAAATTTCTATAATTAACTTTTAACTATATATCCCCACCTACTTTAAACTGTATTATATTATATAAACATTTTTTGACTTGTTTATCAACTATTTTATTCCGCTCAAAGATGTTCCGAAATGTCGGTGGAATCCGTGCGGCTGTTTTTGTCTGGACTCGAGGCGATTTCAAACCGTGATTGTGTGACCACCGTACCGTAAGATCGATATTTTATTAACTTTACGAGTACATCACGGCATATCAGTATTCATTTACCCCACGCCATACATTAATACCTCCATGGGGAATAAACATTGCTGAACCGACCCTGATGGCCGTTACGGATTTATTATTTTTTCTCGCGGACCCAACGGCTGTACTAGCGCCAATTCCGTTCCGTTCAACGGTTAGCGGCAATGCGATGAGATATCGAGTCCAATTTTTCCTTAATCTACTAGAGTGGTTTTGTACTATCGACGAGTAGATCCGTGCTGTATAGTGTAGTGAATGTATTGGTCCATTATGATGTGAAGGAGAGTGTTTTAGTAGATATAGTTCGACGTCTAGAATCGTCCAGAATGTTGCAAGCCCGATTGGGAATAACTAAGGGTAGCATCTGGCAGCATCTAGCAGCCATCTGAGGATGAATCTGGAGAAGAATATGTTACTACATATGGCAGAAATCCTGACAGTGTATTGGACAAGCAGATCTCCCATGGGGTGCAAAAATGAATTTAAACGCTCTCTATAGACTACGCCAATTTAATCATCTATCGTATAATCATTATAAATATGGATCAACCATCTTGCTATGCTTTTGTTCATTATTCGTTATTTGCATTCTTCTTCTTCGTCCGATTCTGGTGGTGTATACAATCCGGATTTATATACAGCATCATGAAAGAAATCACACATAGAAATTCGATTGTATAATCTCTGTAAACTGATTCTATCATTTGGATTTAATGCAAATATTTCATTCAATAACATGTTGAATTGTCTAGATATGGGTAAGATGTTTTTCAAAATGGTTTTATCGTGAAAGATGTAATTGTAGAATACTTGGTTAGTTTCATTAACATTAGCAATTGGCCATGGATTTCTAGCACATGCAATATTAATGAAAAGTACTCCCAATGACCAAACATCACCTGGAAGGACAGGGAAGTATTTGGATGCAGTTTCGTTGTTGCTATGGATAGTTTTATACTGGTCTAAATCAATTAATGACTTAATTTTATTGTTCGTGGTGTAGTTAACAATTCTTTCTGGGGCCATGTAAAAACTTGAACCACGACAGGCGTTGCAACATATAAGCTCAGAACTCATAGCGAGTCCAAAGTCAATGAGGACAATATGTAACTCGTTATAGTCGATTATGGAAGATGTTTGATTCCGGCGGTGAGTTTTATTATATCCAACCATGATATTTTCCGGTTTTAAATCACAGTGATGAATTCCCTGTGATGAGCAGTATGTCAAAGCATCTACTAACTGAAGCATACAGTTTTTCATGAGTAATTGTTTATCTTGATAAACGGGAGGGTTGGTAAAGATTTTCCTGTCAATAATGTTATTGAACAAATCACCTTGTTCGAAGTAGTCCATCAACATCACTACCGCCAAGTTTTCAACGTTTATAACCTTATGTATGGTAACGACGTTAGGGTGATTTTGAACACGTAAATGCAATGATATTTCTCTGAGTAAAGGGTCATTTACCTTGGATGTTTCTATGGTCTTGAGATCCATTTCTTCGGTTGCAAAATATCTATGAGTTGCAAAAAAATCATACACACATTTTTGAATGTACTTTTTATTTGCAGCAACATCAACGTTGGACCCAGTTTTGGTTGCTGGGGTCTTAAGCACAATCTTTGCTGCATAACGCTCACCAGTCATGACATCTTCAACGAGGTAAATGAGTCCATAAGTTCCAGCCCCAATCTTGCGTACAAATCTATACTGGTGATTGAGGAAGAATCCATCTAGTTGCATGTTAACATTATGTTTGGGAGTATAAGGAGTAGGTAATACGGGATTAATATCGATAATAGGAAGTATGTTTAAAGTCATGTATGATACAGAACTAAGTCGGGGCAGAAGCCCCGGATATTATATACGACTATGGAGAAAGCAGGAGGCAGAAATATGGTGCAACTTATTTTATCATAGTGGTGTGATGGGTCGGAAGTGGGCCGCGTAAACATTTCCGAGGGTCAGGATTCAACCATTAACCTACTGGGCCACGGTACTCAACCCGTGGATCGCCGGCGGAGCTCGAGTCTGTGACTACTGTTAGATAATGGGGCCACTGGGCTGGGTCGTTTAAGTATGAATCAGCAATTAAACTGACTGAAACTGCATACAAATTTTTAATCGAAACAAGTAATAAAAGAATCTAAGTATTGTATATAGATAAATTAAGTAATCTAATCATGGTCAAATACATGTTGACTATGCATTTAGTGTTCCGTATACAGGTTGAAAACCGTTACTGTTGTTTGTTATGTACTTGGCCCTGAGTCTTGGCTATCTACTTTACTTCAACTCCCGCCCGACCGGAACTCGTCCCGCCTTTCGCCTTTCGCCTGAGTCAGGCCGCCTGAGAAATCGTTCGATACGTCTATTTTCTGTCATATACAGTCATACATAAGGTCCGGAATCAACCGTATAAACCATCGGCTGATTACGTATCAGAAAACCAACTAAACTATGATTAAACCCTGTATACGAGGATTTAACCAACATTTAAACTACATTCATCTCCTCCGTACACCAGTAAGACGGTTTAAATGGTCCAATTTTCAACCAAGCAACTTCCAGTTGATGGTTTGCTAACAACAATTGCACTTTCCAATTCTTCGTCAGTAATATTCTGAAACGTCTTCTTGTAGTATTCTTTTTTCAACCCTTTAAGTAATCTTGGAATTCTGTCGGTAGTGGTAACATGTACAACAGAACCTCCAAACCCAGCACCTGTAACTCTAGAACCGTAAGAACCATACTCAAGAGCAATGGAACAAAGTGATTCTAATTTTGGTAACGAAGCATGATTGAAAGTATTGCATGAAGCTTGAGACTCGTTCATGATACGTCCAAAGTTACGTATATAATCAACATTGTCTGAACCTGGATGTTTTAAAGCTGTTTGAATTAATTGTAAAGTTTGTAAAACTCTCAAAGAATCACCAAAAATGTGTCTTGTACGTTGGTAAATCTTTAATTTTTCGTATCTGACAGGGAATGAAGAAAGGAATTTAGCAGTATATTCCTCTACTGTTAAATTAAGGGATTTTGCAATTTCTTCAGTAGAGAAACCGTATTTTTCATCTTCAGAGAAAGTTTCTGGACTTTCGATAAGTTCCATTAACTCAGTTAATCTTGATACACCAACTTCAACATCAGAACCATCCCATCTAGATTGACCTTTAACTTTTTCAAAGTAATCATCCATGAATCCACGAAGAGTTCCCGTGTTTAAGTTGGAATCTTGAGTCAATTTAAGTTGAAATTTCGCAGCCATATACTCAGCAGCAGTAGCAGCTTCAACAGCACGTAAGTTATAGTTAGTAGGAGCGGTTTCAACTTTATTAGATTCTAATAAACTATTAGTGATTAAGAAAACAATATCATGAGGTTTAATTACTGGTAATTCAAATGGGATCCCAATTAATTGTGGTTTAAATTGAATTAAGAGTGCCTTATTTTTTTCACCATAAATTGAAGCACATTGATCCATTCCCCCAGTATTAACACCTACATAGTGCTCAGAAACGACAGTAATACGAGTCAAATCTGCTTTAGAGATGTTTTTAAGTCCATTGGCTCTTAAAACCGCTAATGTACTGGCAACACAAAAGGCAGCTGATGATGATAATCCTCCACCAGTTGGAACAGTACCATCGAAAAGTAAATTTAAGTTTTTCAATGGTTTCTTTCCACCATCAACCAATTCGGGGTGGTTTTCAATGATGAAACGGTGGGCAACTAATAACCCACACTTGAAATAATTAACCCAAGAGTGGACTTCTTTGTCGATAGTAATTACACCTCCATCTGATGGTAAAGCAACAGTTTCTGGGGTATAATTCCCATTAGTGTTCGCTAAAGTAATACCTTGATCTGTTGATTCTGATACTGCAACAACTACATCGGCATCAAGTGCCATTGGTAATACAGAAAAGTAACAGTAATCAATATGGTCTCCGATAATATTAACTCTACCAGGAGATCTGGCGATAAATTCTGGTTCTTGATGATATTTAGATTTAAATCCTGCTAATAAATGTTTATACCTGTCAGTACTAGCATTTGGATTGGTATAGAAAGATAAATCTTTAAACGTAGGTACGTTTGAAGTCATAATGGAAAAGTAGTATAATTTTGAATTTTCAACACCTGATTATATGAATTGTTCTTTATATCTAGGGCACGGGTGTGATGAGTGGTGTGAGTCGGGGTGGACTGAATGTAACGTTACAATGCACATTTTTTTCAAATTATGCATGGAGTGTATACAACCCCACCATTTACCAAACATTATTGAACTCTCAACGAGATGAAGTAATGTATACAAAAAAAAATTTATACAGGAAAAAATGTCGCGCAGATGAGTGCAGTTTTTTGTTTGTTGTTTGCCGCGGGGCAATGGGGGGGATGCTTGGGGTAAGAAAAAAATGCGCCGTGATTTTTTTCTCCTCTCGTTGATTATGCTTATGCCTAGATTGATCGTCTATACTACAGCAATCATTGTATGGGCATTTATATTGCATATACTTATTGTACTGTAGTTATGGGCTTATCGGAGGAAGTTTTTTCGATAAACTAAGTTTAAGGAACAATACTCATTTTGTATAATTACGACACTTAATTATATCTACAGCAAATTTATAGTAGCTTTTTCTTATATAGCTAAGGTTTAGTAGCAGCGGAATATTTATTCGAAAGGGGGAATTAAGTTAAGACGAATACGGACTGCACTTGAATTCATATCTCCCTTTGACCTATCAGGGAAGTCCGGCACGGTTTTGGTTTGGTTTGGTTATGAGCGTACCAGATTCCAAGGTGACATCATCAAATGCAATAAAGTCAAGGGGGCTGCCCAAACTACAATAAATGAAGTACGAGAGCATTGTTGGACAACGACTGGCTCTGAATCGACAAGTTGTATACACTACTACGTCCCAGAGTTTATCCGGTTACAATACCTCTCCTTTGGACGAAATGGGGCTAATCTGGAATCTAATCCTACCTGAAGTCTAAATATACACTTTGCACTTTGTGAATTCTAACAGTCAAAACTCTAGTCGGTAAGCAGAATAACAACAAGCTCCAGCCACGAGTGAATTTGTTACAGAGTGTAGTGCGTTGAAAAGTTAGCTATACAGGTTTTGCAGCTATATCGCTCAAGAGATGGTTCTGAATATCTCACAAAGTCACCAATGTAGATACAACTAGAGTGAGTAGACTATATCTGTAGCACTGAGGAGCAGGATGTATATGAGAACAATCACACGAGAGATGGCAGGACTAACCAGAGGTCAGCATGCCGCAATCGATATTTGCAATCCAAGATGAATACAATTAACCCTTTGACCAACGCAGCTATTTGTAGAGAGTTTCAAAGCAAACAAGATACGTAGAGATCACTTGAAATCTGCATTAATATTCTACAGGCAAGTTTAGATACTCGACCAAAACGTTGCAGCAATATTACAGAGCGATTTGCAGCCATTTCACACCTTCACACCTTCACACCAAAAACCCAAATAACCACAGACACTAACAAGTTTTTGCAAAAGCATGAAAGCATTCGATTAAACAACAACAGGTGATAAGTACTTGAAACAGCCCATGTCCGGCTAAGGAGGCTTCCGATCCGAAGCAATACATATCCCCACTACAAAAAGGTATCAATTACGGCAATGCCATTCCAGGTTAAGAGCCCTGCGCAAAATCTACCCCATGGAGCAGTTCTTCCAGCAGTTATGTAACGTTGCATTCCGTCTACACCACGAGGTCGATCTGCCGCGCTTGCACTGCAACGTTACATTCAGATCCCACCCACCTGACTTGGTGGGTTAAAATATAAATTGAACCTACATTACTCAAGCAGCGAAATACAACTGAAAAATTAAAATGACTTACATTCTTGTTACTGGAGGAGCCGGATATATCGGTTCTCATACTGTAATTGAACTTATTAATAACGGCTATAAAATTGTTATTGTTGATAATTTAGTCAATTCAAGTTACGATGCTGTTGCCAGAGTCGAGTACATTGTGAAAAAACCAGTACCTTTCTTCAATGTCGACATTAGAAATACCACTGAATTATCCAAAGTTTTCGAAGCCTACGATATTTCTGGAGTTATTCATTTTGCTGCTCTTAAAGCCGTGGGTGAATCTACTCAAATCCCATTAGATTACTATGATAATAATATTAATGGTACTATTGCACTTTTACAGGTGATGAAAAAACACTCTGTAAAGACAATTGTATTCAGTTCTTCTGCTACCGTTTACGGAGATGCCACAAGATTTGAAAATATGATTCCAATCCCTGAACATTGTCCAAATGACCCAACTAATCCTTACGGGAAGACAAAATACATGATTGAGCAAATTCTTAAGGATTTGCACACTAGTGATGAGTCCTGGAGAACCGCTATTTTGAGATACTTCAATCCTATTGGTGCTCACCCCTCTGGATTGCTTGGGGAAGATCCTTTGGGAATCCCAAACAACTTATTGCCTTATTTAGCACAGGTTGCAATTGGCAGAAGAGAAAAACTTTCCATCTTTGGTAACGATTACAACTCTCATGATGGTACTCCAATTAGAGATTACATTCATGTTGTAGACTTGGCCAAGGGTCATATCGCTGCCTTAAACTACTTGAAGGGAGTTACTGAGGTCGGTCTCTTCAGAGAATGGAATTTGGGTACTGGAAAGGGTTCAACCGTTTTCGATGTATATCACGCTTTCTGTAGAGCTGTGGGCCGTGAATTGCCTTATGAAGTGGTAGGTCGTCGTGCTGGTGATGTTTTGGACTTGACAGCCAACCCAACCCGTGCCAATTCCGAGTTGAAATGGCACGCTGAACTTTCAATTGACGATGCCTGTAAAGATTTGTGGAAATGGACAACTGAAAATCCATTTGGCTTCAACATCGACGCTTACAAATGGATAGAATTTGGTTCTGGTTATGAAAACAGATTGCACACCGTAACCTTTGATAACTTCAAGGTCGCTATTACCAATTATGGTGCTAATATCCAAAATATTGAAGTCGATGGCAAACGTGTTGTGTGTGGATTTGAAGATCAACAATCTTATACCTCCAACTACAATCCATTCTTTGGTGCTACTGTTGGTCGTTACGCTAACAGAATCGCTCATGGTAAGTTACAGTTGGACGGTACCACTTTCTCTTTGACCAAGAATGAAAATGGTGTTACTACTCTCCATGGAGGTGCTGCTGGATTTGACAAAAAGACTTTCTTGGGTCCAATTGCAAAACAACACAAGGACAAGTCAGTGACTTTAGAGTTCCTATTGGTGGATCAAGATGGTGAAAATGGATTTCCTGCCTCTTTAGAAACTGTTGTAAAATACACCATCTCAGAAAAATCTTTAGAGACAGAATACTCTGCTGAAATCCCCCAATCCTCTCCTCAAGATTCTACTGCAGTCAATTTGACCAACCACACTTACTTTAATCTTGGTGCTGAATCCATCGACAACGCTGAAGTGAAATTGATCACCAAAAAGTATTTGGACTCTAAAGACTTATTACCAACAGGAGAAATCAAGGAAATCGCTTCAAAATCTGTCAAGTTGACACCAGATGTCTCATTTGATGACTGTTTCATTGTTGACGAAGAAGGTTCTCCTTTGGATACCAGAAATCTTCCATACAAGGTTCTTGCCAAGGCTAAAGTTCCATCTACAAAAGTTGGTGTTGAGGTCTCCAGTACCGACCCAGCCTTCCAATTCTACACTGGAGATGGAATTCCACAATCAGAATATTACCACGGCAGAAGTGGATTCTGTATTGAGCCTGGTAGATTCACTAACGCTATCAACGTCGACGAATGGAGAAGCCAAGTCTTGTTGAGAAAGGGACAAACCTATGGTTCTAAGTTGAAGTACGACTTCAATTAAAGTTGCCCTTATATAGCACATTAAGTAATAAAATTAACCAAGCACGATAAGTAATAATAAATGAAATTCAATATTTGAACACCTTCTCCTGAAATATGCGTTGTAGAAACCCCAAGTATCGAATACACTTCTTCAGCATATTCAAGCAGCAAACTTTCAAGGCTATTTACTGTTCACTTTACTCCCAAACAACCGGGTGGTTGATGTTTCAAAGACCAACTTATCGACTATCGCTATCTTTAGTTCAATATAAATGTATCTATTAGGCTTTCCACATGCATACTGCATGATAAGCTTCGTTCCTCATGGCCCAATGGTCAAGGCGTCTGGCTACGATTACGTAACCACTTCCGGTTGGAACCAGAAGATTCCAGGTTCGACTCCTGGTGGGGAAGTTTTTTTTTTGCGTTTACTCCGCGCACCATTAACTTTAACTTTTTACACCTATCTTTTTAGCCTATTATTTCCCATATCAAGATGAAGGTTTATTCCATTTATATCTTGAACAAAGCAGGTGGTTTGGTATATCAAACAGACGTCAGTCCTGGCCTCACCAAATTGGGCGCCAACGACTACTTAGTTTTGGCAGGGACACTTCATGGAGTTCATGCCATAGCGTCTAAGCTCAAAACAAGTGGGTACGTAAAGCAAGACGAAACACCAACTACCTCGTCGAATTCAGCATTAGTGTCAGGTGGGAAAATTCAGAATCCAAACAATAATAAAACCGGTCTTCAGAGCGTCGAAACTGACCTTTTCAACCTTTACATCTTTCAATCATTAACCGGGATCAAATTTTTAATAGTAACATCGCCTAATCCCGTGGTTCACAATCTACAGCCCATAGAAGGTGGTGTAAGCACGCGAAGTGAGTTGAATAGGCTGTTTGAAATGGCAGATGATGTGTTTCGCAGGTTATACATTTTGTATTCAGACTATGTAATGAAAGATCCGTTTTACTCGTTGGATATGCCCATTAAAAACCCATTATTCGACGCCAAAGTGGCTGAATTAGCGGAAGTATAGACCTTATAAGCATAGTACAAATAGCATTGCATTAACATAGACGCCATTAGAATGTATAGTATCAGTCTACCTACATATAGTGCCAAAAGTATTACAAATACCTTCATAAATCAATAAATGTAAAATTACTCTATGCAAATGTCTTGAGCTTCTCTCAGCTCTATTTCTTCATCTACCACCTGCTTTAGTCCCATTTGAAGTTTCATCTCTGGATACCAGCCCAAAAGTTGAACTTTACTATAGTCTAAGCAATATCGCTCGTCGTTATAATTTCTATCCTTTGTGTGTTGAACTAAGCTCTTTAAATCATAGTTGACTCCTTTCTTCTTCATATAGTAGCTACAAATTGTATCGACCAACGTCATGTTATCAATTTCGTTTTCAGCCAGGGCACCAACATTGTACACTTCACCTACACATGAGTCGAATTTATTCCACACAAGTTCTACCGCCCGATTGAAGTCCGATACATGGAGATATGTTCTTTTGTGATGGCCATCTCCGTGAATGGGGATCTTACGGCCATGGTTTAAACAGTGGATGGTAGTGGGAATGATCTTCTCGGGGTACTGATGAGTCCCGAAGATATTATTGGCACGTAGCACCACCGCCTGGATTTTATAAGAGTAGATGTATGACTGGAGTATGAGATCGGCAGCCGCTTTGGTAGCAGCGTATGGATTACTAGGATGAAGAGGACTGATTTCAGTCGCTGAACCACGCAAGGATTCTCCGTAGACCTCGTCAGTTGAGACATGGACCAATTTGATGTTCCCACCACGAGACTTAGCCAACCGACAACATTCAAGTACATTTTGAGTGGCCAAGATGTTATTTTTGGTGAAGTATAGCGGGTCTTGAAATGAGCGATCTACACATGATTCGGCTGCAAAATTAAATATAAAGTCGATATCTGACAGTTGTGCCAAGTCGTGAAGCACATGTGGTTCTTCCGCAAGATCAGCCTTCACGAAATAGTAGTTGGGTAACTCACTTACCTTGATCAATTTGGTTGAGTAGCCAGAGGCATAATTAAGCTTATCGATACAAGTGAAATTTATGTTAGGATATTTGGGTACCATATAGTTGAGAAAATGGGACCCTATAAAACCAGCACCGCCAGTAATAATAACATTAATGGACATTTTGAATAGGGTTATTTAGCAGTGAGAAGAGGTTGGAAAAAGTCTGTCCGAGCAAATGATAGTGATTTGCATCGGAGGAATTCAAGTTGATGTAATCCCAAAATATCACGGAACCTAAAGTGACACAAAACTGTGCGACATTTTCATGTGTGCAGCGCGGCGCACATCGTGGGCTGCAGATGTAACGTTACATTTCATCTCACCCGCAGACCCATGTTGGTCGTACCATCTATAAATTAGTCAAGAAATAACATATAAATTGTTCAGTGAAATTACCTTATTTTTCTTTATAACAAACATGTCTGAATTTGACTTCACAAATCATTCTCACCGTCGATTTAATCCTTTAACAAATAACTATGTTCTTTGTTCTCCTCACAGAGCTAAAAGACCATGGCAAGGTGCTAAAGAAGAGATTAAAAAGAATAAACTTCCGGAGTACGACCCTCAATGCTACTTGTGTCCTGGTAATATCAGAGCTACTGGTGACTCTAATCCCAAGTACGAAAATACTTACATCTTTCCTAATGACTATCCCGCTGTTAGATTAGATCAACCAGAATACGTTGAAGATGATGGAGATGATATTGAAAAACGTCTTTTGAAAGCAGAAGGTGTCAAAGGAAAATGTTTTGTCATTTGCTTCAGCCCTAATCACAGCTTGACCATGCCATTGATGCCGCTTAAAGATGTTACAGTAGTTGTTGATACTTGGCAAAAACTTTATAATGATGTTAAAGCTCAGTCGCTAGCAGGAACTGCTCCTTACCGTTACCTTCAAATCTTCGAAAACAAAGGTTTCGCCATGGGTTGCTCTAACCCCCACCCACATGGTCAAGCCTGGTGTTTAGATCTGATCCCAACCGAAGTTGACCACGAGTTGACTAATATGACTAACTACTACAAGAAAAATAAGTCTCATATGTTAGGTGACTACGTACAACTTGAATTGAAAAAGAGACTGAGAATCATATTAGAAAACTCTAATTTTATAGTCGTGGTTCCATACTGGGCATTATGGCCATTTGAAACCCTTTTAATTGCCAAAACTCATCTTAGATCCATTGAAGACTTTTCTGAAGATCAGAAAACTGATTTGGCTTCTATTTTAAAACAGTTAACTACGAAATACGATAACTTATTTTTAACCAGTTTTCCTTACTCAATGGGTATTCACCAAGCTCCATTCAATTGCTCTCATGAAGAGAAAGATAACTCGTGGTTCCACATGCACTTCTACCCTCCATTATTGAGATCTGCCACCGTAAAGAAATTCTGTGTTGGTTTCGAAATGTTGGGTGAAGCTCAAAGGGATTTGACTAGTGAACAAGCTGCAGCAAGACTTCAAGACTTAGATGGTGATGTTCACTATTTGAACAAAGCCGATGATTAATTTATAGATGAATAAACGATTTTATCAGTAAACACCCGTACACCATATGTAACCAAATTTATCATCAAAAAAAAACTTGCATCTCATCTCTTGAAAACTTGCATCTACACATGACGATAGACAAAGAAACAAAACCGCCGTTAGATACCCGTATCGGTAAAGACGACCCATTTGTGTTTGGGAAAAGACTTTTGACTGAAGAAAAAGATGTTTTCAGTCATAATGCATGGGATCATGTAGAATTCGGAGATGAACAAGTTGAAGAAGCTAAAGTTCTTATCGAAAAACAACAGGAAAATCCCGTAAGTGACTTTGATAGAAACTTATACAACTCAAATCCTGCCAAATATTGGGATATTTTTTATAAGCATAACCGTGAAAACTTCTTCAAAGATCGTAAGTGGCTTCAAATTGAGTTTCCTACCATGTATAAACTTACTTCAAGAGAATACCAGAAACCGGCTACTATATTAGAGATTGGATGTGGTGCTGGAAATACTTTCTTTCCAGTTTTAAATCAGAATGAAAACGAGAACCTTAAATTGTTTGCCTGTGACTACTCCAAGGTTGCAGTTGACCTTATAAAGACCAACGAAAGTTTCATTTCCAACCACGAAAAAGGCATAGCATACTCATCGGTGTGGGATTTAGCCAATCCTGATGGTGAAATTCCCGAAGATCTCGAGCCCAACTCATGTGATATCGTCATAATGGTGTTTGTATTCAGCGCATTACACCCAGATCAATGGAGGCTCGCAATCAACAATTTGGTAAAGGTTTTAAAGCCAGGTGGAGAAATACTCTTCAGAGATTATGCCAGATACGACTTGGCACAGCTCAGATTTAAAAAAGGTCGTCTCTTACAAGATAATTTCTATATTCGTGGTGATGGTACCAGAGTATACTTTTTCACAGATGACGAACTTAGACAGATTTTCACCATTGATGGACCATTTGAAGAGACAAAAATTGATTACGACAGAAGGTTAATTGTCAATCGTAAGAAGCAACTCAAAATGTATAGAAACTGGTTACAGGGTGGGTTTAGAGCCAAAAACGAGTAATTTAGATCACTTTTTAGAAGGTAGACTAGAATATGTATTTTAGATAAAATGAATTGGAAAATTCGGACTATTTAGTTCTTGCACTGATGATATAGATGTGAAAATCTATACTTATTTTCATTGGATCTTGAGACCTGTCCTTCCACTGCTTGTATGTTACTATTACTACCTGAGTCTTTCGGTTGCGGCCATATCTAGATGAAAGCTTCGCTTCCCGTCCGATCAGCAGGAAAATAAGCATCTAAGAGTACGACTGAGTATTGCAGTTGGAGACAATGCGAGAAATTCCTATGCTGCAATCTTTTTTTCATTGTGAATGAAGGCTTTTGTGTTGTAAAATAGCTTCAGAGGGTATTGGCGAGAGACAGGCACAATTTTGATTTTTTTTGCAACATACTCCAAAAAGAAATATTGTTATTAACAGTGGAAGACACTATCGATCGGCAACTACGAGTTATTATGTCATTATGTATTATTTATGGGCACACTATTACGTACAAAAAGTTGTCCAAATGTCGGAACAAACACCAAGCTTCGTAGATCGGGAAATTTTCGTCCAATGCCAGCTGGACGTTGATCCCATGAATGTAGACAGAAGCTGACTGCGATGCAAAAAGGTCAGGAAGATGGGCACGGAGTACGTCGGCCAATGAAGACTCACTGGGGCTTTCGGAGTCTGATTTGTTGAAAGGTAGGACAGGGGCGTGAACTACAGCCGCCAGGCCCTGGATAAAGATTTTCATAGGGATATAGTGGGTTTTAGACACAGATACAGGTACAATTCGGCGATTTACTGCGTCATAAGAGAGGCGGTCGTGATCTACAACAGCTTGCCATAGTTCCTGGGTGTGATGCTCCGAAAGGTTTAACATATTTTTGGCGGAGCCAGTGGCTGCAAAGCATGACTGCTTTAGCTGGTTTACCAAAATTTCACGAAGCGACCGGCGGTAGTCGGCATGAGTGAATGGTATTATATCATCTGAGGGAAATTGAGTACAGTGAAGGTGAATTACCCAATCTGCTGGTGATTTTTGTATTGAATTCGCTGCCTTTGGTACCAACAAATCGTAAAGTACGCCCACGGGGAGATGCCAGCGAAGAGGAACTTCATCATAAGACAACCATGCAGACTCAGATGCAATAATCACCCCCAATGCCTCGAAGTAGGCCACTATTCCTGGTAAGTATAATGGGAAATACGATACCCGCCATGCCAGAAACAAGTACTCGTAATTGGATCGATGAGCATGATTTTCATGCTCACAACCAGCAAATACCACCCGCACGTTTACCAGGCCGTTCCAGACCCGGGACTTTATCCTGGATTGCATGGTAGATTGCATAGCGGAAGCTTCTATTGCAGAAACACGAGCAGGTTTACTGACGCAACTATGGGATTTAGACTGCGCAAGCACGTCGTGTGCGCTCCATTTATCTTTTTTAGGTCGAGCCAGCCATTTGCAGCCAGCCCTGTCCAGCGGTAGGGGCTAAACAATGGGGGTTTAAGGTAGCAGCGAAGGAAAAGGAATGTTCATATATAAGCAAGGGGGTATCTAATTTATGATTTCGTCAAATCTTTATATTACCTACTTCTCGTTCTTGGTGCTTTACGTGTCATAATCTAAACTAAACATACCCTCCAGCTCGCACCGGCCCCAGATTATTTCGCACTTAGTTAGCTGCATTAATTTCGTTCAATTTTAGTCCGTTTTAGTCATTTTTTATTGTTTCTCGCTCTATCTAGCTTGATTTCTTGATTTCCTTCCATATCGTAATTTTTCACATGAGATCGACATCGGCCCCAACCCGCTCGGCCACTCTTTCTTTCCGGCCACCACCATCCACCCTCCGTGATATCGACCTATCCAACGCTATTGACTCATTCACCCCTGGTACTCACTCTCTAGAAGACATACCGGCGGTACCTATTATCTCGCGCGACGGTCGAATCCGTCGCAGAATAGCTAGTGGCCCTCCTAAACTTTTATCTGCCCCTACCGGAGCCAATAAATCACTTCCTCCCGTACCACGGGCAGTCTCTATGTATGTGGGAGCATCTCTCCAGTCTGCTCTTTCACTTCCATCAAATGGATCATTATCATCTGACGCATCGTGGTTGAAAAATGGTAGGCCTGCTGCTGATTTCCACTCGCAGATGTTCCAGTCCAGTGCTATTTCCACTCCGAGCGCCCTGGAGCAAAGTTTTCTGCCCCCGGACCCATTTTTCGCTCGCGGCCGTACCAACGCACCATCTGCTCAGTCCAAGTCTCCTTCCTTCGGTACCTCTTCCCGGAGTCGCTCTTCTCAAGACCCAACATTTGGTACATCGTCAAAGCGCTCATCGATACAAGACCCTTCGTTTGGCAATTCTTCAAAGTACTCATCGTTGGGTGAAAACCCTCCTTCTTTTGGTCAATCTATAGGAACTTCACAGGACCCTTCTTTTGGCTCATCAATATACACCTCGCTTCCACTGGGTCCAGGTCCTGGTCTTGCCCTGTCGTGCCACACTTTGTCCACTTCAGGCCCATCGTTTGTCGATCTTCCGTCAACGATGGGAGATTTTTCTCCTGTGGTCCAGAAACCACTCACCGCTCCTACTCATTTAATTGTCGATGAAGACGACGACCTCTTCTCCGATATATTTTCCGACCTCCTTTCCGTGGATGATAAGAAAGTGTCGCCAGCTTCGGTGCAAAAGAAGCTTCCTATGCCGCCATCTCCATCCCCAAATCATCATAGAACTATATCTGCTGGCACAAAAAAGTACAAACCGTTCATAGAAGTGGTGCAGACCTATGTCTCGGACTCTGAATCCATTTTATCTCACGATGACTTATTTGACTCGGAACCAATGGCCTTCGATACCCGGCCCGTTTCATATCCCACTGCCACCGACGTGTCTAGTATGGATAGCTTATTCTCGCTCGATAATTCCATCGAAGAAACATATGCTGCGTTAACAGGTGGTTGCGAAAGCGGTAAAAACACCGGTTTGGGAGATGACTGCAAACGATATTCCAGCGCTCCGCTCTTATCAGCGCCGTTAAACAACTCCCAGGTACCAAAAAGTGTTTACTCCAACAAGTCGATGCTTCTTGCTTCAAGTCAAAGTAATTTATCTGTTGCGTCTAATTCTACCAGTCTTCATGAAGCTAAACTGGAGTTGCAAAAGACCGCTAGACAAAGACCATTCAGTTTTTGCCTAGACATACCCAGCGACTACTCATCGTCTCGTTACTACCCTAAACCTCGAGCTAAAGCACGGTGTGTCTCCAATCTAGAAAAGGTGAGTGAAAAGCAAGAGGTTTCCCCAAGGATAAACTCAAGTTTTACGCCTAAACTCCAGCAGCCTAGGGTAGTCTCCGAAAATTCATACCAAGCACAGCTCCGTAGAATCAAATCAAAGAAACGTGCAAAAGCGGAACAGCTTCGAGTCACTTCGGACAATACATATAAGTCCCAGCATCTTAGAGTAACTTCAGGTAATAAAGTCAATATTCAGCGTCCAAGAGTTACTTCGGACATCACATATAAATCCCAGCATCTTAAAGTACCCTCCGGTCATGTATCCAAGCCACAATATAGTGCTTATGCAACTACAGATTCTGCTCAACAAAAAGCAGAATTGATGCAATATAAAGCCAATATATCCAAGTTTATGGAAAAACAAAAGGATAAGGATACCAATAAAAAACTTCCACCAGTTCCAGTTAAACGTGCAGCTTCTTCTCGTACGAATAGATTTCGAAGATTTGTTTGTGCTTAATGATGTACTATATATAAAAGTTATGTATTATACTTGTACTTTATGTCGTATTACATTTATAGAACACTATTACAGTAGAGTTGTAGGATTTTCTTATTGTCGGATTTTCTTATTGTCGTATTATATAATCGTTCATTCATATATAGCTGGCATTATTAAAGTTTTACAATCAACTCGTCAGCCTTGTATAGCGATAAAAGATCCTCTATATCGTATTTCTTAGCAATTACTGGGTTAATGAAACGTCCTCCAAGATAATGAATTTTTCCCGGTCCCTGAAAGTACAGAGCACATGGCTTTGGAGCTGTCAAACTCACCAACATAGTGGCCTGAATGTTAACATCTTTGGGACCATCGTCCACATCCCAACCGGAAGGAATGTCAACACTCACAATTGGAGCAATTGACCTATGATTTTGGGAGAGAAAAGTTATAAGGTCACCAAATGGTTCTCGTATAGGAGGTTTAAAAGAGAAGCCAAATAAAGAATCTACAATGACTTTAACGGCTGTTGGCTCGGTTTTTGGGATCAAAAGAAGCAGTTTCAAGTCTTCTACCTCATTAATTTCTTCGACATCCAAATCTCGGAGCTGTGTAAGTAAATTGGCATAAAGCTGGTTCTTGGTGGATTTCTTGGGATAGAATATCACAGGCTCATGATGACCCCATATTTTCAAATGGCGTGCTGCAACCAAGCCATCACCACCGTTATTACCTGGTCCAATAAGGACCAATACCCGATTTGGAGACTTGGGAGACACAGGAGTTAAAGGATACTGTTTGTAAATAGCTTTGGCCACAGCTAGACCTGCCAATTCCATTAACTGATCTATGGAAAATGCACCAGACGACATCAATTCTTTATCGAGCAGCGCAGCAGCCTTAGATGAGAGGGTCTTGAACATGATTGAAAAAACTGTTGTATTTATTGAAAAAGAAGCAAGTACAATTAAATAGCTTTTAGTAGCAATGCCTAAGGTGTGATTTACGACTCAAATGATGTCTATTTCTGACGAATTGCTTACGAGATTCTGCGACAGGTACGCGCCATTTGCCTCGATGGGGAATTTTTCGTCTGGGCACCGATCTTTGTCGATTGAATAAACAACGTTTACGTAACTGAAAATAATCAATTGTCTGATCATGGATTCTTCTTATGCTTATGAGTCTCCTTCAATGTCGACCAACTCGCCTATGATCAACTACAGGAAGGATGCGAAAAAAGGTGTTAAATTTACCTTCATGGTAGTTGGAGAATCAGGTACTGGAAAGACGACGTTCATTAATAGTTTATTAAACAAGAAAGTTATGTCTCATAGATTTGAATCAACGTCATTGGCTGTGGGTGATACTAAAACCATTACATTCACTTCAGCTAAGTCTGTTGCACTTCCAAATACATCTATCTTGACCAGAAATGATTTTAACCCTTCAATCGCTAACGAAGAACCAGGTATAGCTTTAACATCAACAAAAGTAGAAATGATTGACGATGATAACGTTAAACTTTTACTTACCATTATTGATACTCCAGGATTTGGAGAAAACCTTAATAATGAATTGTGTTTTGTAGAAATTGAAAATTATCTTAAACAACAATTCGATTTAGTTTTAGCAGAAGAAACTAGAATTAAAAGAAATCCAAGATTTACAGATACAAAAGTTCATGTATTATTATACTTTATTACTGCAACCGGACACGGACTTCGTGAGATTGATATAAATTGCATGAAAAGATTATCAAAATATGTTAATATTATTCCTGTTATTAGTAAAGCCGATTCTTTTACCGAACAAGAATTGAAAGTTTTCAAACAACAAATTAAGGTAGATATTGAAAAATTTAATGTTCCAATATTTCAATTTGATAGCTCTGTTGGTGATTATGACGAAGAAGATGACTATGAATTAATTCAAGAGTGTAAATTCTTAGCAAAATTACAACCTTTTGCAATAATATCATCAGAGGACGAATATGAAGTTAAAGATGTTAATACCGGTGCTATCTCAACTATAAAAGCTCGTAAATATCCATGGGGTTTAGTTGATATTAATAATCCAAAATATAGTGATTTTGCAATTTTAAAATCAGTACTTTTAGGTTCTCATTTACAAGAATTGAAAGATTTAACTCATGATTTTTTATATGAAACTTATAGAACAGAAAGATTAACAAAAGTTACTGGTAAAGTTTCAGGACATGGAGAAGAAGAAGATGATGAATTTCATGATACGGTTGAACAACAACATTCAAGAGATCAATCAACTATTCCATCATTATCGAATTTAGCACAATTAACTGGAAATAATGGAACATCCACAGATGTAGATTCAGTTTATTCTGGCTCAAGTTCAATAAAAAAACCCAAATCAATGTTATTAGATGATAGTGAAATGCCATCACCAAAATTCAAAGAAGATGCATCATTTGCATCATCAGCTTCTACGATATCTTTGGATAACAATAGTAGTTTGAGTGCACCACCAAGAAATTTAAATCCAAATAATGCAGCTTTCAAGAGGTTATCAATTGCACCACAACGTAATCAATTAAGACAAATTAGTGAAACGGTTCCATATGTTATTAGGCATGAAAGAATTTTAGAAAGACAACAAAAATTAGAAGAATTAGAAATGGCAAGTGCAAAAGAATTAGCAAATAGAGCAGCTGCATTAGAGCAAAAAGCTGCTTCATTAAAAGCTAAAGAGAAACTTTTAATGGCTAAATTAGAAGCTGCAAGATCAAGAAAAGCTAGTGCTGCAACATCACCAAAGAGTGAGAAAACAGTTGGAGAAATTGATGAAGAAGTTCCTTTAAATGGTGAAGAAAGTGTACGTAGTTCGATGATCAAAAAAGACGAGACCCTAACTGATTTAAATTCAGTTATAAACAGCTGATAAATATATCGTATATAACAATGTACTCAATGATTTTGAACTTAATAGACACCAAGAAATGATCCAGTCTCCGCCACAATTCGAGCCAATGTCCTTCTTTCCTTCGTTTCCTGTTATCATCTCTCTTCTTCTCTTAAGCTTTCCATCCCTTCTCTACAGTTCCCTCTTCCTCCTCTTTGTACTGTGCTCATTCTCATTTTGTGCCCCAGTAGCTACTCTTTTTCCACAACAAAAATCAACCCATTTTAGATAGCAGTCCCCAAATCTATCCACTATCTTAAACCTACAAGTATCTATACGAAGTAATTGTCTTGTAGTTTCACTCTTACCCTTTAATATTCGTGATTGCTGTCCGGGTAACCCCCGATTTTCTGCTCGCGTTGTGATCTCAATACGAACAAAATTGATTACACCTCAACTAGTACTTTTTTAACCAGATATGGAAAATATTGCCCAGGTATTGGAAGCAGCTTTGCTTAATCCTGATCCGGTAAGGAGACAGGAAGCAGAGCAACAGCTTAATGAAGCAGCTGCCACTCAGTTTGTTCAATACCTTAGCTGTTTAGTTGAAGCTTTAGCAGATGAAAAAAATAAACCAGAAGTTAGAATGTTAGCTGGTTTAGGACTTAAAAATCAACTAACTTCAAAAAATTCAAGAGTTCGTACAGAGCAACAAACAAGATGGTTAAATTTACCAATTGAAGTTAAACAAAATATAAAAGAAACATGTATTAGATGTTTATTAAGTAATGATGATAGAATTGCTAATGCAATATCTCAATTAATAGCTGCGGTTGCAATAATTGAATTACCAAGAAATGATTGGCCTGAATTAATTCCTCTTATTGTTGATTGTACTAGGACTCAAGAACCAATTACTGTTAAACGTACTTCATTACAAACTATTGGTTATATTTGTGAAAGTAGTGATCCAAGTGATCCTCAAATTTTAGCTCAATCAAGTGGTATTTTAGTTGCAATCGTTCAAGGTGCTCAATCAAGTGAACCATCTCCTTTAATTAGATTAACAGCATTAAATTCCTTAGTTGATTCTTTAGAATTTATTAGATATAATTTTGAAAAAGATGGTGAAAGGAATTATATAATGCAAGTTGTTTGTGAAGCAACTCAAGCTGATGATCGTGAATTACAAGCAGCTGCTTTTGGTTGTCTTGCTAGAATTATGCAATTATATTATAATTTCATGTCTGTTTATATGGAAAAAGCTTTATATGGTTTAACTTTAACTGGTATGCAAAGTCCTGATGAAAAAGTTGCTTGTATGGCAATCGAATTTTGGTCAACTATTTGTGAAGAAGAATTAAATATTGCTGGTACTCGTCACGATAATCAAGCAAAAGGTTTACCTGATAGCCCAGATTTAATTTCTTTTAATTTTAGTATTGTGGCTACTGGTGATGTCTTACCAACTCTTCTTACTTTATTAACAAAACAAAATGAAGATCCTGAAGATGATGATTGGTCTGTTGCTATGGCAGCAGGTTCTTGCTTACAATTATTTGCTCAAGCAACTGGTTTCTATGTTGTTGAACCAACTATTCAATTTGTTGGTGCTAACATATCTAATTCTTCTGATTGGAGATGTCGTGAAGCTGCAGTTATGGCATTTGGTTCTATTTTAGAAGGTATTGATCCTGATCAAGCTAAAAATTATATTTTAGAAGGCTTAAATCCAATACTACTTTTAATCAAAGATGAAAATCTTCAAGTTAAAGATACTGTCGCTTGGTGTTTGGGAAGAATTATTGAAAATGTAACTGATTTTAGTGACTTAGCAGGTCACTTACAAAATTTACTCGAAGCATTAGTTTCTGGTTTACAGGATCATCCAAAAGTTGCAACAAATTGTTGTTGGTCTTTGATCAATTTGTTAGAACAATTTTGTGCTGATGGTGCTCATTCTGAATCAACTCCATTATCCCCATACTATGAAAGTATTGTTCCAATACTTATGAGGTTAACTAACAATAATGATAATGAATTCAGTTGTAGAACGTCTGCTTATGAAGCATTATCATCATTTGTTACCTATAGTGGTAATGATACTTTACCTGTAATTCAAAATATTGCTACTGAATCATTAGCTAGATTAGAATCAAGTATTGATATTCAAAAAGGTTTATCAAGTTCTGAGTACTTAGCTAATTTGGAAGAATTACAAACTAATATTTTATCTTTGTTGACTGCAATTATAAGAAGATTAAGAGAAAATGTTGGTAATGCTGCTGATAGTCTTATGACACTTTTTGTTAAACTTTTGGGATCACAAGAAGCTAATTCACTCATCGAAGAAGATATCTTAATTGCAATTTCTTCTGTGGCTAGTGCAATTGGTCGTCAATTCAATAATTATATGCCTGTTTTCTTACCATACTTAACAAAAGCACTTAATAACATTGAATCTCCTACTTGTGAAACAGCTATTGGTTTAGTAGCTGATTTAGCACAATCATTAGGAGACGATTTTGAACCATATATGAACGACCTTATGAATATCTTAGCAGCAAATCTTAGTAATAATGATCTCAATCCAGAATTAAAACCAAGTATTCTATCTTGCTTTGGTGATGTTGCAGCTGCTACAGGTCCAAAATTTACTCCTTATAGTGATTTTATATTACAAATATGTTATCAAGCATCCGATGTTGAACCTGAAGATTCAAGTTTTGCAGCTATCGATTATGCTAATAAAGTTAAAGGATCAATCTTGGATGCTTATGTTGGTATCGTTAGTGGATTGAGTAATAGACCTGATGCTCTTTATAATTATGTTGGAAAAATTTTGGAATTGATTGAAAAGATTCAAAATGATATGGAATTACTCGATAATGAATCTGTTACAAGAACTGCAGTTGGTTTACTAGGTGATGTTGCTGCTATGTATTCTAATGGATCATTCAAACAATTCTATGCACAAGAATGGGTAACTGTTTTCATTAAAAGAATTCGAGGTAATCCTTTATTATCTGATACAACTCGTGATGCTGCAAGATGGGCTCGTGAGCAACAAAAAAGACAGGTTAACCATTAAGCTATTCAAAATAATCAAAAAATCAAAAAAATTTGAAAAATTAAAAACTTTTATACATTTGTGACCCCATGAATGAAACGAAATAATTGTTCTTCTTTACTCTAGACCTCTTTATATAGAACTGACAATCTCTGCATTTTCTCTGCATCTCTCTCTCGCATTTTAAGCATTCTAATTTCTCTAATATATATTCTCTTTATTTAAATGTAATTACTCGTAAATAACTTTACAGGTTGAAGTATATTCTATGTCATTTTATTTACAATGCTATCACAAGCAATTCACATGTTTAAGTCCTTGAGAACTGCCTGTGCTGCTTCAGCTACTGGCATCTTCTCTAATGGGTATCCAGTCCAAAGCATAGCTTGGGCAACTCCTTGGTAGATTACAGCATGTATTCCTCCAATGACTATCCAACCAGATTCTTTAAATTCTTCATATAATCTTGTAACTGGATCTGGATGGTAACACATCTCAAGAACTGCCCCTTTGGTTTCTTTCATGTAATATGAAAGTACCAGCTTTGCTGTTTGCTCCTCTGGTGTCACTGGAGCAAAGTTAGGTACACAAAGTACCGCAAGACCAGGTGATTCTAGCTGTTTAGCTTGATCTACGGTTTCAACATGCACTATATCCAAGTCTGGTAACGCCTTGATCAACAGATCAACTTCTTGTTTGTCTCTGTTGACTACATAAACATTTGAACATCCTAGAAGTTTACTCAAGGCATATACTGCTGATCTAGAGGCCCCTCCTCCTCCGTAAACCAACCCAGGGCGGCCGTGGTTGGCCTTCACATACTTCAAGGCTTCCGGGGTCTGGAGAAATGACTCTTGAATCCCTATGGTGTCGGTATTTGTTCCAACAAGAATATTTTTACCACTAGGAGTTTTTCTAGAATATACACAATTTATAGAACGAACACCTTCACCTACAGCATCAAGCATATCGACTTCCGACGTAAAGTTGATCTTATTAGGCATGGTGACGGCAGCACCTATACACTCTTCTTGAGCTAGGGTTTTCTGGAAAGTTTCAGGACTGTCTGTCTCCATTAACAGATATGTCCAGTTTAGTCCAAGCGACTGAAAAATCGTATTGAGAAGAAGTGGTGCTCTGGATTTGGCGATATGAAGTCCGAAAAGGTGAAATTTGCAGTTTTTTTGATGTAATACATCAAAAGGCATGGTAGGCACAAGCATGTCTATATCGTGGGTCATCTTAGAGTACTTATCACTTTAGTTGTAAGTGAAAAATTTAGCATCGCATATGGCTTAATGCAGCGTGCAGCACACGGATAATTGATTAACCGGGGTAAAAAGCACCATCCTCAAGAGACAAATAGCACAACCATTCAACTGTAATAATATCACCGACTTAGAAAGTACTCGAAGAGTACACGGGTGGTTGAGTATAGCATGACTGCCGAGAGACGTAAATTTTAATGTGCCATTGGCTCTTTTGTTTCAGTGGTTGCGAAATGCTTGCAAATACATCCTATACATTCTATTCATCAACCTCTAGCCGCTAATGGACCAAGAACGTACATATAGCATCTGGGATATTCGATAGATTTGACTGCTTGTACTCGGGTAGTTTTCCGATCAGTTACATAGAGATTGCAAATGAATTGAGGTCTCATATTGTATCTATCCGATCAATTGTAGTTCCCGGATGGCTCCTTGAATAACTGCTTCATGTCAAGATGACTATGATACAACTTTTGTGTGACTCAGGAATCAACCAGCCTCATACTGAAGAAACTTACGTCGAAACAACGTGTCGAGACATAAATCAAGTGACTATTTGACATCGTCGGCACTGTTTGCAGCTCTGTAATTGTCAATTGACAATTTCATAATTGACTGACATCCTGAGAAAACGAATTTCAGTATCCTTGTTTCCATATCGCATAATCTTGAAAACATGAATCGAGATCTAGGGACCGCCCCATATATGACGAGTTCCCGTTTGGGAAGTCTATGTTTACAAATTAGTAAAATTTAGTCTATAATTGAGAGACACTGTATTTCACTATGGTTTGGTTCAACTTCTATATGCACAAGGTTTATTTTGAAACAGGAGAAGTAATCATTTTCTAAAAAATAATGTCTCGTAGAATTAAACCTCTTTCAGTTTTACAGTTAGATACAAATAGGTAAAATAAGAATAATTTGTTAATAAGCCCAATCTGTCGTTAATACGAAAAAGTCACCCGTTAACGTAATGGGCAAGATTATAATGACCGATCATAAATATTTTATCTGTTTACAAACACTGACTCAGTCATTGTAAGTATAATGAACTACATTAGTATATCGGGCGTTATAGCTACAGGTCATACATTCTCCCGGAATTGTTTATATCTACTAGCACCAGCGGCACTCTTGTAGGATTGTTTTCGTATACTTGAATGGTCGCTCGGGGTCATGAAAAATTCTTTTGATTGTAGATTTCTTCTATGCGCCAGATACCAGCCTATTGTTCTATTGTCTACAAAGTAAAATTTCAGGTGGACTTTAGCGCCAGGAATTATTTTGACAGAAAAAAACGACAAGTTTTCACGACTGAAATTAAACCTAGTATCTAGACCCTTTTCAATAAGGGATGTAAAGTTAATATCAAAAATTAAAGGTATTTTAAAGTTTAGTTTAATGGTGTTTATTTCCACTTTAAGACTAATTAGCTCGTAATATCCCATGTGATGCCCATTTTACGCATATCAACTAAAAAATTATTCACTTTATAGACTCCTGTAGCAGGAACGGGAAAAATCCGTGGCTAAATCTGGTTGTATAGTGAGTTAATGCACATCAGTGCCGCTGCATACCAGAAGCAGTATCGCAGTATTCATCGCGATCGTGCCGAGTAGTAATGGCCATCGACGGTATGACAGATGGATTTTTCAATCACGTGTAGAAAGCTATCAGAACATCATTTAGTAGACATAGATCAAATAGTAACATATGGGTCAAATACAACATTACCCATTATCGAATTGTAACCCCTTAGTTAATCTGAAGATCTTTTTTTAGACTTTTTTTGCCCAGTTCCATGTGCTTGGCTCGTCTGCTTTCCTTTGTTCTCGAAACAGGAAAATTTTCATCGCGTTTGAAAACCCTGAACAATAGAACAATTATTCCCAAACGAGAAATCGGATTAGTTACTTTACCCTTCCTATAAATGGCAAGAAATTTACCTAACGTTTTCATAATTCAGGATTAAAACAATTCTCTGTTGTAACTAATGCCTACTTACGTTGCAGATGTTAAGTACAATCCGGTACCTTTTGACCATACCTACATCCTTTATGACCCAAAGGATCCTATATCGAATATATGCGTTCATCTCTCACTTTTACCAATTTACACCATGGTATTTTATACCTCATGGTTTTTGTTGTCTAGAGAGATAGAACCAGTGATCGTTGTAGGTGGTCACTTGGTAGGAGAGATTGTCAATAAAATTATTAAGAAACTAATAAAACAGCCTAGACCTGACTTCCATAAAGAGTTTGGTTCTGGCTCTTATAGTCTTACTTACGGTATGCCTTCGGCTCATAGTCAATTCATGGGCTTCTTTGCTGGCTACTTTATCTGCATCATTTTATTTAAGATGAATCACTTCTCTTCAGTTCAAAAATATATTGGTTGTTGCATTCTTATTGTCACAAGTTTATGTGTGGCATTCTCCAGGGTATATTTACTTTATCATACTTTACAACAAGTTATGGTTGGTGCTATGTTCGGTATCGTCTTAGGATTACTGTATTTCATCATCATAAGCATAGCGAGAGATTTAGGATTCATTGACTGGATTCTTTCCTGGCCTTGTATAAAGTATTTTTATATCAAAGATAGCTATTTCCACGCTTATCAAACTTTCAAAAGTGAGTATGATTTATACCTCAACTTAGCTAAAGCCTCAAAGTATGCTGGTATTATCGGTGATCAGAAAGCTTAAACAAAAATACAATCTTGCATCAAGTTTGATTTGATTTGCATAAAACGAAAGCAATCTAGAAATTGTTACAATTTTCGTGTGCTTTTATGAGTAATGTATTTATATAATGTATTAATAGAGAATATTCTTAACTAAAAATATAATATGGAATAACAGTTATTGTATAAGATTTTAAAAGTCATCCCATTTATCTTCTTTCCAATCATCATCTTTCTTCTTAGTACCACCTGCCAAACCTTGTAATTTAGTCTTTTCTTGTGGTCTATTGAATCCAAAAGCAAGGGTGATACCGCCTTCTTCTTCTCCGTTAAGATGTTCTAAATTTTTAGTAAAATTTTGGAATGTTTCTTGGCCCAACTTACCAGTTTCTTGCATTTTTTGACCAAATTGGGCCATAGCTCTTTTAGCTTCACTGCCCAATTCACTTTCTTGAAACTGATTAAGACCTGGAACAATAACTGATTCATGAACTTCGTTAACAGATTTTGCAACGGTTGTGCTAAATAACCCCCAACCTTTAGATAAAGTTCCCATGGGATCACTTTGAAATCTATCAAGAGTGAAATTAGCAAGAGTACCACCATTACTTTTAGCTTGAGGTGCAGGGGTGTTTCCAAAACCAGCATATTTACCACCTTGAGATGGAGGTAAATTTTCTGGTCTTGACTCATTGGCATTACCCAACAGAGCGAAATATGCTTCATTCTTTGTTCTTTGTTCGACGTTTAGAGGAGTTCCACGACGAGCTTGAATTTGTTCATTACTACTTGATATACTCGAAGAGCTTGGATCATTTAAGTTGGAAATATTTGTTGCAGAAGTTGGTAATGTTTCACCCGAATGATCAGGAGCCACGAATTCTCTTCCTTCGACGCTAGCAGTTAACTTTTCCTTATAGTCAGCAGCTACGTAGTTATCAAATTTTAATTTAGCAGGAAGAGACATGTCAACACCATTTTCTTGGAAGTAAATACGACAATTTTCATTTCCACCAAGTTCCATTCTTAAAGTTTCTTCTGGTTTGAACTGGTCCATGGTAATAGATCTGACAAATGAAATATGAACACCAAGTCCTCTATGAATACCGGCACATTCAAGACATATAAAGATACCAAATTTTGGAGATGCCCATTGTGGATTATGGGCGTCACAGTCAAAACATTTCTTGTTAGCACCTGTTTTTTGTAACGCCAAGAGCTTTCGACGAGTATCTGGGTCAATAGACATTGAGTATATGGAAAATTTCAAGTAATAAACTTGTTAGTGATGATTGAGTTATCGACAGATAGTGGATCAACGCGTTTGATATCTGCACGCAGGTTTTTGGTATAGCCGTAGCCAACTGAAATAGATACATAAAATTGGTTAGCATACAAGAAAATTAACTTTCGGGTTTGATGGTTGTTAAAGTGTAGATTTGGTGTGATTTCGTCTAATTTCATTGGAAATCCAAATTTTGTAGATTTTTTGTAAAAATTGACTTTTTGCCCAAAAATGAGTTGATGATTACAATAATTAAAACATGCTATAGCAAAAGCAAGAAAAGTCCGAAAAGCTCAAACACCAAAATCATCGGATAAATACAATTATTTTACAACAACAAGACACTACATGCAAGTGTAACATTTAATACATAACTTTAGCCTTCGAAATGCTTAAGATTGTGTATGTTGCAACTTATTGATACGAATATAGTAATATGTAACAATATACAGCCTATAATTTTGTCACCAATTTCTGGTTTTGTTCAATTATTTTAACAGGATAAGCTTGACTTCCTCCTGTGGTACTACCCAAGTGCCATGAAGCACCATCTACTACCTGAATTGTTCCCAGTACATAACTGGCAGCTGGCGAAAAGAGGTATACGGTTGCATTGGCAATATCATTGTTATTACCAAGTCTTTGAAGAGGTATCTTCTTTGTGTATTCATCAATATTCTTCACAAGTCTCTCAAGACCTTCAGTACCTTCGATACCACCTGGGGCAATACAATTACATCTGATACCCAATGGGCCCAATTCAACAGCCAAAGCATTAGAAAGTGCATCCACTCCAGCTTTTGCTGCTCCCACATGCACTTGAAATGGTACCCCGTAGTAATGTAAAGTAGCACTTACGAATAAAATAGCACCTTTTGTCTTTTTCAATTCTTCAAAGGTAGCTTTGACAGTATTGAAAGAACCAAGAAGGTCAATTGACACCACCGACTTGAATGCATTTGACGAAAGATGATTGAAATCGGAAAGAAAGTTACCAGCTGCTCCTGCGATTACAAAGTCGATTCTGCCTAATTCACTAACGGTTTTTTCCACAGCTTTGGCAATACTTTGCACTTCCCTTACATCTGTGTCAGGACACCCAACTATTTTAGCACCGGGACGAAGACTTGTGAGATATTCTACTGCTTCGGCAGTCTTTTTTGAATTTCTTCCAACTATGGAAGCATTAGCACCAAGAAGAACCAAAGCTGCTGTTTGTTCACGACAAATAGTTCCAGCACCTCCGGTTACGAACACAACCTTTCCTTTGAAAACATCATCTCTCCAAGGGCCGTCTTTTACGAAAGTTTTGGAAAGCATTTTGATATAGACTTCTCAGTATGGGGATTCTCACTCTTATATATGCTTCTCCGCATATGAGCCGCGGATGCAAATCGTTCGGTAATAACATGGTTGCACATTTCCGGAAACAAACAACGTTTATTTTGACGTAATTGTTGCAAGGAATTAGAAAAGATTGATTAGTTATAGCTGATTTAATCATAAGCCAAAGACTTCTTACAATTGGGCACATTAGTGATATTACATAAGGAAATTATACAGCTTATATAGTGTAATTGAAACTATCCTCTCATTGCTAATCTCTTTTTACCATTAAGTTCCTCCTCTTTCATATCATCCACAAATTTGTCATCTCTCTGCCTTTTTGAAGTCTTGTTGACTTCGTTTTCGATGTCTTCAAATATATTGGTAGGTTGGCCACCCGACGTCAAAGGACTTTCCTTATCCTCTTCGTCACTCTCGCTCTTGATGGGTGTGGATATATTATGTCCATTAGCTAAAAATTCATCATCTTCAGAATCGAATGCTGTATCGTTTTGGATCCCCGATTGTTTACTATCGCTTTCATGAAATTTCGTCTCTACTAATTCAATCATATCTTTACCAATCGAGACATAATCAACAGTAGATAGTACCAATTTGAAGTTTTTGCAAATATAGCTTGCCAATAACCTGAAATTATGTTTATCACCGGAGTTCACTGACTTATCGCAGTTTTTAAGAATTATACCTAGAAAATCAAGACATGTGGAGTTGGAAAGGTTATTGAAGTGTACTATAGAATTGAAAAATTGGAAAAAGTAATCTATTACTTTATTTTCAACGATGAATGAAGTGTAAAAGTCATCGTTAAGTAAAATGATACATTTTAAACACCTTATAATACTTAATTTTAGTGTCGCTTTCACAGGAGTAGTCAATAACCTCGCTATACCCAACAATATCTTATTCTCCAAAAAAAATGGTCTTGATATATGGACTTCATGCTCCTTGCAACAGAATGATACAAGCTCACATAAGTGTCTATATAGAAGTTCATCTTTTGCAATGCTCGAAATCAAAAGTTCATCATTTTCGTTTCTAGATAGCTCAATTATGTCTTTGTACAATTTAGGAGCCACCTGATGGTAGAATGCTTCAAAATAATTGGATGTATTGATATTTTGAGACATCATTGACTCGTCATGGTCATCATCCAATTTGCTTATATCACGTTTGAATAAGTCGACTTCGAAGTCATGCGATCGATTTTCTTCACTGTTCAACAGCATAGCACTATTGGATGCTATATTAGAATCAAGAAGAATTTTCAATGCTTCGAATGCTTGAGTTCTTAGCCCAGGATTTTTATCTTCTAGAAGAAGCTTGCTCAATATGAGACTTAAAGTCATATCATCAGAAAGCTTAAGTCTTACTGATCTATCAACATTTTGAATAGAATCTTCCAATACATTAGTACTCTTAAGAGGAGGAGGTTCCGAATTATCAATGGGTGATTCATCATCAATAGAATTAACTAAAGAAACGTCTTGCTCAATGATTACCACAATAAGTTCTGTCCCTAGTACTCTCACATTGCTTTCCGTATCTTTTAAAGCAAAACTTATCATTTTGAATAGTCCTGACTGGACTAATATTAGAAAAAACTCAGACTTTTGATACGATTGTAGTGATTTGGCAATCAACACGTATTGATGAAGCATTTTTACACCGTCACGTCTTTTTGCTATTGAGGTATTATTATCATTATTATCATTAGGCTCATTATAGAGGTTGAAAAGCTTTTCACACAATCCATTATTCTTATCGGAGTCCTTTAAGAAGTCGATGATTTCTACTTGATTGAAATAAATCAAAGAACTTATAGTGTTATAGGTTTGATCATCCAAAAACCTGGCGAGTAAAACATTTTTCATAAAATTGAGGTAAAAATCTCTCTTGAATATATTTAATTTGGCACAATCACCATTTTTATCAGAACCATCATATAAAGGGATGTCAACTACCATTTTAAAATTGGATTTATTAGAAAGAAATTCACGATGGCATGCTTTGAGATTAGGGTATTCGGAGTCATATTCTAGTATACCTACTAAACCGAGAATTTTTGACTCACTGGCAAGCATATCTTCGAAGAGGGAAGGTTCATTATATAGTACAAGGGTTCTCATTATATCTGTCAAATAAAATAGATTTCGAAGTTGTTTTTCACTCTCTGATTTTTCAAATACCTCTATAAGTTTCGAAAAATACTGCTTTTCGATAATAAATTTCAGGATACAAGAACGAGTATATTGGGAATTGGAGCCTTGATTGATAACATCAACCATGGATTCTAAGTTGTCCAGGGTTGGATCTTTTGGATAGTTGATAGGACCTGTTATGAGTTCAGTTATATCGCTGACATTACCATTTTGGGTATCATCGATGCCAGAATTTGGAATTACATAGTACAAAGATATCTCAGGACTGTAGTCTTGTTGTTGGACTTTTATAATAAATTCACAAAGCTCTGCACATCCTTCAGTTTCTTGAAATGATAATGCCAAATCTTTCCCACTCAAATCTGTCCAGACTATAAGAGTTTCCTGTTGTCTTTGGTATTGGACTGAACCTTCGAGGAATGATTTCAAGATTACATCATCGGAGTCAAGTTCATTTTTGACTGCAAAATATGGCTTGTTGTCTTCAGAAAATTCTCCGGTACAATAACCAGTGCCATTATCTATCCAGTCATCACCTTGAAGGAGATAAACTTTAACCCTTCTAGGAACTTTTGTTGTTATAGCTGCTATAGCTTCACTTAGTTTTTCTTTATCGTCGGTATTGTTTGGCTTTATATTATTATCAGAATCTACACTAGTATAATCCTCAGGAGTTTGAGGATGTAGAACTTCTGTCTTATGAGTTTCGTCCATTTGAAAATGCATACGCGTAGATATGCTCTAATTCAAGATGCAAACGTGCTATTTATCGACAGACTCTTAAATTTCAAACACTTGTGTCCTGTGTATATCAACGTTGAATTTTACCAATAAAGAGTGTTCTGTTTTAGTTATAAATTGTGTCTCAAGTGAAGACTGAAATAAATGGGTCCCTTTTTGGAATCGTTGAGACGTTTGTTTTGCTGCTGGTGTACGGGCGTGAGGTTTTGTACGATAGCGAATATAAAACTTAGAGCCAATAGTAGTATTATTTTCAGTTGTTTTATTTATTAGTCTATGTATAATATGTACAGTTAGTGGCATAAAATGGCTGCAGAGGTAAGATTACGGAGCCAGTCAACTTTATCAACGTCGTGAGTGTCATCTACTTCACCCCATTCTTCAGTTTGAAAAATCGATTCTAAATTACCCAATTCTACGATCTCCTCGATGGTTTTAACAAAATGGTCGTCTGGTGATCTATTGACTTGGTAAAGATCGTGTCTCTTGGAGTTTGAACGTAAAACTGTGGCTCCACATAAGAAAGATTTTGAACTTAATACCGCTTTTTCAAGTGCTACAAGATCGTAGATAGGCATACTATTCATCCAATCCATAACAATGTTTTGGGTAGTGAGATTTTGTCGATTTCCGGTCAATCCATCGGTTTCACAATCGAGGTAACTTAATCCAACTTTGTAGTCTGGGCTTGGAAGTAACTCATCAGGTTTGGTTTTAGCATATGCAGTGAAGAACAGTTCATATTCTTTTATAAGTGGCAAATACAATTCATCTTGGCGCTTTCTTAACTTGCCGTCGTACTCATCTAGAATGGTGAATATCAAACAGGTGTCTGTATCCAAATAACGTAAAAGGTTGACTTTTATATCTTCTAATTTACCAACCTTAGCAATCAAGTCTGGATGCACGTTGTCTTTTTCATTGATAGCCTTAAGATCAATGGATCTAGCAGCAACAGATGTTAATGGTAAAGAGTGAGTTTTGATTTTAAGATCAGCTAAATTAGCCCATTCATGCCCGATTAAGTAAGCTAATTGCTTCTTATGAATGGGTAATACCATAGGGAATCCAAGAGGCGTCTTTAAAGGTTTAGTATCAAGTCTGACTTCAAACGTGTCATCGTTTTCTTTAACATCGACTGTTTCCCAAAACTTGGCTAAAGTTTTGGATAATCGATTAGTCTCAGTAGGAAGATTTGATTCTATAGATGAATCCACACCCAAAGGTGCAAAAGTTCCAGCAGAATTAAACTTAGTTTCGGTTGCATAATACCTGAGCATTCTAGATGCCGAAGTGGCTCTAAATACTTGTCGAAACATGTTTATATTTGACGTAGGAAAAGGTAGTTGTACGAAAAACTGTAGGCAGTTTCGAAGTCTGGTGAAAAGTTCGCATTCGTTGATAATCATTCGTTCGCCTACATATTCTCAAGCTACTAATAATTCCCAACAATGTCTGTGAACCCAGAAGCACTTCAGAAGCTCCTTATGGAGATGGACAATCAGCTTTATAAAACCAAGGCAGAATTGACCATGTGCAACTTACAACTTGAACGAGTAACCACCAATATCAACCTCATAGATCACACTACCAAGAATTTAGAAAAGCTAACAACAAGTGAAGACGATGTTTGGAAAGGTATAGGGAAAGCTTTTGTTCGTACTGATGTCAAGAGTTACACCGATAGACTTACCAAAGACGAGAAGGAATTTTTAGAAACCCGTGATACATTAAAAATTAAACAAAACTATCTTCAGACCACACTTAACAACACCATGAGTAGCATGGCTCAAATAGTCAACGGGAAGAGTGACTAAAGTATCGGCATAAAATGTTTATTGGTCGTTGGGTGGCTAATTACTTCAATATATAGTCAAGTATTTAGAATTTCTATATTGCTTGTAGCCTGGTCGGGCGAACTTAATACATACATTATGTACAAAGAGTGTTCTGCGATATTGTCTTAAAACCATGCCACCTAATAGTAAGAACTATTATTTGAACCATTTAAAGCTTGCAAGCCGCTAGTCATCATTATCATCATCATCATCATCATCATCTCCATCAAGGATTTTCTTCTCAAGCTCACTATCGGCAGCCTTCTGGTCTTTCATTCTCTCTGTGAGAAATTCATTAACTTGGTCTTGAAGATTCGTTATTTCAGCTCTCAAAATACCCAACGGCGTTTGCTTAGCTTCAGTGGGTCTATCTCTGTCCTGACCACCAGCTTTTGTAACAATATCGGATATTTGAGTAGTTCTCCCATTGGTAGAGTGCGGGCCAGATCCCGGCACAAACTTCTGTGTGGTTTCTGGAGAGGTATATATAGCTTTAGGAGTAAGCATAAGTTTTAAAGGGTTTCAAATTTTACAGGAATATATAAGAAGTTATTAGCATGAATTTATTGTGCGCATCGTACTTAAACGCTAGTCGGTATCGCTTTCAAAATCCTCAATTGGAATACGAATTGCGGTATTTGAGTATGCGTTGAATTTTATTTCAATGATTTCGTCAGTGGAGAAACTTAAGGATGGAATATCATAGCAAGATGATGCCATAAGGTATCCGTAGAAAACTTTTAGCACTGTGTCATCCGCGATAATAAGAATATCACCACTCATACGCTCCATTTCCAAAATTAGCGGTTCGATTTTGATAGCCAAGTCATGATATGATTCGGCACGGGCAAATCTATGATGATACGGATCTTTCACAAACTGCTCGTATTCAGTAGGAAATTTTTCCTTGATCTCTTCATTCAGCATCTGACCAACTACACCAGGGTTTTTCTGGGAAAGCTGAATACGATGTCTAATATTGACGTTATGATCAGCAAAGAATTGTGTCGTTTGAACAGTTCTCTTTTTAACCGAAGTCCATACAACTATGGAATCATCGTAAACCCCATCAACTCCGGCAGTTGGATGTTTCTCGTCGATAGATAGTTGCCTTCTATTGCCAGGTCGATGAACTGGTCCGGACTCATATTTGTTAACATATCCCTTTCCCTGATCATTCAAATAGCTCATCAATGTCTTGGTCAATTTTTCAGCATACCTTAAACCATCATCATCTAATGGAGGATCTTGTCCGTATTCCAAGTCATTCTTATAGCATCGAGCGAAAAATACTGATCCAGATTTGATTCGAGAATTCATAAGGAAAAAGACCACTTTATTGATGAGGTATCCGTAATTGGAATTATGTAACTCGATACGATCACCGAAATTTATGAATTTGATATAACTTAAACGATTACTATCATCTTCTTCATTCATTGGTCGATACAAAGGAGTGAGAAAGTTGATTCTTTCACTGTAATCTCTATAAGCTTTTTGATAATCCCAATTTTGATAATCAGGAGAAGATCTAGCAGCTTCTTCCATGTTTTTCAATATGATTGAATCGTCCGTCACTGAAGATTCAATGAATAAGGTTTGAATATTTAACTCTGTAAATTTCTTGTGTAATTCTAATCTATATTCCGGCACCGCATTCACAGCATCGTAAATAACAACCTGACCCTTATCATTTTTAAAAAAATTCAATACATCGTTCAAGCAATCATCAACAATCTTCTTTCTGAATTCATTTGCCTTCGGAGAATCGGATGTAGGTACGAATAAATCAAGGTTTACATCATCCACAGCAGAGGCTCTTCTATAGTCTCCAAGATGAAACAGCTGAGTTTTAACCCCCAACCACCTCAAATATCTTGTAAGTGACACAGATAAATGCGTTTTACCTCTACCCGGTAAACCAGCTAAACAAATACATATTTTACCTGCATGAAAAAGTCTTCCAGATTCTGTAGAGTATAGCTGTGCAGGACTGATATGATAAGGATCTAAATCATCATGAACACCATCAGTACCACTTATATCACTAAGTCTTCTCCTCTGACTTGCTTCAGACGGCGCATCCACAAGATTGGGTTTGGAATTACTATGAAATGACCATCTTTTTTTTGTTCTTCTTCCTGTATTTGAAGGGTGACCCTCAATAGGGGATGACCCGAATCCATTGATTATGTCTCCTTCTTCGTCTGAGTGAAGTGCTGACATCCTGTATTTATTTAATTTTTATTATCAATTTTATTGAGTCTCAAAGTTCCCTTTGCCGATTTCATACCCCAGAGTGAAATAAAAACACCCGTGCCTTTAGTCCAGAACGATGCAGGTGAATTTCCTTCTCACGCTACCCTGGACCCAGAATCGGGAGAATTTTCGCGCGCCACTCGCCGGAGGCCGGTCCAAAGAGGGTCACAACTGATATCTAAATTGCCTATTTGGGACGGCGATTTTGCAACTATTTTGGCTTTCAGCGATGAAACAGTCATTAGCTCTACCTCAAACGGTGATACTGCTTTGGATAGATGCGAGAATCTCTTTTACATCACTAAAAGAACAACAGAAATTTTCGTGCGAAGTTAGGTTTTGATTATGGTTTAAAGTTTGCTAGTACTGTCATTCTAACTTGATTGATAAGACACAATTCAAGCTGTAACACCTCTAAAATGACATTATTACAAAGAGTCATGTATAATTTGTAGCTTCCGTAAGTATTCGTAAGTATTCGTAAAATTAGCAGATATGGGATACCAGTTCGGATTTTACGTTTGTGGCATGAGGATATTGTAGCCCGCAATAAATGCAATGGTTGCAAATCTGCAACACTTGATGTCCAGTGAAGCTTCTCTAATTGAAACTACTATTCTTGGAGAATGCAACGGCGGCCCCTGGGATGAAGAGCCCGGTAATTACGCTGCTATTAGTATAGGAGGGATTAGACGAATGCAGAAACGGAGGATGAAGGAGCTGAAGGAAGGAGCGGATCAGTTTAGTTTAGACTACCATTGGTACGAGCGGAGACTAAGGGTTGTGTTTTCATGAAAAATGGCAAGACTAAGTTTTGAGAGAACAGGGCGGTGAGATGTAGTCGGACTGGATTACGACTACGATAATTGTGATTGACTTACTATTCGAAAGGGTATACCAATAAAAAAAAAAAAAAAAAGAGCAAGAAGCATGCTATATTTTATTCACTGACAGGAGTAGCATCCCTGTTAGTGGGTATATGAAGTATGATCCTCCTTCTTGCAATAATGAAAAAATTGTACAATTCAACCCAATCAATCAACAGGGGCAGCAGCCTGTTGAGAGATTGGTTTTATCTTCCACCTTGGAAATAAGAAATACACAGCAAGTTGCATACACCACTTCGTTTCACTTACGGGGGCAGCACCCTGTTTGGAGGTGGTGTATGGTCCACCTTCTTGCAAAAGAAGAAAGATTAAGCAAGTTGCATGCACCAGTTCGTTTCACTTACGGGGGCAGCACCTCGTTTGGAAATGGTGTATGGTCCCACCTCTTGCAAAGTCAAAAATAAAAAAGTGTATCATATTTCACGTCATCTAATGAACAGGGGCAGCACCCTGTTCGGGGGTGATCTAGGAGGTTGTGAAACGGCAAAATTCGTGGATCATCAAATCTTATTTACGGGAGCAGCAGCCTGTTTGTAGATCATTCATGATTCCACATTCTTGCAAATTTAAATTTAGAGTATAAAAATAAAAAAAAGTTGGGATACCTGCAAAGTGAATGAATCAGAAGTTGACTACATATTATACCTGACCACTGGGTGGGAAGAAAACGATTCTTCTCATTCGGAGGTAAAATATGTCCGATACCTATGATTGTATCATTTTCAATTGATAAGTGACGATTGAGCAATTGGAGTAGAAGTTTTCCATGATGATTACATTGAACCAACATGTGATCGATAAACTTTCTCTTGTTATTTTGGATTGATAACATGGCCACCGGTCGATGCAGTACCAAGGGGTCTAGGCGGCTGTATGCCTATTCTGGGCGGGCCCCATTTGAACTTTCACATTCAGAGGCCTGATGATACTTAATAGTTTGCGGAAAGACTTGGGTTTGGAGTCTCTGAAATGTTCGAGCTTTTCAGATTGAGGGAGGCTTCATGACGAGGAAGCATACTAACGTTTCTAGATTTGTTGAAATTTGTGACGCTTCAAGTTTGGGTCTCACCCAACATCTCTATATTTTTATTGTTCTGACCATAACGTGTCCTGTCGGACTAACGTCACTGACAGAGTTGGCCTTTTGAATTGTATATAAAAACTTCTTTTGAATCGTTACTCATTAGCACCTTTTTCTCCATGACCCCATCAAACTCAATTTGTTAATCCTAAAATATCTAGAATTTTTTTGCAGCCAATAGCGCTGCAATCCTCTAAGCCTGCTGGTCCCCCGGCTTCCGCTGGGAAGTGGTCCCTTTAAGTAACCGCTTCTTTCGGAAGCTGGTGGGGAGGGGGCGGTAACCAAAGAATGGGGAACCCCGTCACTTTTTTTCTTTAGAAATCGGCATTTTAATGATTTAAAGAGGCGTACTGTAGGTTAAGACACTCGAGGAGTATGTTAAGACTATTAGTGATTGAGTGTTCAGCCAGACAGGATAGGTATAGGTAATGTAAACGGGGTTTACCAATCATTAGGGTATATCCAAGAGTCTACAAAAAGTCTGGAAAGATGAAGGTATTACCAAATAAAAGCATATTTATCTTCAACTGACCATTACTTGGCCTCTTCTTTAAGTGGAAGTCACCATTAAAGCAGAAAATACGGCTTATACCTGATATCTTTTTAAATCGTGGATACCCTTATGCACCTTTATCTTCATAGCCTAAAGTTTTGCAGTCAATCACACCACACAACCTGCAGAAGCGAATTGTGAAGGTGTGACTATTCATAGGATATCTGTACAACGAAATCATTGAGGAAACGTATAAAGAATTGAATTTGGGGAAATGTGCAGAGTCTGACAGCAGAAGAACAATTGGGTCGTTATTGGTATCAAGAGGAAATGTGCGTTTGAACAGACAAAAATTTTGCTATGTATCATCGAGAAAGCAAACTTGATTGTGTAAAATGGCTATCGTGCTTAAACATTAACTTGGAAAGCCTTTGATGCTGGTAAGCTCGTCGACAAGTCAAGGATACTATTACAAGCACCAACTTTCTGTGCGCTCTGCTGCGTTAAAATCAAGGCATTAGATTTCTTGATAGCACGACGGTTATATTGTTTCCTGAGATATGTAGATAGTGTTCCGTTAAGAAAGTTATTTCGTTTGTCTCATGGGGTTGGCTTACAGTCTTCTACCATCAGTACGATGTATTACTTATATTGTTTACAGATATATAAGGCATTTATTCCAATTTACCACCTTTCTTGGTGATGTAAGCTTCTCTGGATTTGTCTAAGTACAATTTGGTGATAACAACTTTAGATGGATGAATGTTGATTGGGATGGAAGCACCGTTAGATTTTTCCTTTTGTAACTTTTCAATTTGAACAGAAAATTTCAATCTGTAAACAGAAGAAATCTTACCTTCAGAACCTTTTTTAGAACCTCTGACAACTAAAACTTCATCTTCTCTTCTGATTGGAATGGATCTGATGTTGTATTTAGCTCTTAATTCTTTGGATAATGGGGCAGACATCAAAGCTCTTCTTTCGAGAGAAGAGGAAGAGAAATGAGCCTTTCTGGCTTTAGATCTGGAGGCAGAAACGTCTATATTTGTTAGTATTTATGTCTTGGTGATGAATTTTTTTTGATAATATATCGGAGTAGAATAAACATGATGATCAATTACATTCACAAGATACCTTGATAAGAATTCATGTAAATAACCACCTTAACACTCTCCAACTAAATGTATGTGGAAATGATGCATACCTTGACTAATCTTGACCATTTTGACTTGTATGACTAGGCTATGAAGTACAACTATAAAAAAGTCTCAAAAGTTAAATGAAAAATCTTCATAGTGAAAATTCTCACTGCAGAACCAAAATCGCGTGCGTGTACATACCATACCACTCGATATTATTAGGGCTGTAGCCCTGTATTGATAAGCACGTGAAACACGCACTTTACTAAGAGCTTGCGTGGTGTTTTAGCAGTCAAATATGATATCATGAAGCTATGTAACATTCGAGTAACACGAATCGAATCAATTGGTACTGTGACTTGATAGAAGTAGCAGAATCACCAAATACATCCATCACTCGATAAATAGATGCTGATATTGCGTAGGCGCAAAGAATCTGATAATGAGAAGCACATGAGGACGCTGCCAAGTTGAAAGTGACATGATTAGGTGTTTGCTCTGATTCAAGCTTTCATACTTGTCGGAGCCTCGAGGCAGTACGGTGTTTAAAGAAGTCAGCTTCTTTACCAGAAATAACTACCGTGATCATAAGAAACAATCAAAATACTGCTTTTTCTTAGTAAGTCACGTTATCCACTTAATGAAAATAATAGGTGCTAATCGCCCGCGTGGCCTAATGGTAAGGTGCCTTCCTCCGGAGATGGTGATTGCGGGTTCGAGCCCCGCCGTGGGCTTGATTGCATTTTTGCTAACAAAAATAGTATTTAAATAATTGCTCTAAAATAAATGACATCTCAGACCCCCTCTATTTGGTACATACATAGTATCGCCTCCATGTTTATTTTTGCAAATTAGAAAGAGGTCCAAAAAAAAAAAAAAAGAAACCAATTCTCCCGGGGGTGAGTCGAACACCCGATCTCAAGATATCTCTTAGAAGTTACAGTCTCGCGCCTTAGCCAGCTTGGCCACCGGGAGGAATTGTGCTCTCTTTTTGTTCCTTAATAAACATAAAGACTCATTTACACAGAAACCTTACCAACCAGACTTTCCAAGACAATGTGATTCTCCAGGATAAAGTGACTTAAAGGAGTTAAATAATGTCGATGTGATTATTATAACCTTAGGAACTGATTTGTCGCTCAATCGATAGTGTACGCTCGATCGCTTAGTAGTATTACTATAACTGACCATGATATTACCACAATATTTATTTCGCAATAAATTTTTGCCACTACAAACACGTCTACTAGTATCTCAGCAGACAACATGGCTAGCAAAAGTATGTTTTTCCTGCTATTCTTAGTATTTTAACACGCAACCATTACTAACAAGAAAGTATCAATTAAAAATGCCGGTAAGGTGTACGAAATTGATGTAGATTCGGAAGAAATAGGTTCTTCATTCAAGGCCAAGATTCAACAAGTCACCAATATTCCACCTGAAAGACAAAAGATCTTGGTGAAAGGGGGTAAGATTGACGATGCTTCTAAGCTCTCTGATTTGAGCTTGAATGTGAAGCAACCCATTATGGTTTTGGGTACACCTGATAAAGGGCTTCCATCTAAACCTGTTGAAAGGCAGGTGTTCTTAGAAGATTTAAACCACAATCAATTGTTCAAAGTCAGTACCGATCCGTCAGGTTTAGTCAATTTAGGTAATACATGTTATCTTAACTCTTCATTACAAGCATTGTTTCAAATCAAAGATTTGAATGATAAGTTACAAAGTTACAATCCTCAAAGTACAAGTTCAACACCCAATCAAACATTGACTCTTTCATTGAAAAGTACTTTTGGCAACATGATCAAGAAACAAGAAAGAATCAACCCAACACTACTTTTAACTCTTTTCAGAAATGTCTTCCCTCAATTTGCTGAAAATGATCGTGGTATATTTAAACAGCAAGATGCTGAAGAGGCATTCAGTCAAATTTTAACTGTATTGGCTGACACATTAAATACTGGTGATTTATTCAAACTAAGCTTTAAATCTCAGCAAAAATGCCTAGCATTACCCGATGAAGAACCTAAAATTACCTACGAAGATTCTCTTAAGTTAAATTGTCATATTGATATCAAGACAAATTTTTTGAGAGATGGAATCTTGGGTGGTTTGAAGGAAACAATCGAGAAGTACAACGACACTTTGCAGTCTAATACTGATTACGAAATTTCTCGTTCAATTACTAGATTACCCAAATATTTAACTGTTCATTTTGTTAGATTTTTCTGGAGAAGAGATACTCAAAAAAAGTCAAAGATCTTAAGAAGAGTTCAATTTCCATTTGAATTGGATTTAGCAGAAATACTTGATGACTCTATCAAGCAAGAAAAAGTTCAATTTAGAGATAAATTAAGAAAGATAGACAAGGATAATTTTGAAATGATTCGTGATTTTAAAAAGTCAAAGAAGGACTCGAAACTCACCCCATCAGAACAAGAAGAGGAAGAAAATATGAAGATCGAATCAATCAAAAGTAAATTTTATGATGACTTTAGTGGAATCTTACCCTCTGGTGTAGACCTTCAAAATACCACCGAAAATCCGTCATCAGTGTATGAACTAACGGCTGTTATTACCCATGCTGGATCTTCTGCTGATTCTGGACATTATCAATCTTATGTCAAAGATGACAAAGATTTGGACGGTGAAGCATGGTGGAAGTTCAATGACGATAAAGTGACTCCTGTGAATAAGGAAAAAATTGAAACCTTGTCAGGAGGTGGTGAAAGTGATAGTGCTTTAATTCTTATCTACAAAGGTAAAGGGTTACCTTAAACTTACCGTTCTATAGTCGTTTATTCGTAATGACTAGCATATTATTGTCTATAGATTGTTGACTAATTTTTTAAATTCACTTACTTCTTCCCAACACTGTAAACTTTTACCTTGATTCTCTTGTAAACATTTGATAACAGCATCTCTTGATTTTTGAACATTACTGTCAATTTCAACCTTAGCCAACTTGATGTTTTCTTCTAATGTTTTGGTTAATTTGCCTATTCTTTCATTTGCCTTTGGTACCGATAATTGAGGTTTCGAATCATCTGAATCTTTCAATAACGAGTTGTCGGTAGTATCCTGAAATTTTTTGATTGTTTCAGCCTCTAACTTCTTTAATTCAGCAGACACACGATCTTGAATATATTTTTCAGTATACTGGGATCTAGTATAATCAGACTTTCATCGTTAGTATCATTTATTGTAGTTGTAATATTAATTCAAGATAACATACCTCTGGTGAATTTTCCAACTGTGATAAAAATGAAGCACTGAAATCAATTGGTGCAGCAGGTGTGAAAACCTTAGTTTCCGGCTTGGATGCAGATGAGCCCATTCTTTATCAATTTATAATGTGTGGTTTGATTGTCGCTTTCCACTTATGTTTAGCAGGTTTGAATATTTCGGTACGGTCGTGCAAATGGACATTTTTTGTTCTAGTTTAATTGGTGGAGAAAACTTTTCCCTAGCCTTTAGTTGATTTAGCATCATTAACTTTGATCAATTTAAATCTACATAAATATAATCGATTGAAATGCCACCAGTTCAACAACAGTACGTCTCTCACCAACCGTCCAATTTTGAAAAATTCAAAATGGGTGCCATTATGGGTTCTACCGTTGGTGTATGTATCGGAGTCATATTCGGAGGTGTTACTATCTTACAAAATGGGCCAGGTCCTAATGGTGTCATGAGAACTTTAGGTCAATACATTATGGGTTCTGTTGGTACTTTTGGGTTATTCATGTCCATTGGTTCCGTCATTAGATCCGATCCTGAATTCCAAGCTCATCAAAGAGCTTTGGTTTACACGCAACAAGCCAGAATAAGAACAGTCTACAGACAAGAATGATTTTAATATCAGAGGAATGAACCGTTGGGCTAGTGGCGGTCTTTTTTGTTCTTAAATAAAGTTTGTAAATAAAAGTAACACGGTCCCAAACTCATGTACAATAAATGAAAAGCAACTGTGAATTTACGAAATTGTAGACTTGAAGTCGGCACGAGATTTAACATGGATAAAAATATGAATATGATACTTCGTCTGTTTTATCCTATGACTATCCAAATTGTCGTCTATAGCAGGCTGTACAATTGGCAAAAAAATATGATTCTGCCCAGGATCGAACTGGGGACCTTTCGCGTGTTAGGCGAATGTTATAACCAACTAAACCACAGAACCATTTCTTGATTTTTCTTGATAAATTAAAAACCGGATGAAATATTCTAAAAGCATGAGATTTATTTGATAGTCATGAAAAGAAATTGCCTTTCTGTGGAAATCTCTTGGTATAGCTTGAGGCTATGTATTTTCGCTTTGGTGATCTTGATGTAAGACTTGGAATTCAGAGTGCTACGAAGTCATTTCAGGATGAAAGATCGCATGACCCACAAGTTCGTGCTTCATTTTTAAGAGCCACTCACAAATCCATTACCCCCAGTGAATCAAATTTCCCTGTTATATTGAACCATATGGGCTTGTACTGCAGAATTCATAATAGTATATAGATTGATGTCTGTTTTGGAATTACTAGGCATTTAATTCGGTGGAATATTAGGCCGAATGACATAAGCACTACTACGCTTATTCTCCAAGTTTACTATTGGGTAATTGCCGCCACCTCTCTCGGGGTGCTCGACGCTTTCCTCTTAAAACAACAAGCCGTGGTCACTTTTGATACATCCTCGCTCGAACTCTTCGAAGAGCATTTTCTGCGACTTTCTATTGCGTGACAATTGAGTATAGTGATTGAATTTTAAACAAGGGCACAGCTTTGTATCCACACGTTGTCTGTTTCCTGCTGAGTCATTTTACTTCCCCTTCCCCACACAGATCTAGCGTAAAGATTTTAAAATCATACTTCGACAAATTGTTCCGCAGCGTTACGGAATTTCTCCGATTCCGCTATCATTGTTTTTGTATGTTTCGAAGCAACCAAGTCTCGATTTGTTGTTCCCTTTCCAGTTGAATTTCGGCCGCTTGGGCTATTGGGAATCCATGATGTTTCTTGCCTGATTTTTTACCTCAATTTGTCAGCCAGGATGAGTCTTTGACTGACAAATATGGTTTTGCATCCACTTTCCTAAAGAGATAAGCGATCCTTATCGTTGTCCTGTACATAATCTCACCGAAATATATTTTCATATATTATTAACCGCCAGTGCTCCTCTTGGTGCCATACAATTTGTCTCTTCTATTCTTTGGCAATATGCTTCGGGCAGTCAATTCGTATTCTAGATCTACATTGGTCAGATTTTCAAGACACAGACATGCTAGAACATTCGCCACAAAAGCTTCTCAATACAAAAAGCACTCCGGCATCTCCAATAAAGCACAATTGAAACTAGTCTCAATCTTGACTGGGGGTTTACTAGCCTTCACATTTCTTTCCAAAGATAAAATCTTTACTGATGATACACTCGAGATAAGCTTGTTTGAGCTCAGTAAGCATAATTCTATTAATGATTGTTGGGTCGCTATTCATGGAAAAGTTTACGATTTGACTGAATTTGTTAGAGCTCATCCAGGAGGAGCAGCAAGAATCATGAAGTTTGCCGGGAAAGATGGAACTTCAGAGTTCCACCAGATTCATTCAACAGATGTGATCTTCAAGAATTTGGAAAACTCAAAATGCCTCGGAGTTTTGGCGGAATCCTTGGACTCGATTATATCAGAAGATGAAGAAGAAGTACTTGAGGATAGCTCGGCCGTAGATTATAAAATCGTGGAGCAAGTGAAGCAAGAGAAAATTCCATACAAGAAACCACCTTTGGCTTATATTTTCAGCTTGACTGATTTTGAGACTGTTGCATCTCATGTGTTGCCTACTTCTACATATGGTTACTTTTCTACTGGATCATGCGATGAGCATACTTTAAACCAGAATCCTAAAGCTTATACTAGAATCTTTTTCAAACCTAGATGCTTGAATGATGTTGAGGAGGTAGATATCAGTACTGAGATGCTTGGCTGCAAGTCAGAAGCTCCTCTCTACATTACTGCCTTCGCAGGTTCTCGTTTGGCACACCCTGATGCGGAATTGAATTTGAGCAACGGAGCCTTCAAAGAGGGTATAATAGAAATGGTTCCTACTCAGTGTTCAATTCCTATTGATGAATTTCTTTCCAAGTCCCATCCCGGCCAAGAACAATGGTATCAAGTACACTTCTACGACGAGGAACATCTTTCCGAAAAGGTACCTGCTATCCAAAAAGCTAATGAGCTGGATCATATCAAAGCGATTTGTATAAACGTTGACCTTGCAGCTTTGGGGCACCGTGAAAGGGATGAAAAAATTAGAGTTGCCGACGACCCCGACGGTGTACTTTCGGAGTTTACCAGCACAGATGAGAAAAGGCCATCATTGACATGGAAACACCTTGCAAATTTCAGGAAACAAACAGAGTTACCAATCATTCTCAAAGGTGTACAAAGTGCCGAGGATGTGGTCAAAGCAGCAGAAAATAACATTCAGGGTGTAATTCTTTCCAATCATGGGGGAAGACAATTGGATTATTCTAGACCTCCGATTGAAGTCTTGGCAGAGTGTCGCCCATTGCTTAAAGCAAAGGGTTTAGAGGACAAAATCGAAATTTATGTCGACGGAGGTATCAGAAGAGGTTCAGACGTTATAAAAGCACTTTGTTTGGGAGCTAAAGGTGTCGGATTAGGAAGACCTTTTCTCTACGCAATGAGCTCATATGGGGAAGAAGGTGTTGTTAAGGCTATTCAAATATTAAAGTCAGAAATGGTCAGAGATATGAAACTCATAGGAGCAAAAAACATTGGTGAACTCAACGAAAGCTTTTTAGAATTGAGTGACCTTAAAAGAAGAAGTGATTATTCGAAATTATAAAGCCCTCAAAATTGTCTTGGATGGCATGCATAGTTAAGTTAAGTTTATATATTTTTTGAATGTACAGTTCAGTAAACACGACATGACCCTCTTTGCAAAAGCGTAAACAATGCTAAAATCCTTCCAACGGTAACATAAGAAACGAGTATATAAACGTCTCTATTCCTGATTTTGCTTCAAAAGTTGTACTTCCTTGAGTTATGTAATCTCCTACTTCACCCAATTTCTTACACTTAAACCAAATCGTCTGGAGCTTCAAATGTTTATAGCCTCACAAGTCTTCTCGTTGTTTTGAGACATAAACAATCAGCGTTAAACATAATTCTTACATGGTATATTCAGCTAAGCTGAATCAAAGTCTGTATTTCTTCCAACCAGCCCTTGGAGTATTTGGGTCCCGTATAGATTTTAAAAAGGTGATATCTTATCAGAAATGTTCCCCACATAAATCGCAACTAGATTTTCGTGATGGTGTGCTCAATCCAGAAAACGCATCTTTGCCGGGATTCTAATTTGCACATGACAGCAAAAGCGCCCATTTGTTCTTTATAGGTTTATACAAACAAAAGGAGTATAATATGCCTGGAAAGTCAGAAGATCACCTCTATGCTTCATTTGAACCAAGTGAGGCGAAAATGCTCACCGCCTCTCCTAATACCCAATTGTTGATGGAGAACCCTATACTATCCTCGGCACTATCAAATATATTTCCATACTTACTCCTCATTGACAATTTTTTGGAAGTTATAACCTGGACCAATGAGGACCCATACCAAAATTTCCTTATAGTGGTGTTGTATTCTGTATTGGTAATATACTGGCAGTCTCTCAAACATTTGATACTACCAATTCTATTTTCCTTATCATTTTCGTGTATCGTGTGGTCAATTAGTTCAGTCATTTATGATTCCAAATTTAACGAAAAACCAACCATTGATGAAGTCTTGCATACATTACATAATATAACTATTCGATTTGAAATGCTTTTAAGGCCCGTACAACATTTCAAATTGAAAACAAAGAATTATTTTACCATTTTTATTACTACGGTATTATTAACTCCTTTGCACATTGGAATCATAAAATCTATCCTTTCTCCTCAAAGTTTCTTGTGGTTTGTCGGTCTATTTGCTCTTACTTTTCATTCTCCTTGGTCCTTCTCGTTTAGAAGGTTGCTTTGGAGATCAGTTTACATAAGGATATTCGCCTTTTATCTTACCGGCTTAGATATCAAATTGAATAGAAGACGTTCCAATCCTAAACAAGACTTTTCTCGTATTCATAGTCCAACTACTAGTGATATCGAAGAAGACCTACAGAATGAAAACTCTCATAAAATTCAATTGTTGACTGATTTTAAAATAATCAAAAAAGTTATAGTTTCACCTACTCAACTAAAGCAAATTGTGAAATTTGAGATAATAGAGAATGAAAGACGCTGGTTAGGCCTCGGGTGGTGTAAATTTATGCTCCCCCATGACAGACCTACATATTGCTATGCTGAATCATTGGCTTTATCACCCGAGCCAGACACCACAAACGACAGTACCTTCCCGTTTCCTGTATTCGAAAATGATCTATATACATATAGTTGGAAATGGCAGGATGAAGACTGGGATTTAGATCTTGAATTCAATAAGAATAAAAGCAAAGAGGGTTGGATATATTCAGATAATAACTGGTCGGGTGAAGGTTATGAAGACGGCTTCTCCAAGTACACTAGAAGCCGTAAGTGGGTACGAAAAGCCATCTTACTTATTGATAAGCAAGATATAGTTTACGATGAGTAGAAATATACATCCGTACACCATAAAGTGTTCTGCGATTTAAAAAAATTCTTAGCAACTTTTCTTATTTCAATATTGGTTACAAGATGAGCTCAACATCCCAAACGGAATATGAAAAAATTCCTAAGAAGTACATAGATCCTCTCGCTCCAAAAGATAAAGGTGATGGTAGTAGAGTAAATGGAAAGGATTGGAAAATACAAAAAGATGCTTTCAGAGTAAAGACCATCGGAATGAAAAAATTGAAATCTTCATCGTTTGAAGAAAGACAAAAGAAGAGACTTCAAGAAGAACAATACAAATCCAAGTTAAAAGAACTTACAGATGAAAAAGTGAATGCTAAAAAGGATAAAATTGCAGAATTGAAGAAGAAGAAAGAAGTAAAGGAAGAAAAGGAAAGGTACGAAAGAATGGCCGCCAAAATGCATGCAAAAAAAGTGGAGCGTATGAGAAAGAGAGAGAAGAGAAACAAGCTCTTAAAAGAACGTTAGATTTCTTCTATTTTATTGGATCGATATATGTACATTATATACTACAGTTTAGCATTTAATCATGATATTTAAGATGAGGTCGTGAGCTTTAGCTAAAACTTCCTATTTTCGCTTGTAGCCGGCAATGTTTTGATGGTTACCCGGATTTGAGCGCGCTAGTATATAAAGAGCTAGGGTTTCCCTCATTTTTCGCTCTTATAAGCGATATTTCCCATTTTGCAACCATTCGAAATTTATTGTCAGTTATATAGATAGTAAAAAATTGGTTGCTGGAATTATATATATAGTCCATATATATAGTTAATTTTTAAAATAAAACAGGATACATTCAATTGTTATTCTCAGTAATATGGACTCCCTTAAATTACCAACCACTGCCGCTAGAGCAAGTGCATTCACCGCCCCTGGTTCTCTCTCTTTCCCCCAAGGTATCAAAGAAAACCCTAATGATAATGAAGCTTTAAAAAAAGAAGAAGTAATAGACGAACCAAAACAAGAGGAGGAAGGTGCTATGTCCGGGATCGTGCCTACACTTCAAAATATAGTTGCCACCGTCAATTTAGATTGTCGATTGGACCTTAAAACCATTGCCTTACATGCTCGTAATGCAGAATATAACCCTAAACGTTTCGCTGCTGTCATCATGAGAATCAGAGAGCCTAAAACCACTGCCCTTATCTTCGCTTCAGGAAAAATGGTGGTAACAGGTGCAAAATCTGAGGACGATTCTAAACTAGCATCTAGAAAATACGCTAGAATTATCCAGAAATTGGGTTTCAATGCCAAATTCACGGATTTCAAAATCCAAAATATTGTGGGTTCTTGTGATGTTAAGTTTCCAATTAGATTGGAAGGTTTGGCATTTAGTCATGGTACTTTCTCGTCCTATGAACCTGAATTATTCCCTGGTTTAATTTATAGAATGGTGAAACCAAAAATTGTGTTATTAATTTTCGTTTCTGGTAAAATTGTTTTAACAGGTGCAAAACAAAGAGAAGAAATCTATGCCGCATTCGAATCGATTTATCCGGTCTTAAGTGAATTTCGTAAATCTTAAACAAGTCACCTTCATCGTTGTATCATAAATTTCTTCTTCCAGTGTATTCTAGTCTGCATTTAATATTTATTTCGTTAATTCGAATGCTGCTTTCTCTCTATGAAGGCATTATAATGAAAAAAAAAAAACCATCTCTTTTCTAAGCTTATAGAGAAATAAAACTTTATGATGTATGCTTCAGCTTCTTAACCCATTCAAAGAAGTCACAACTGTAGTCGTTACTTATTTTATTGTCGTTATCGCCCAACACTAAACCTTTTTTAGTTTCTATAGCACAGCACCAAAATTTTTTACCTCTGTTTGCAGGGTTTTGTGTACATGTCTTCAAAGCACAAGGCCTATTATGAAGACATTCTGGTGGTTTTCCATACATCATATCGAAGATCGATTCAGACGATTTCTTCTCTCTCCGTGGTTCAATGCTCTTTATTCCTTCGCTGGTAGGGAAAGTGGGATTAAAAAAGAAGTTTTTGATTGATGGTTGATTTACTTTCTGTTTCTTTCTGCTCGTATAAGAATAAGCAGAAGTCTTCGGTGCATTCAGGATAGACATTTCGAGCTCTTCTTTTTCTGTAGCTTTTTGCAAGGTCTGTGCATCAGATTTTGACTTTAAAGATCTAAACATTTTGGAAATATCGCCATGCTTTACCAACTTGTAAAATACATGAGCTTCGAAACCCAACTTTAGACGCATGGCAGCATTACCATCTCTTTTTGGTAAGTATGATAGATCGAAGTCAGTTAATACAGGGGCATGATCTGAACCTGCCAAATGTACTAATGCCTGTGAATTATTTATGTTATCAGATAATCGTGAACAACTCGTCAAAACATAATCAATTCTAGACCCATAATTTATCTGCCGGGAATTCGTTAAGGTATTCCATACTGTATAAAGACCCATCTTACGACCTAGATATAATCTCATGGTATCATATAAGAACTGTTCACGAGTTGTCGGGCTTGTGCAAAATATAGTAGGAATGGTGTAAGAATTTAGCAAGCTTCGAGCAGGAGTAGAGAATTTAAATTTTAGACACTCATCGTAATTATCTTCTTCGAAGTGTTCGGTGATGACGACTTCTCTAGCTTTCAAAAGGTCATTTATTGTGTCTGCATGATCAATCAAGTCCATACTGGCATTTATGTCACCCATTATTACTACATGCTTACCAGCATTTACCAAATTTTGGCAACGCCGAAATAGAAGTGACAAAAACTTTAGTCTGAAAGCCTCCATTTCTTCCGTTCCCATCGAATTTGCAGGACAGTACACAGAAAATACCACGATATTGTCACCTAACTCCACTACAACGCCTCGACCCTCATCGTCTATTTTGAGGGCCTCATCTTTCGATAACTCTAGGTAACCTCCAATACTCTCTTCCTCGGGTAAATCTTTGTAGCAATGTTTTGGGTTATCTGGACTTTTTAAATATCCGGTGATACCTTCTTCTGCATTCACTACCGATAAATGGGTTTTCACGCTATTTGGGTCTTCATTGTTAGGTTTCCGTACGAAAAGTCCAACTCCACTGTACCCTTTTTTAGCTCGCGGTAGCGAAATGAAGCTTCTATAAGATGCAAGATTACATATATTGACGGAGGAAATGTTTTGCTGGGATAGTTTAAGTTCTTGAAGAGATATAACGTCAGCATTCAACAAGGAGAAGAACAGATCAAAATTGTTGTTTAACTTCGTCCACGGATGGTAATTGAAAATAGTTTTACATCCGTTAACATTAAATGATAGATATCTTACGGTATTCTGGTTCTTCTTAGCAGGTATTTTAGAGATTGAATCCTCCATAAATAATCTATGAAGTTATCCATTCGTGCTGCTCCCATTATGAAGTTGCGAAAAAAAGCAAATACTCCGTCTTGCCTCAGTTTTGTGACATAACCTGCACATAAGTTCAGCTAAAGTTTTTCGTTACGCGTCCTTCCCAGTTGTTGAAATTTATATTGTTCGAAAAATATACTTAGGGGGCTAGATCTTGACTTTAAATCTTTGAAGGTTGTTTTTTTTATTCTACTTATACTACTTCCTCATTTAGGTATGATTGATCCCGAAACCTTCATGAAAAATTCACCATTCCAGGTAACTCATCTGGTCGATACAGCTTACAACCTCAATAATACTACACCGGATTTGCTCAAATTTCAATTACAAGAAGAGTATCGTAGCAAACTTCGTGATTTGAAAAATAATCATGTTGACCTACCAAATTTAACATTACTAAACTCGCTGTTCTTAGAAGGATCGTTCAATAATCATCTACAGTCGTCTATTGATACTACACTTCCAAGCTTGTCGTCCACACCTAGCTCGGATGACGACGAACAAATCAGCTACCCGTCAATTTCTCAGCCCAACTACCTTAATCTTAAGATTTTGATTGAGAATAGTGTGTTTGACACTTCCAAGATCAATAAGGACTCTATATTATCCTTACCTAATTTCAAAAATCTTAAACAATTAATTAAAGATAAACAAGACCTCAAACAATATCTTTTATCGAGAATAAATTTATCTCAACAATTTACGAAAAGTCTTATTTTAAATCCAGAAAGCGATGTAAATATAGACTCTTCTCTCTTGATAAAAGTCTTAAAACTGAACAATTCTCTACAGGATCAATTATTAAACATTACACAAGAATTAGACTACTTAAATAACCGATTAAGTAACCACAACCTCGCTTGCTTGGTACTCGGTTACGTTGAAGATGTCAAAGTTTCATCATCAAATACGGATAGCTCTAGATCCGGTATTTCAACTCCTACAAAGGGAGGTACCGCTATGTCTTCATCAGAATCAAACGAAAGTGTTACAAAGTCTTTTGAAGAGCTATTTATTCACATCGTTAACATAGCTGCTAAACGCAATGTAGCCTTGCCATCGCCTCCTTCTGAAAGTACTTTATCTTCGAAGGTCAAATGGGCTGAAGAATGCATTGACGCAGTACTTCATGTAACTCCGGATTTTACTACAGATCCTGCAACTCCAGTTCGTGAAAAGTCAAGTAGTGACCCTAATGAACTGCTCAATGAAGCTTCTTTCTTGTCAGCCTCTCCTTATCGAAGCTATAGTACCTCATCTGATAAGGTATTAGCTGAATATAAAACTGCTTTGACTGATTTGAGATTTTCTCATCATTATTTGATGAAAGAGTATGAACATTCTCGTGAAAACTCAGTTAAACTCATTCAAGACTACAGAAAGAAAAATGCATTATTGGAGAAAGAGTTAAGCAAGCTTCAAGGTGAGGACACTAATGACATTTATGCACCAGGCTCACCTGCTTCCAACTCTATTTCCGGTAACGAAAATTATTATGACAGTATCACCCTTAAAGACAATGAAATAGCAAAACTTCGTAAAGAATTGAACACACTTAAAGTTGATAATTTGGGAATCAAAAATAACTCAGTTCCATCTCGTGTTGCTTCGCCCAGTTTGTTCAACTCACTTTCACCAATTTCCTCACCCAAAGAAGGAGATAATTTAGTTACGCCAAAAGGAAATGAAGAAGAAACTGAAGATTATACATTCGGTGGTGCATTCACATCTGTGAGAGCTTCATATTCAAGTAATACAACCAGTAATGGAATCTTAAGGAAGGAGTTCCGAAAAATCATGGCTGATATTCAGGACCAATACGAGCTAGAACTTAGCGAAGAAAGGTTAAAGAGACGACAATTACAAGAACAATTACTAAAACTTCAAAAAAGTCTGGTATAGACTCGAATCTGTATCGTTGGGTCAAGTCGTTCACTTTTACTTCACTTCTTATTCAGTATTACTAACTTATGACATAATCTTTAAATTGTCGTTTATAATTGTATAGATATTTACAGCTTAAACCGGAAATATTAATGTAGGTCGCGTTTAAAGTTTCGCGCATCATAAGCTAAAACTGTCAAATCTATAAGTTATTGAGTTAGTCTTCCCATCTATATTGACCTGATCTTGGTAAAGAACTGAATCTCATATCAATAAACACAGAAGTTTTTATCTGAGGTTGTTTTTGTCAGCACGTATGAACCCCAAAGACATTATCTATACCGATGGCCCTGCAAGAGATCTCAATGATGTAAATTCTACGTCTCATCTACTGCGGAAACACGAACTAGTCATACACAGACTTATAGAGGCATCTGATCATTACCTCAAGAGAGCCCATAAATTGGTGCTAAAGGTCAATCATTTGATAGGAGCGAAGACGTACTTCAAGCTAATCAAACTTTCAATAAAATGTCTACTTCTCTTAACTCAAAACTATAAGCAATACTTGAATCCTCTACTTGAGCTGTCTCTAAATTATAAACTAGCTACAATATTTTACAAAGAGACAGAAAACTTGGATAGAGCGAATTACTTTATCAATAAAGCTAAATCGATTGCATCGAGAAATAGATTGTCAACCATCGAGTTTACTTGTGAAATACTCATGGGGCTAATATTGGAGAACTCGAATCCTAAGACCTTACTTAAATACTGGAATGAAAAGCTTGTCAAATATCAAGGTCAAGAAATGAGTCTTTACAACAATGTGCTAAAAGTTTTCAAACTCAAAACTTTATTGATTGAAGACTATACTACCGGACTTGTCATGCTTCAATCAATCACAAGTGACAGTACCTTTGACAAGAATCTCCGTAACATATGCTATTTATACCAAGCAACTTTACATTTGTCTAGAGCCTCGCCTACTGATTGTCGTGAGTGTCTCGAATCATTGACGTCTTTAGATGAAGAGACTATGCCCCAAATAATAGCAATCAAGCTTTTGACTGGATTTCAAGCATCTATCCAGTTGAATAATTTTGAAAGGGCGAACTCAATACTGAAGCAATTGGTAGAATTCATCACTAAGCAGCGAGCTAACTCATGGAAATTTTGGAACGAAGATGGCTGCTTCAAACTTGAAATTCCTGTGGAATCACTGACCTTACAGAATATAGGATATCTGGTCTCGTGGCTAAGTTCGGATGAGTTCATTATCTTGTATTATACTTTATTGGGTAGCTGCTATTTGTCGGAGATGAAGTCATTGAAAAAGTGTGAAAAGGTATTTGCAGCCTGTCATGGTATTATTCTTCAGCAACTCGAAGAATTAACTCACGGTGTACCCAGTGAAAGGAATTTTCCTCTGCGCCAACTCACATCCAAAATCATAAGACTTAGGTATTTTCAGTGCTGTATCAAATATTATGAAGTATTGTTAGGCTTCATGAATAACGAGTATGACAATGTTCATGAAACCACCGCTCTTTTGGAAAAGTGTTTTAAGAATGAAACCGCTTCGGAAGAATTTTGTTATCATAAACTCTTAATACCACGAATGATTTACTTGCTAGGAATCAGAAGTCAAATGCATGGTGATTTCAGTTCAGCAAAATATTATTTCATCAAGTTGAGATGCCTTTTAAAAACACCTTCAGATAATAACACTATCTCGGCCATGCAGTTTAAATTGGGGATTGGGGGGGAGACTTTACAAGCAGAAAGAGACTTCAGTGAATTATTCGTGTTTTCCTCTCTACATCTATTCATGGTTTCAACATTAGAATTATATAGAGCAACAGGTCGACCGACCACTGATAAAATAAGTCTTCATCATTCCCTTTCAAAATTGCATGATGAGCTAAACAATATCTTCAGACGTCATCTGAGACAAAAGTCCAATAACTTTACAACTACTTTCGTTCAATCGAATAGATTATTGGGAGCTACGTATAAAACTATGATGGCATACTTCCGGGGAAATGATATGAAAGAACTAACTGATTCAAAAGAAATGGAAATATTAGCTGAACAAATTCCGCATAGCATGGTTCATATCAAGTCACTAGCTTTATTTTCACTCTATTTATGTGGTGAAAATTCAGACCAGAAGAAAAAATACTACGGACTTTCTGTTAAAATGGTGGAAAATACCAGAATGGATAATGATAAAGTCGTTTCTCTATTTATATTGAAAGAAATGTATCGAAACTATTTAGCAAAAGGAGAATTTGATATCGCCAAATTGGCAAATCTTGAAATAGGGCTAACGTCCCAAAAAATCGCTTACAAATTCAGGTTCGTAGATTGATATAATTAATGCAAAATTCAGATAAATGAAAATATTCATTATAGAGTACAAATTTAAAAGACTATTCAAATATAAATGCTAAGCAATCTTCAAAGTTATTTCTTTGATTTCTTCTTCTTCTCAGAATCCTCACCATCATCAGCTTTACGTTTCTTTTCCTTCTTTTCTTTCTTTTCTTTCTTTTCTTTCTTATCTTTCTTTTCCTTTTTTTCCTTCTTTTCTTTCTTTTCCTTCTTTTCCTTCTTTTCGGATTCGTCGCTATTTTCGATGACTTCTTCAACTAATTTCTTTTTTGGTAATTGAACTTCAGGCGCAACAAGTTTGGATGCAGGAACTGGAGGGGCAGGTTCATCGTCGTGATCTTTATATTCGGACTTCCAGGTATCAGGGGTACTTTCGTTAACTCTACCAAATTTATCTAATTTACCATCAGCCTTCAATTGCTTCTTCTTTTGAGCAACTGGACCCAATCCCCATCTTCTAGGGTAAGTATCACGTTCCATAATGCATCTCTTGACTTTGGCAACAACACCATGATCGCAAGTTTGCAAGTCAACTGTAGTCATTTGAGCAATACCGATAGCGATAGCCTCACCTTTGGTTGTGATCAAAACAACCTCGTCATACAATTCAATACCATCTTCATAACGTAATAAACCTGGAATCATCAATTTGGCACCATAACAGACTGAGTTAACGGCTGAATCCTTGACGACGACTCTTTTGTATCCAACTAATAATGTTTCTAACGGTTGAATAATTCTTCTCAAATATGATTCGTCTCTCTTATTGTCATAGACATACTGAGCATCCAAAACATCATGTAAAGTAACTAAGTTATCATTTTCCCCTAAAGCACCAGATCTGACACGACGTAATTCTTGCATATGGCCACCTACACCGAGCAACATACCTAAATGGACGCATAAAGTTCTCATATATGTACCAGCTTCACAAGAAGCCCAGAAAACACCGAGGCCTCTCTTGTTATCGAATTCAATCAAGTTAGAGTCGTAGATTGTACGAACTCTCAACTGTCTTTTGACGGCAGAAATCAAAGGAGGTCTTTGGAATAAAGCACCAGTTAAGTTTTCCAAAGCTCTACCCATTTCTTTAGAGTCCTTCAACTCTTCGTGTAATCTAACAATACACACATATTCCTTACCAGCACCTTGTTGAGACTTAACTAATCTGGTAGCACGATCAACACAAACGATTAAACATCCAGTAACTTTGGGATCTAAAGTACCAGAATGTCCAGTTTTTTCGACTCTTAAAATTCTTTTAATCCAGGCAACAACTTCGTGAGAGGATGGGTTACTTGGCTTGTCTAAATTGATTACACCTGAGGAGATATATGATTTTATATCTCTTTTCAAAGGGGAGCAACCTGCAGGGATGGGAGTATAATGACCACTTCTAACAAGTAATTTATCGTAGTTCTTTAACAATAAAGGCCACTCAGATGTGTCTTTTGATGGAGAGACAGACTCTGGTTTGATCATGTACTCGTCTGACATTCTTTTGAAACCAGTGAATTTTGTTTACAGATTGTTGAACTATGAAGTAAAGGATTTTCTTCTCTTCACTTTTTTTTTTCCTGAGAAGATTTTTCAGATGGATATCATCGTGCGGCTCACTTGCCTATTTTGGACAGTGCTACAATCTGCTATACTCGTTATTCGCTTTATAATGGTTAATTGTCTATGTGATTTAAGCCAGTGGGTTTACATTTATTCGATTGTCTTTTTGATCTCGCTTTTCGTTAATTCAAGCCAGAAAGTCTCTCGCGCTATTGCTCTTACAGTTTTGGTGTATACATCTAATGAAGTGTCATTGATAAATTCCAACTGAGATTGAAAATTTCCAGCTAATAGGTTTATAGTGTCTTTGCTAGCTTTGATTTCACTCAGAATATCATACAACTGATTTACTAAAGCCAGGTCTGCTATTATCATATCATCTAGATGTATCAACCCCCCAGAAGCAAGTGTTCTTACTGAGTCTTTCGATTCCGAGTTGATTATATCCAAATCTGATAACTCATTATTGAAAAAAGTGATCTTGTTAATTTGTTGCTTCAAGTGATCAGCATGGCTCAGTAGAATTTCACTATTTCCAACGGCCTGACCTCTATGATGCTTCAATTGCTCGTGTAAGGCATTAACTTTATCTTTATTTTCGTTTATACTGTGAAGTAAACGATTGAAGCTTTCTTCGTTATCTATGGAAAGGAACGAGTTAATCCTATTCGACAAGATGTGCCAGACTGTCTCATCTTGTTTTCCAGATGGTGGAATGAATGATCTGTCCATCAAGTCTTCTGACACTTGCTCGTTTCCTATTTTTGATGTTTCGGTTTGATTTCGGTTCCTGGGTCCGGACAACAGATCTGAGTAGGGTTCTGTTGTAATGTTAGTATTCTGGATCTTTTTCTGGCTTGGAAGGTTTCTTATTTCGCTCGGTAATGGTAATGGAGCCTGGTATTTCAAGGGAATAGACTGTATGGTAACAGCTGCCGGTGAAGACATCGTTGATTGTTGATATGCAGCAGGTTTCTTTGGGAGATTTGGCCCCGTGGTTTGGCGTGCAACCGGATTAGTGTAATCAGACACTAGTATTTTAGCAGGCTTCTGAGGAGCTACATTTTCAAAAAAAATGGGGGATTCTTTGGTGAAGACCAATTGAAAGACATTGATCAACTCCAACAAGTTATACTGACCTAAATTTTCAGGTCTGCACTCTGAGCTCCAATTAGCCAAGTAGGGATGGTATATCTTGCCCAGACCGTCAACAAAATTACCTGGTCTGAGATATTGGCCCTGTGACGTATCTGGGCATACAAAAGCAACAGGTGCTCCTGATGAATATCCAACACTATATGGGTATTCAGGGGGGATCCATATGTGTACGGGAATACTTTGATCATTCAATTTCATTGTACCATACAATTTAACTAGAAGATTGGATGTTCCATCTGGGGCAGTATATACGTCAGTTCTGACTTTAAAGGGAGATGATTTCGACTTTAGATGTGCCGAAAGAAAATCATAGACGTGCTTATACGCAATTTCTTTATGTGTATACTGGTGTTGTAGTACATTATATAGCCAATGAGCTACTTTGGTAGAAAGTTCCGACATGAAGCCTAATTTACTAATGGTGCTCCTCTGCTAGTATAAATAATTCGTCCGCGCACGATGCTAAACGATACTCAATTGAACATAATCTGAATTAATCCTCGAATAAACTAATACAAAACATGAGCGGGTATGTAAAGAATCAATCTAGCATAATAATTCGGGAGAACCGGACAAATACTAACGCTCAGATACACTGTTGCTGTTGTTTTCTTGATCTCTGTTGTCTTATCTATATTGGCATGGATAGCTGCACCTAAGCAAAACCAAACTGTTTGGAGATCCTCAGTGATTTTAGGTTTAGCCATGTGCTACTTGATGTGGGCTTTGACCTATTTAGCTCAACTACATCCATTAGAGGCACCAAAGAGATCCGATTTACGGCCAGAATCTAGCTAGTGTGTCTCACTATCACAACACTATCACAACACTATCATGGAAGGAACGCTTTATAATAAGAATTTTTTACATACTAAGAAATTTCTTTATGGTCAAATCTTTCCAACAACGTTCGACGGTTATTCGCTTACATGTCGGGCCTACAATTCTGCTTAGTTAAGTACAAATTACATCGTCAATAGAGACCCTTATGGTGTACAATATAAGTATACTTTATTGGCTGTTCGCCGGGTAATGTATTTTGATCGGTACACGTATAGCTCATTGGTGTTTTCTTCGTTTTAGCTTTCGTTTTCAGCACTTCTTTTTTTACTTATTTTTTTCTGTTATTTCTCTGTAAAATTCAACTGTAAAATGCATAAATGATAGAAATGTATTCCCCTATGGTTAGAAGTGTTCATTTCTAGAATCATGTGCCTTACCATATCTCCTATTTCTGCCCTAAATCCATTTGCTCATTGGATGACTAGGTTCTAGTAACGGAGTAAATCAAGCTCAGAAATGACCCATTGACAATTACTGATCCGTCGATGTTTCATTTCTGGGGTCGTGTGGCAAACTGTCTCAGCGATGAATATATAACACATTTATCTAGATGGTTCCACTATATCTTAATGTAAATCTTTAGTTTCTCAAGCTGCTGTTTTATTCAGTTGCCCATTTTCGGGTATACCCGATGTAAAACACAATCTACTGGGCTCATAATACGCTGTATCGTAGTTAATTACATAAATAGTGAAACTGTTCGAAGAGAATCACTTTTTCGAATTCATGTATATGATCGCCGTACATCCAAGTGATTGGCTTTCGCCGTGTGATATCAGAGGCGGAGCGTTATTGCACTTGAAGCCCAGCTGATGAATACATCGCAATATCACGTCAAGAAAAACAATTACTGTGGCTCTCTAAACCCACCGAGCTTGAAAAATGGTTTAAAAAAGCAGCATAATATTTTGTGCGATACTGACTACATCTTTCTTATGAATCGTAAAGACTCGGACGTAAGCTGCTCTGTCAAGATAGACATAGGCAATGCTCCTGAAAATGTACTCAAAACTGGTCTTAAAGATAGACATGTATCATTGCTAAGCCTAGGGGGAATCATTGGCCCGGGAATCTTAGTGGGGGCCTCCCTCGCTCTTGAAAACGGACCATTGTCACTACTTATCTCTTTCGCAGTGGTAGGCGTGGTTGCGGCGATTATGATACTGTCTTTGGGCGAATTGGTCACCCTCTATTCGACTGGTTGTGCATTTTCTACGATAGGAAACAGATTTGTGGATCCTGCATTTGGAGGCACAGTAGGTTGGAACTATGTCATAGTATGGATTGCTGTATTAGCGAATGAATATAATACCACGGCTGCGATAATGCAATTTTGGGGCCCTCAAGTCCCAATATACGGTTATATTTTGATATTTTGGGTTGCTTTTCTTGCTTTTCAGTTCTTAGGTGTCGAATCTTTCGGTGAAGCTGAATATTGGTTGGCACTTTTCAAGATAATAGGCATGTGTGCATTTTATCTATTCTCTATCATTTACATATGTGGTGGGGTTAAGGGAACTCCTGCTTTTGGTTTTAACTATTGGAACAATCCAGGTGCTCTCAAAGACGGATTTAAAAGCGTTGCTAGCTCATTCGTGTTTGCTTCAACTTTCTATAGTGGAACTGAAGTTCCTGCCGTTGCAGCAGCTGAAACTAAAAATCCTAGTACACTTCCCAAAGCTTTCAGAAACACTTTATTGCGAATTCTTATAATTTATATGGGTATAGCAGTTTTCTATGGTGTCACGGTTCCCTATAATGATCCAAATTTAGCTGCTGGTAAAAAGACGTTACAATCACCCATGACGATAGCCTTATCAAGGGCTGGCTGGGATGGTGGTGCCCATCTTATCAATGCATTTATTTTGCTTACATGTATCTCAGCAATAAATAGTTCTATCTATATTGGCTCCCGTACTATGGTTCATTTAGCAAATGATGGCTCTGCTCCTAGACTTTTGAAAAAGGTGAATAAAAACGGTGTCCCCTACATGTCTGTGATTTTGATGAACTTATTCGGTTTATTATCTTTGATGAATGTCAGTACTGGTGCAGCTACTGCTTATGGATATATTGTTAATTTGTCCGGCGTGGCGGTGTTCATAGTTTGGGGATCAGTGTGCTTTTATCATATAAGGTTTAGGCAAGCCTGGAAGCTTCAGAATAGAAGAGTTGACGATTTGCCATTCAAAGGCCTCCTTTATCCTTACTTACCGATATTAGGTATCATACTAAATGTCTTTTTAGCTCTTATACAAGGGTGGTCTTATTTCAAGCCATTTAATGCAAAGAGCTGGGTAGATGCATATATTCTCTTACCGTTTTTTGGTTTCTTGTTCTTGTTTCTTAAGATAGTGAACAAAACACGATGGGTAGACTTGTCAGAGGTCGATCTAGATGAGGGAATCCGTCATGATGAAGATAAAGAAATTTTTTGACCGTCTTTTGTTGTCCTCTTCTAAAGCAATAGAGACTTCTTGATCTATAGATGTTTATAGCACAATCTTTATAGTACAATCACAGCATTGTAAAACTTCTCAAATAAACTTTTAAGTCAAAAATTTAAGAGTTCATCGGTCTTTTCCACTGATTATACAACATGTTTGCGAAGAACTAGGTTATATTATAACTAAGTCGATGGGTATATGACAAATGGGGACCCATTGACGATTAGGCTAAATGATAACATTGGAAGACCTTGAAGTCAGACTGATGACGATTTATTAATGACTATTCTCTCTCGGTGCAAATTGACGCCTGGGAACATATTTTGGTTTGAAATCTAGAAAATAATATATTCGCGTAGCACGCATTATGAGAGAGTAAGAGAATAAGGTAAATACTTATATTTTTGAATAAATTTTAATTTGTACATCTCAATACTTCTCGTGACGTTCCCACTAGTTCTTAGGTTATCCTAACTGGGTCAACTTAGACACAATTCGCAACCAAAAAAATCGAAGCGCACCCAACTTCAAACCCGGTATTAAAGCGCATCCGTAACGTTTAGTCATACTGTGATCACAAGCATACATTCATGATCTCCAGACTTGTAGTTTGAGTGGCAAAATAAGATCACTGACGAGTTACATCTAAAGCTAACCATTTGATAGTGTTTCTCGGAGCCACAAGAATCAGAAAACTTTAGCGATGTCAAAGCCATAATTTCGGGCTGAGAATTTCGACATAAACTGAAAAATATACCTCGTATTAGTATTCGGCAAAAACACAGCTTTTGTTATTAAAACACCAGCATAAAGTTTTGTAAGCGTGGATTTCCAGAAGCCCAAGGCGGATCAAGTGCAACAGAGTCCATGAATACTCTATTGGACAAGTGAAACTTCTGAAATGGAAAAATCAGGCACTTTGAGCAATCACTCAATCATTCTTTTCAAGATCTATACCATCGGTGAAAATTGCAGAAAATGATACTTTCTCAATAAAACTTAAATATATATCTTCCATCATATTTCTTGAATGGAAAATTGTTAATTCAGAAGGTACTTCAAAAGCTTCACACGAATTATATAAAGCATATATTGGTGTTACAGTTTATATCAAATGCTGTAAGGATAATGTATATCCACACTACATTTAATCAATGTAGGTTTGTGTTCTTATCTACCTCTTACTTTATTATGTAACCTTAACGGATCACACGTTAAAGCTTACATTTCCTCTATTATATATCACGTTGGCCGTTACAAAACGCCTGCAAAGGTTAAACGTGGACCGGAATGAATATCAAGACTACCCATGTCCTTCTAGACATGTATGTCTATACTGTTACATGGTCTTCTCTTCTACTACTTGCTGTCACTCTCTTACGTAATAATACAAATACCTTGCATCTACCAAATATATATCGGTATATACAAAGTGTTATTGTTACAGATGCTTTGGTGTCACAAAATGCACCGCTACAAAGTTCTTCTGTCCATACTACTTCGTTGTGTCGGATTCGCAAGCTGCTATTCGAGCTTACACCGGTAAATCCCAAATATGAAATCAAGTGTTGAGCACTATACCATCAGATTCATTTCTTGATTGTCTACAATTTGTAATTTTCTCAAGTATTCTAATTTTGCAACAACAGTGCGAATATTCACAAAAACGCCAAATGAGTTCTTCGGTTTACAAATGACATAGAAGGACGTAAAACTAGAGAGCGCTAGAGAGGAAAAAGGGGCGCATATAACGTGGCATATACACCGATCAACTACAGTATACTTATGAAGCACTACAACAATGTAAGTGACATCGCACCGAAAGGTTTTGGTTGCAAAAAGTAGTTGGTGCGGTATTCAATATCTTTTTACAATACCTTCAAGTTTTGTACCACTCCGGACGCTTTAATATTGTTGGTCAATGCTCTCAGTATCACAATCATTGAGCTGTGATGTCTGAGAGCTTATTAAATATAATCCTCGAGACCTGAATTAAATTCTCATTAGTTTGTTTGGTATTCATAGCTAGGAGTTTACTAGCTAGTCCTAGATTCTTCTATTTGAAACACTTCGTGAGTACCTTCTTAACAATCGGTATTGATTCATGCTTGCGACAACACGTAGATCAACAACAAGGTGATTCTCGCATATAATTTGAAGCTTTCTTTCACATAAGTACAATGTTCATCTCTAAAGAAGCCTAATTTCGTAAGTGCTTCAGTTACAACATACTTCCACACAATTGGTGCTTGTTTAAGTCCATATAGTAAATTTCTTAATTTAATAACTTTATGTTCGAAACCTGCTTTAACAAAACCTTCTGGTTATCATGTAACTTTCCCGATCTTTCACGTACCGGCATTTGATTGGTCGCCGGTCTTTCGGTCTATCAGCAACGGTAAAGATCTTATTTTCACGTATTGAACTAATATCCTTACCGGAGGCTTCTTACCGTTTCTCTTCATCAGGCGAGTTCATAGGTCGTAGGGATACTTCTTGTGTTCGAAAGCAGCGAGGAGACATGTAAACGCATAGTTGATTTGCGCCTGAGGACCTGTAACAGATTCACTTTAATTGAGTGCTTAGGAATGTCGTACACGTCCAAGTCTGGGTTGTCCAAGTCTGGGTTTTCAAAAACGAAGAAAGAGTCCGTTGAAGGTTTATGTTTTGATACCCGATCTCTCTCTGGAGCTATGCGAGGTTCTTGGTGTTAAGCTAAAACGATTTGATCAATAGCAGCAGATAGAGTAGTTAAAAGAGACAGTTTGGTTTAAAGAAAGATTATTCTCTAAAGAACTATATAAGTAGGAATTAGCCCCCTATTTACCCAAAATACATACCCGAGGTTCTGAATTACTCCTCAATACAATAGTACTGAATCAAATCAGAATAACACATTCAACACATGGCGATGTAGATGTTTAATGGTCATTCGAGGTCGGCTTCAAGTCAGGGGATGAAAATGTTGAGCTCCACTAAGGGAAGCGTGTATGTGCAAGGACCCTGGATCTGATTCCCTCTGAAACTTTATTGATCTTCTTAAGAGATCGAGCCGACAAATAATTACTATCAGATGAAAGATGAGGTGTAGAGGAATCAGTCATTATCTCGGAAGTTCTTCGATAAATAATTAGGGATTTAGGACGAGGAGGAGTGGGAAACTTGGGATCTGGCGTTTCATTAGTGTTATTCGGCAGAGAATAGTACTCAATAGAGAGAGGATGATGAACTGGAGACAACGGCCACACAGGGGAATGCAGAAGCTCGATAATGGGTGAAAATGGAGGTCGAGGATTGGCTACCGGAGGAGTTAGAGCAGCAAGAGACGGACCAGCATTGGGTGTACCGGAAGTACAGGGACAGTATTGACATCGATAGGAGCAGCTGAAACAAGAGAGTCCAGCGTTTGAGCATGAGGGGCTGGCGTAGAAACATGGTGATTTTGAAAGTTCATAGATACCAGGAGCAACGGGCCCTCATAAACAGACAGAGGGGGAGAAACAGACAGAGAAGACACACCAGTCCTCAAAATAGCAAAGAACAGTAGGAACAATAATCTTATTAACAGCAGAATCATACGAACGATAGACCTTTTGAGGCTATAACCAACCATCATACACGGTTTGCCAGTAGCATCAAGATTATTCAGACGGAGAGCAGCAGAAACATGTGCATACCCCACACAGCCAAAGATTTTAGCGTGGGAAAGCAACTCTAGCTTTCCAAACAACTCTGAGTATGTTGTTTTCGGTGAGAGGGCACTGTGAGGAAGACGATTGTACAAATGAGCAGCAGATTGAATCGCTTCAGTCCAAAGAGCAATTGGAGCTTGAGAAGCAAGAAGCATATCACGACCTCATCTAGAAGGGTACGGTGCATGCATTCAGCAAGACGATTTATATCAGAGTATAGTGGTAAGTTGGTGGCTAAATCCTTTCAGATAAAGGAATTGAGTAAGAAGGTTCACAAATTCTCCACTATTACCAAGTGAAGAATGCCAGCAGTAAACTGTTGACCTCTAGAAGCAAAGAAGGTGCAGGAGATGGTGATAAAGTCAATGAGGCATTGATAGCATCAATCAGCCGTTGCAAACAATGAATGGACGCATAACGAGAATAACCACCAATAATGGTGAAGAAAATTGTTCGACGACAGGAGAGATTTTGCAGGGCCTTCACAAATATCAACATAAACGATTCCAAAGGGAAAGTGAGCAAGAGAAACACCCACGAGGTGTATCGAACATGCTGTGACGTTGAACTTAGCAAGAACAAAGAGTTGTAGACGACTGAAAGCAATCACAACTAGCTAGAGTACGATTATACGTACGTAATTCCAAGTTACCTGGATGACCAAGGCAAAGATGCCAGAGCTTAAAGATTACATGGAGCGATGAAAAAGATTACAGTGCCTCGCAAAAGCTTGAGTTAAAAATGTAATTTATAGCTTTCGCATGAAGGTAGATAGCTAAGGAAAGCAAGAGCTACGAGAACTACGTGAAGCAGAGATAGACCCTGTGTCTAGCAAACAAGTGATTTTTACCTTTGCCAGTAGAAGCATGTACATACAATATCAGAAAGGTCAGGCACATAGAGTACTTCTTGCGAAGTTGCTATTCTCGAACAAGAGATGGATGTAGCCAATTCTGCCAACTCTTATGATACCACAGGTAACGGAAGCTTAGCTAGTATGATTAACAGAGAAGACCCGGTGCCATATGTTAGTTTAAAAACAGATACACAGATATAATATTAGACTCCTCTAAAAGCTATGTAGGTGGAAGTTTGTGCCCTATATATACAAACAGCCTATATAACAATACCATTGTTTTATGACTAATGTTTTCACTCGTGACATCGACTAGAAATTGAATTCCATATTCAACACCATAGTGCTATTCAGGGTAGAGAGAGAAAAAGTCCATGATGGAGAAACTACTAGGAGAGTAAGAAGGAAAGATATGGAGTAACTAAGAACTTCCCTATAGGTGAATTCTTCTCCTGCTGTATGTTTTCAAGGGTATACCAATCTTCTTGAAATGGGTAGGCATGTAACGTAAATGGCAGACAAGACGGGAGAGGCAACCATCTCGTTCAAATTCGACATCTACTGCTGTTAACAAAATGGTTTCAAGCTCAACATTGCCTAGGAAATACTAGCCAGTCTGTGAACTTTTACCCTGTAACGCTTCTTAATGCTTCTTGACAATCCGTATTGTTTCACTACTGTCTTCAGCAATGTGTGTATCATCGCTGAAATTGAGTTCGCATCAAAGTATTTATCGAACGGCATAAGATATTTTAATGGTAAATTATATACGTAGTTGAAAGGTGTATACTCCCCTGAAGAACTACGAAGGAGGATTTAGCACAATATGTACGAACGTGGGAATCTTCCGACCTCAATCTTATTCAGCAGTGGCTGTTGAATAAGTCATCGTCCTAATACTCTCGGTAGTGAACCAGAACCTGGGGTATGAAGTTTGGTAGCTCGCCTCATAGATATAAGTATTTATAACTTGTGTGTGTGTAGGGGGTTAAATTTTTCGTTGTCTAATTCTTAAAAGAAGTCTAATCCATATCATCTAATATTATGTTTTCCTCGAACTAAAACATCTCACCGAATCACTATGGCTATCTACATTATCGAAACATTGGCATCTCACCAGGTCTATCAGCTGCTTCATACCTTGGAAATAGTGCCTCTCGCTATAAACTCTCTATTATATGGGGCTACGGATGACAAGAGCTTCTGTTGTAATTCAGATTACGAGCACCCAAGTGGTCGTGAATAATGAAGATTAATGATGGCCAAAAAGCTTATTGTTGAATGTCTCAAATGTGTATGAAGGGTGTTTTTGAATTTTAAGAGGACTATATCTTTTTTTTCAATTAGTCCATTCTTTTAACTACTCTGTGCTTTTTTTTTGAATCTACGACTCTCCCATACAACGTATCTCGGATGCAAGGCATATGCACATGTTGCTGCTGTGCAGCCTTCTGCAATATCATGATGCTACAGGTAGCCTTCTACAAGGAAAGGGTCTAGTGCTCTGTGTGATTCTGCTTTTAACAACATCATTGTTACTACAGCTGCTTTTGAAGCAAACACGATGATCTGAACTATTTCTAAGATAGGTTTTTCCTCTGTATCTATTTCTTCTCCTTCGGCTGTTTATATGGGGGCATGAGCGCCTGGAATTGCTCCACTCAACTATCATAGGCAAATCTGATTCCAAGTGCCCAACTTGGAATAAATACTCGAGAACAATAGATAGTTAAAAGACTTATTGTTATATTCCTGTATAATCTCCCTCCCCCCTTTTATCTGACTGCTAATACTTAGCGTCTTTTTTTATGCCAAGTCAACCTACTGATTCACTATGGCTCTCTACCATCTTCATCTCCCTTATTTAGCTAAACATTAGCTTTCATATCTCTGCTTTTCTCGAGATTCCTTCTGCTCCCGTTCTGATGTCGTTATAATGATTGCCTCCCATTTCGAGTGCCTGAAGATGCTGATATGTCTAGTCTTTGCAATTTAGATTATATGAAGTTCTAAACGTTTTCATATATAGTAACTATGGATCTCGTTTACCGTTACTAGACAAGTGTAATAGAATATCTTTTCTTTAAACCTAATCGTCTTTTAACTTTTATGGCCACTGCTATTGATAAAACAATTTTAGGTTAGCAGTCTTAAGTGCTCTCTTCTATCGATTTCCTCAATCTTCTTCCATAGCACGGCGTAGCAGACTCTGGTGAATTCTTTTTGAATACCTCTAATTATCTTGACCTACTGCCCCTTCATCCAAGACTCAACACCCTATTAGCCCTCCTTATATTGAGTTCCTTCTTCCCTTAGCTGCTCCTCTTTCTCCGATACGTTCTGGAATCACCTATGGGAATAGTTCTTATGACTTATCTGAGTCTCCTACACCGGAGAATTCATTCGCTCGTTCCTCCCTCAAGTAGTTGGCGTTGGAAACCACTCGTGGTTGCAGCTTTGAAGAAGCTTACTGCACAACAAATTAATCTACTAACTGATTGGTTAAATGAAGCTCTTGATAAGGAAGTATGTATGGACCAACCAGAAGGAAATATTTCGTATACACGCATTGGACTGCTATATTTCTTCTGAAACGTACCTTTAAGATCGCCATATATAGCTTTATCACTTGAATGATGCTTGTTTCAACCGATATAAACATCTCCGTAAAACGTTCACTTTGTCTTCAAAGCCCGCTTTGACATATCCTTCTGGTTGTTCCATTAAATCCCTTCGCTATAAGTACCGTTCAGAAATGCGGTTGGCGTACCATGCAACGTATTTAACGTTTCTTGAGCTCAGTAACAGTAAAAGTTATTTGTAACGACTCGTAATGTACCAGAGGCCTAATTGTATTCTCAGTCAATTGCTTTCACTTGGGTGAGATCTTTTGGAACAAGTCGTGCTTTACATAATGCATACGCTTTTTTAGTGAACAACCATCTACATTAAACTGATATCCGATCGCTTGTTCTATCTACAATCTTAAAAGTTTCATTGTCACGTACTGTACTTATTAATCTGCTAAACTTTAAAAGCATTTCCCTGTCTGGGTATTTCATCGATCTCTTGCATGTAGTCTGAATTCTCATTCTCCAGTCACATTCAGAAATTAAGCTACGAAACTATTTTTATACTTTGTGGTGATCCAGATTTCACATCAACAAGCCACATGATTCCAAGTCACGTTTAAGCTTGGAAAGATGTGGTAATAGATATAGAAGTAAGCTCACTGTTCAAGGAGTGATCGGGATGTGCGGGCTCAGATGCCAAAGACCAGAGTACTTCATAAACTTGATATTAGTCGGATTTTCGGGAGAGTGGAGTTGACAAGGAGAACGAGCAAGAGAAGGCTAAGTGGTGGAGTACTCAAGCTGACTCATAAAAGACATCAGGGTCATCAATTATAATATTAGGACCTAGATCGGAATTCATACGTACCGCAATCATTTTTGCACATAAATTTTGTCTCTTGACCATTTAGCTTTGTCAATATCAGTCTAAAAAAGATCAGTTTTTGGTACAGTAACACCAATAATAGCTACCAGTCATAGCAAAGTAGCTTCCGGTCACAGCCAGCTCATGTGTCCTTCGAGCTTCGATAAAAATCTTTAGCCATACCGCTTTGCGAAGAATAATATTATTGGGTCACTTCATTACAAGCAGCTTATAACTAGAGATAAAATCCCCATAAATTACCTCCTTTATCGGATGGGATGGTGCCAATAATGTATCAATAATCATTGAAGGGCAGCAAAATAGTTTTTTACGTGACATTTGCCATGACCTAATTCATGAAATCAGACTTATTCTCACAGCAATAAATTACACTTTGAGCAAGTAGATGTACATTGCAGCTGTGGTAAATGTTTCAGTCGGTGCCCCTTCTCCGCCCTCTTCTGAGAACAATGCTAGGTTAGCTACCAACATTACATAAATACGAGTGTCTCCACTTCAAGTAGCTGCTATCTCAATGTCGGCTAAAACATGTAACTTTAAGCCACCCTCCCTCTCCCTTTCAGCTTTTGTAAATCATGCACTGGCCGGGACAGCGAGTCGATCTGCTCATTGGGTAAGTATTTGATCACCTTTCGTTACACCGAACAACAAAGAAATATAGATAATAAATCAGTAAAAGTAAGATTTCCTACCTGCTCCTAGTATCTGAAGCTACTGTAATTCACAGTTACAAGCCCTTTGAAGTAGCTTGGCACCCACTTGTCTTTTACACGAGCTTTTACACAAGCCGGTTCTTAAATCGATCACAAAAGATCGAGCTTTACCTACATCACTCTTTTGGGAATCCGAATCGCAAATACAAAATGTTGCATTCGCATCCTAAATATGTAACTTTTGATATATAAATCTAAAAGACATCTTTCGGTGTGGATGACTAGTCAAATGGTTGCAAATTATATCTGCATTGTTTGTAGCGCGTAAAACCGGGATATCAGGATGACTAAACCACAATATGGAGGGTATGAGGGGGTTTAGTAGTTCAACTTCTTCGTGAATGAACATATTTGGAGATTTTAGAGAAATAGGGGATCAGATTGCCTTTAGACCGGATTAACCATTTCTGGATTCAGAGATCGTTTGTAAGCGTTCTCTGCGAAGGCAAACCTTTTGCAACTTTATGATTTTGCATGTCAAGTGAAAATTTCTTGACTTACTGATAGCGTTCAGTTGAAAATGGATTTATTTTGATGACTCAAGGTTGATATGAACGAATTTGAACATATAGTAATTGAATACTATAAATGCAAGGTCTTCAGTATACATCCTACAATTTTTTCAAGTAGTTTAACGCCTCCACAGATATCATTTTCTCAAAAACAGAAAAACTGCGAAAATTGTGAAATTGCAACATAACGACGAAAAAGGACAAAGACCAACGAAATCAGAACTGCAACCGAATTGTGAAGTTCTATACCCACCACATCCATCATAACAAGCCGCGGGGGAGTATCTCAACTTATCAAGAATGAGAGATAATTGTCAGTATACGCAAAGGACATTTTTGAAGTGAGCTCCGTTTCGTTTTGAACACTTATAGTCTCAGCTCATTTGATGACGAGGTGAATGAGGCTGCAACTAAAAGCATGTTCTCATGCGGAAACCGCATTCTACAAATGACCATCTCACATGAAACTTCTGTTATTACACGCAAGACTATACTACATCGAATGTGATTACAAGAATAAAAAAAGAATTAATAAACATTGAGTGATAAAATAGAACTAAACAGCCTATTGGTGAAAGCATCGTGAGTTTACCGTTCCTAAGACTGAGACAACCAACCGACTTGGTTACCGATAAACAGGCAAAGTTCATCCTTGTCAGAGCGATCAAAATGAGCGAAATACAACTTTTGTTCACAAATTATTTTATTCATGGTTTTCCATTGTTCCAATTCGAAATCAAGCTCTACGTCCGTTGACTGCCCACCAATGGCATATGACTTAGGATATTTTAGACCGCCATATACCCTGTATTTAAGTCGCTTTTTCTCCGCGTCGAATAAATCATCCCGTTGTCTCAAATCTAAAGGATCTAGTTTTGGATAATTGCAATGAACCGTGAAAAGTGGCACTTCATTATTGTTGTCGAAATGGTCTTTCAGAACTTTTTGCAATGATTCTACCTGATCTTTCAAAGGAAGCAAATTACCTTGTATTTTTGGTGTTATGACCAATTCATTGAATTCTTTGTAATCTTGTATTGGATCTTTCTGACCCATCGCTACCCCCTGAAACTTACCTTTTTCGTCAAAGTATCCGAATGTCTTGATGAATGATTTGACTTGATAGTACTTTTGATTGACAACAGTGACAGCAGCAACAAAGGTGTCTTTGTCACCTTCCCCTTGCTCCCCGAGGGAAAACAACTTATAGTATAGTGAAGGGCCATAAATATTGTAATACAAAGCTAATAACATTGATTTTCCATGCGTTGCTTTGTTAACAATGAGTTGCCCAGATTCTGTAGACAAGTTTGGTATAGTTCCGTCCAAGTCATGATAAGGAACTTGTTCCCTCTCGGTTTCATCCATATTGAACCTATCAGTTATAGGCACGTTCAACGGAAAGCGATTATATCTCACCCTTTTTAACTCATTCACCTCAACACTAGCAATGTCATAGTAGTGTGGTGAGATTGTCCTTTCCCAGTAATCGGGCCAGGTGATCATGCCATACTTTTTGAAAAGCGAGCTTTTGAAAATTGAATCTGGGTTTTCCACTACGATATTGTCCGAATCTAATAAAAGAACGTTTTGGAAAGACGATGTTATCAAAGCTAAAGACTTGAACTGATAACTAGCAAGCTTTTTTGCCCATTTAGACATAACCCCAGGTCCAAGGATTTGGGGAATAACCACACAAGATGCATCAAGGGCTGGTAGTATTTCGTCACAAAAAGCCTTTTCTTTTTCGTAATCCTCTAGAGTGGGTAGCATTATTTCAACGGGAAGTTGAGATCCCGAATCCCTAAGAGAAACCAAAGATAGGTAAGCAAGCCAAGAGAATCTTCCTCCACCCACGAGAACCACACCGCTAGTGTCCATATTGAACGAGATATCAGCCAAACCAGAGGGAAGATCACGTATAACATTTGTATGTTTGAGTTTTAGCTCCGCCAAAACATCCTCAGATATATAAGCTTTCAGAAGTAGGACATCTTTAGAGTTGGGTCCATCTTTTTGTTGAGACTTATCAACGTACTGGATCGCTGCATCTAAATCACCATCGGAGATATTTAGGGAATTTTTGTCGAAAACGTCAAATACGTGACTCCAAAATTGTTGAACAAGATTCGTTTCTGATGAAGCAACAATAGGCTTGTCGCCGTCAAGTACAGATGGTTGCTTTCCAGCAAACTTTATTGTATCATTGGGGTCGCTATAGAAATTGAAACCCTGAATAAGCGCGTGCTTGGCTGTAAAAACTAATGTAAAGCTTAAAGCTACAGCCACACATATACGAGTTCGGCTTTTGAAAAACCTCAGAGTTTTCATGGTTTGTAATGAAATGATTTACTACTAAGGAACTTCAAGACTAATGTATATAAACAATACTTTCCGGGTGATGATTATTTTTTCGTCCCGTAAAATTACTAGGGTCGCACGCACATGGCTAAGAGAAAAATAATTACGAAGACCATACAATAATGTCCTACAATGGTATTGGCCTTCAAACAGCCAGGGGATCTGGAACTTCAGGGTATGTGCAAAAAAGCCTAGGCTCACTTGAAGACAAAGGCGGTACTTTCACGAAGAGACAAAAACACGCAGCAAGGGAGCAACGGAAAACTAAAAGAAAAGTAAGTAAGCTTAAACGAAAAGAGGCTAATGCCCCGATTATAGAACATAACGAAAAGAGAAGGATCGAATTGGAATGCCTCGAATTTAAAGAGAGATTAGAAGACAGAGAACTTGATGAGAGTACGATAGAGAGTGAACTTTCACAATTTCGGCAAACACTTTTACAGGCTAATAAGAAGAGACAGGCAATCATTTCGGTATCGAATTCGAACATGAGTCGGCATGGCGCTCAAGTACAATATTCAAAAGATAAGACTACACAGGAAAGCAATATCGAGAATCAAGGGAGAACTTTAGAAGGCAATGATATTAAAGTTGATATCCTGGAAGCACAGAAGAAACTACATCAAACCAGTGATATCAGCAAATCTGAGGACCACAAGCCCGAAGGTTCAGGAAGGCAACCAAGATTCGAATACTCACCAAGATATTCCAGTAGGTGCTAACTTTGTTGAATCTTTTACATTTTTGATTTACTTATAATGCATTACATTACTCACCTACTCATCTTCTTTGATATTTATCAATGAACTTTCAAAGTCTGAATCGGTCAACAAGGATTTTTATCTGCTACAGAATTTTAATACTCAGAGAGCACCTCGTTTTCTTCAACTTGAGAGACATTCTTAGGAACTGCATCGGGTCTATGCTCTAGCAATTGCAGTTCTGTTCCACCTTCCTCAATATGCGTGATAGAAACGTCGGCCAAATTGCCTTCGTTGTCAGTTGATATGTTCGGTTGAGACTCAGGTTCGTTTACGTTTTCTAGCTCGTGTTTTATTCCTGGTTGCAAGACTTCATCGATTTCCTGGTTTTTGTTGTCTTCCACATCCAATTCTTTTCTCTCGAATTTCAAGAGCCAGAGATCCAGTACGTGAATTTGAAACCGAGGTTTAACTTCGACATTAACGGGCTTCTTCAAAGCACCTGGCAAACGCTTTCCTTTGGGCCCTTTAGCCCTAGTGGGTCTATTCTTTGGAATGTCAGGTTCTGTGGGTGCGGATGCGTTCAACTCTGGCTCAAGCTCTTTAGAAGTATCTTCTTGTACCGATTTGAAAGCATTAGGATTCGCCATACCGGGTAATGCAATACCTCTACCCATCATGCCTTTCAAGCTTTCCGCAAATTTTTGTTTTTCTGTGGACAATTTACCTCTGGCATTCGGATCGGTGGGTGTTTCAGCACTCACTGAATCAACTGGAGAAGATTGGTTGAACATCTGCTGGAAGGCGGCTATCTTTGATGATAGCTTCTTTGGTTTAGGAGGCGGTGCCTTTGGCTTCTCATTGGAGTCACTTTTATTTCTAGAAATAGTAGGAGATGGAATAGATTCAGATGTAGAAACATCTTCTCTCTCAAGAGGACTGACCACAGAGACAGTCGATTCTTTATTCTTGCGCTGGGGCCTTTGGGGAATGGAAGGTGTTGTTTCCGAACGCGAGGGTTTAATTACATGATCATCGACACTTTCATTTGTTGTGACCGGCTCTTTATTGTTAGCTTCATATACAGATTCAATGCATTTGTTTTTCTTTTCCTCATCACTTGCAGCTTCGTGAACCTCCGAAGAGCTCGATGCTTCAATTTCAGAACATTCGGCATTGATTTCGGGTTTAGCATCGTTTTTGCCGCTGCTGATCGGCAGTGTATCAGCTTGAGAAGTTGAAGATTCTTCTTGTACAGTTTCAACATCATCATCGAAACTGGTCAAATCCGCATTTGCAGTTGACGTGTCATCAACGTCATCTTTGAAAGTTGCCTTGGTGTCGGAGTTTCCAGGAGTTTTCTCTCCATCGTTGCCATCAGAATCGTTTGATTGTGAGTTCAATATCGATTCTGCAATTTCTGGTTCAGCTTGATCACTTGTGGAAAAAGAGGTAAGGGTTTGTGGTGAGTCTGTCTTATCCAATAAGTGATCTTCTTGTTTGTCATCAGCACGAGAAGACGTGGGATCTCCCAATAGTACATCGTCTTTCGATCTAGACGTTGGCGTCCTGGTAGGCCTTTGAGGAACAACAGGGATATCCATTGTATCTGTATTCTTGACGGGCCTAGCTGGAATTACGGGAGTTGGAGATGTAGCGGTGTCACTACCCGTCGCTTTTACAGGTCTATTGGGCACAGAGGGTGCTTGACCGGACATTATATATCAATTGAAATTAGGGGATTGTTGATATCAAAAATTCGCGTATCCAAATAAGTGACCTGCTACATGCAAAGTGTATTTTATCTACTCTCCACATACACGCTGATAGAATTGGAAAATCGAATGATTCCTGTCTTTAAGAGTAGACTTAGGCACACAAGTTATTTTAATTGTAAAACTTACATAGCACAAATAAATTTACAGAAAAAAAAAAGTTCAATTGATGAACATTTCTATTGAGTTGATATAACATAACTGATGAAACAAAACAACCTAAGAGTAGTTCAATCTAAAGATATCGTTGAATACGAAGTAGGAGTTACCTTCTGGGATCAAATGGAATACTTGGGAGTATCTTTGAGCATTCTGTTCTTCGTCAATTAACAATTCCCCAGTGACCATAACAAGGATGTCACCATTTGGAGAAGCGGGCTGTCCATCCAAAGTGGAGATTCTATGTGTGACTTTTTGGAATGGTAAGGAGACCAACTTTTCAACGATATCTTTGGCACCTTGCAATTGGGAAGTTTCGAAGGTCAACATGGATTGATCTCTGTACAAGTTCCCCAATTGTGATCTGTCACTATCAAATTGTTGGTAGTAGAAGTTGCAAAATTCAGTGGCAACTGTGTTAAAATCAACTACGACGTTAGTAAGGCTGAACAGATATCGAGTCTTTGGATAATAATTGCTCAATTTGTCTTCACAAGCCAAAAGAAGTTTAGACTTTGCATGACGTAACTAGTGAAACGTATCAAAAGCGCTGTTTTCATTTTATTGATTGACTGGATCTTATAAGTAATGGATTACATACCGGACATTTTTGAGTTGATACTTAAGAAGGTAAGGTGGAAGAAAAAAAAAGTATGGGATAATGAGGGCGTGTCTCAATTTACTCTTAATTACGATTTAGACGCGAATATTTGAGAACATTAGTCTACTTAAAATTTGGTTCACTTGTCTGTAATTATACTATACTAATTGAGAATAATCTTTTAAAATACCCTTCATGTGTGTATTTGTGATCTTTCCCCTACGAGCTTTCTTTTGTTTCTTTTCCTGTTGTTGAGGTTTTTTCTTTACCATATTAGGGTCTGCGCCAGTAGGCTTTAAACTTTGGTCAATTAATGCTTGATACAAATTATCACGATCAGGGAGTTTGATCGAAGTCCACATTTCGCAAAAGTCTTCGTCAATGAGCCCCATTTGTCCTCCCAAGTTTGCCCAAACAAGTCTCGGCGAATTCTCTTTCTTATTTCTTAAGACCAATATCTTATTATCGGCCTCTAACTCACTGATCGCATCAAGACAACCAGACCATCCGTCTCTTAATTCTTTCACAGACGTACCTTTGAAAGTTGGTTGTGATCTCAAAAAGTTGAGTAAATCGTCAGCGTCTCTGATGTTATGTAATGAGGCATATTCCAAAGTGTTTTGTTCCGGATCATATTTAATTCTGTCGATCTCGGTTTTGAGAAGTGGTAACAAGGTATCAGAAATATCAAATGTTAAGTAACTTTGAAGCTTTGAGACAGGAATAGGCGCATCGTGCTGCTTTATGTATTCAACAGCTAGGTGAAGTTGCGTCGATAAATGAGAACCTGATATGTTTGTCTTTTGTCTTTTGATTGCTTCGCCTACCGTATCGGTTGGCCTCTTTCTAGGTTCTTCCGAAACGTTCTTCGGCTTGCTTATTGGGGTGACCGCCCTTCTGACCTGTACAGAAGGCCCGCTTCTGATCTTGTTTTTGAATGCTGATAATTGTGAGGATAAGTCAGACATGGTGGTAGCGAGAATCCAAAACGAACATAAAATTTTTGAGGACCAGGAGAATGGTGTACAGGTGTTTTAAAACAAATTCATTATATATGATAGAGAATATAGCTTAACGGTGAACAGTCAATATGCATTGCATCGAACATTTGCAAATTCACTACTCATTTCCAAATGTCTTCGACAATGTCAGACCTCGGGTAAACATTGGTGCTTCAAATAAGTCTTTACTGAATAACCCAGTTAATATACAGCTGGTTTTGTGACGGGATAAAATCGAAGGAAACGATGAATCGAAGGCGAAAGAGGCATCCATCACGAAATTTGAGACAAGCCCGTTTTATTAGGTTTCTTATAAGACTTTTAAATATGTATTTAAAATTGCATCAGAGAAACTTTTTGCAATGTGAACCTCACACTACCTAGTTACAATTCTCATTGGGAAAATTTTCTACTTTTAAATTTTTTTCTTCTTTCTTAATCAACGCATATTAAATTCATTACCGTATCATGAATCAATTAGCATTAACAATCACGGGCTAAGAGATGCGGTAATATGATTTTGATATTCAAGAACAAAATACCAGCCTTAAAACCATCGCTGTTGGAGGTTGCCGTTAACTATGTTAAGTCAGGCTGATCCATGAAATAGTGATGACCTGATGTCTGGGACATACATTCGTAGTTATCAAGAGAGTATATTATCTATTATGTACGCACTACACTAAATAGTTTTCACCCATATTACCTCTTCTGACTCTTTCTCTCCTCATGTAAACCTCAAATTGGTCCAAGAGATTATCGTTGATGATTTGAAATGCAAGTTTCTTACCTTCAACTGCGTTGAGATCAATGAGTGTAGCCCACTGTAAGTTTTTATACATACCTGAGTCGGTCAAGTCGATAACAAGATTTTTGTTTTCCTCAGGTGTTGACGAAAGTGTAAAGAAGCTAAAATCATCTTCAATATATTCACTTGAATCTTCGTCCTCAATTATCTTGAGAGATTCAACATCGATCATTTCACCCAAAAAGTTTTGAATTAACTTTTTATTCAACCAGATCATAGAAGACAAATTGATGTAATTCAACTCTCGGTGGAAATCAGAAGAATATTTGCTGAAATTGGTCTTTTGATCCTTACTACTATGCGATTTGACAATGGTGAACAAAACCTCATCCTCTTTAAGCTTTTTCAAAAAGTTGCTATTGATTGACTTCAAATTGAGATCGCTCAAGTAAATTTTTCCGTCACCCTTAGAGTGATACGAGATATCTGTTACTGTTGTGGGTAAAGGAGGTAATAGACTATTGTATTTTCGTATTGGCTTGGAGAAAGTGGGTATAGAGAAAATCGAAGAGGCAGACGACATCGTGTCGGCTAATTTCTCTGATTCAAAGACTTCGGTTTGGCCGTCTACTTCGTCTTTGGTAGAACAATAGAATGTAGATTTTGATGAGTCGATATCTGTCCTTTCCGGAGCATTCATAGAAGAAACATCCCCTGAATCCATGATGCTGTCAATGACTTTAACTATGTCTTTTGGGTAGTTATTCATGATATCAAAGGTTTGATATTTAAAGATCTCTGCTTTATTGATCTCATAATCGGTTGACAATGAAATATTAGCCAAATTCAACGATCTCGCATTAGGACATAGTGATATCAAGTGTAAAATGTGCCCAATGGGAACATCTCTTGAGTTTGCATAACTCGAAAGAAACTTATTCAAAGTTGGATGAGACACGGGTTTATATGACAAGGACTCCCTTTGATTTGAGTTATCGTTTCGTGGACTTGGACGTGAGTGCTTGTTAGCCTCTACAGTTCTTCTCTTAGATTTCAAAAACTTGGAGAGACGTTTTCTTGACGTCGTACCACCTGACGCATTATAAGACTTGTGTGATTGATAGGAATTGAATGATCTATTTGATATTTGAGAATTCGAGGCTATCTTTGTAAGTGCAGTCGGGCTTATGGGTGGGGCATGCATGGTATAAAGAGGATTGTTTTTGTATTTCCAATCCCTCCAACCTGCTAATATTTTAGAAGGATCATTCAAGTTCTCATCGGAAGATTCTTCTTCATCAGATGAGTCCGGATTGAAATTACCTGATTGAATTCCGGAAAGATCAATCTCCTGGACATAGAGTCCGACTTCTGAATTTAATCTTAAATAAGTGATAAACTGGCTTAATCTATAAGTTGAACTGAAGGCAAGCTTTGAATAAAGATACGGTTTTGAAAACTGATAAAATAGCTTGTTGACATACAAGCAATGTTTGTAAGATTGGGGATCATCCACTAGATGAAATATGTAATGTAATATTTCAGGGGGTAGGTGTCTGATCTGAATATAGATGACTTTGTTGTTTGCATTATAGTATTGGTAAAATTTGATACTGTTGTTCATCGAAGAATTGTTGATTCTCATAGATAAGAGAGACGTCCGTCTACTAACATCAGAAAGTAAACTCTTATACTTCATCTTTATTTTGGATGTTTTGCCATTGATATTTAGTTCGGCATTATTCCGGTTTTCAGCATTCAAACGTCGTATTTTATTCAATTCATGGGCCGGTATAGGTACTAGTGAATGGGTCTGATAATCATAGCGAGCATTAGGATTCAAGAGCGATCTATAAGGAGGTAGATAGCTGTGAAAATCAAGTGCATCAGCCATAGCATAGGATGAGTCCAGAAGGTAGAGAAGATAGAAATCAGGATAACATATAAGTTTAGAGCAATCGTGTGAGACAATTGCGGGACGGAGGCGGGGGCTAACAAAAGGTGGTGGGACAAGAAAAAAAGCACCCCCGGATTAAGATGAGATAAACCCCTCCACAATAGGGGAAGGAAAAAAGATAAGATTTGCTCCTTTTTCTGTTACAAAGGCGGTTGCGAGGTTTAAAGCCGTTGACTACCAGATCAATGGCAAGAGAAACTTCCTTAAAGACTGTGGCATCTGCGTAAACAAGGATGGACATTCACGAAAGAGCTATATATTATACAGTGACTGGGTTAATGTAAGCGATGAATCATCACAAAACAATTAGTCCCATAGTCCGATTGTAGGGGCATTAGAAGAATCAGTTTCTTATTTCGGCATCTTATCATGCAGCTTTCACTATGATTGTGCACCACCTTTTTTTATGCCTACTAAGTTTTGAATCTATACTGAGTGCAGGTAGCTATGTGAGGCATTTACAAAGGTGACACTCAAGGTCATGCATTCGTTGGCGCACCTTGCAACGTAATTTCCATTGCAATTGTTAAACATAGTCAGAAAATGAGGTTTTCTGTGAAAGGAAGCGAGATTAAAAATGAAACAACAAGGAGCAAAGTATTCATGGTTTGATCATATTATGATCGACATTATATATAAGATCATTTTCTGTTGAATAAGCTGATATAGTTGATGTTACTGGAGATACCTGTTCGAAGATTGGCTTACAGATCATCAAATTAACATGAAAATTTACTCGGTATATAATATGTTGATTTCGTTTTCTTCAACGAACGCCAACATCACATTGAACTCCAAGCCATTATAGTCTCTTATTGTAGAATTTGTTTAAAAAGTTTAATGCCGATTACAGGCGATTTATTACTGAGAAATTTCTGGAAATCAAGGTGTGACGTTATTGTGTCGTTGCATTATAGGTTTCAATCATCACGATCAGAGGCACCGAGAACAATAAGCGAAACTTTGTAACCCTTCGCTGCTTCGGTCTATGAAGTCATTGATTTGCGTTCAAACTAGTTCGTTTCATTGGGTCTTCGATAGCACCATCAACGCCTTTCATAGATCCCAAGTTAAGAGAGCATTTCTCGACTGTTATAAATATTGAAAGTTCGTCGAAATTTCTCGAACGGTCTAGTGAATAGTCGTACATTAGACTCGTCAAATTGTAAGTATCGTAGATAAAATCCAGAAGAAGCAGGTGTGGCTTATGGTAAAAAAGATAACATTACGAGAATGCACGTATTTCCATATTTAAGACGGCATGTAGGCCAGTAAATATTGCAATCAATGTTTCAGACTATATGTTAATTGAATTTTTGTACAAGCTGCTAGAAAGAGTCAAATATCCCCATGAATTCAGCTTCGTTGCGGTACGAAATATTCACGCATCGATGATGGCGTACCAAAAGGTTCGATTAAATGATATGATGTCTGTATTAGACATGAGTTCATTTCGCAAGCCACTGTTTTCCGTCGACATTTTCACGATGGAAAGATAAAGGACATCTCTGCATACAGGATTAGTGCCGTATTTGAACAATAGCCGTTTCCAACCGATATCGGAAAGTCGCCTATTTTGGCACGTTCTGGATATTTTTTAGTTACGGAAATATGGCTTTTGGAGGATTTGTCACGAATTCACCTTCTCCATTATATAATTCATTTATCAATTTAATTATTAGCCCAGCAGTCATTGACATGTTCGTCAAGAAAATCGGGTTTCAGTTGTCGGGAGCGAAGCAAAAGGGACTTGTAAATATTTTGACCTTTCTATATAAAACACTCAACATGTTGCGAAACCGCCTCGTTCAATACCCGGTGAAGCCAGGGCTGCACTGGATCGAGCGATGGTGAAAATGTATAATCAAGGGTTAGCCTTCTGTTTTACGTCAAAGTAGAGGTTGTATCCTCATTCAAGAGGTTTTCTTCAATTGATGGCAATAAAATCTGATGAAACCCTTAACAGCGACATGTATAATGTATTAAATATATGTAGTGCGAGTTGTTTATTATTGCTGGGCGCATATTTGATGACGGCGGCAGTTTTTAGGAAAAATCAAAATGAAATTGAAATTAGGCGATGACAAGCGGTCAATGTACAATACGACAAAAATGTGATCCTCTGGTGTCCTTGATAATAATTGACAGCGACGTGGTAAATGATCAATGTATACGGCTTTTTTGTAATCTAGACGATATGCGGACTATGGTAGGCCAGCAGGTACCAAAATTTTGTATGCTAAATTTTACAGCTTGTAAATCAATAAGGATGCAAGTAATTCTTGCAAAGATTTTTTATCGGTGGCTCGTTAAAATTATATTTTATTCAGTGATATGCATTGTTTTTTGTCATACGTCTCGCAGCGCCAGAAGTGTTCCATGCGTGGAATCCCATTATTTTGCTTTAAATTTTAATTTTGGAACACGCAGAAAAAACTTAATTGGGGGAGAATGACTGTGCTTATCAACTATCAGATGATTTCTAATCGCCGTTTTTTCGAAATTTTCTCAATTTAGACTTAAGCTCTCTTTTACGCCTCGGTTTTATATTGTGTAACATGTTTCACCACTTTCGAAATATTTTGTTCGAAGTATCGACGATGCAAGGTAGTTTTTTTTTTTCATTCGTGGTGACTCAATTCATCCGACACGACAATATGAGTACGTTGATTTGAGGTAATAGTACGTAGACTTCATAACCAGAGAATAAAGAGAAGACATGGTCGATCTCGCTCATTTTTATTAAATTAGGGTATAGAGTTAGTCTTACTTTATGTCTTTGCAGAGATGTCTTTAGGTCTATACAAAGAATTCGAGAGACCATTCAACAGCGTAGCTGACCTAGTATTTATTAGCTGAACCTCAGTGCATGGAAACGGCATCAAGTAAGTTTCCCCCAAAAACGAATTCGTTTTTGGACGTCTCTTCGCCAAAAACTAAACAAACAATATTATGTGGCCAATCTACGCCTTCCAATCAGGATGCTTGATTTAACAAAGTGGTCTCTATATGTACGAGCTAACGCGCCTAGACAATAGGGTCAATTCGCTATTATTGTGAACTAAATACAGCTCATGCTTCATGCAACTTAAAATTAGCCACTCACGACTAATTCACCTCCCAAAATAGGATGTATATTGGTCGTTCTGACGATTACGTTTGAAGCCTGATTGAAGTGACTTGTAGCGAAAGGTAGTAGACTATTAGGTATCGTGTAACGTTGTCTTATTCTACAGATTTGCAAAATCATTGACTGACTATTCGAAACGCTGTAACTATAGCCAGATCGTATTGTCTAATCTTAGCATCTTTATTATTATGTCATGAATGTTTATAATAACGAAAGAACCATAAATATTCAAAGGTTCCATTGATGCTTTTGGCGGAGTTTATACTGTGCATCTTAAAGTTTAGTTTATTCTCTACGTGTTTAGGCTTTCTCTTGAGAAGATATCACTTATCTGTTTAAATGCTTTGACGCAAAAGGGATTCTAATTAGCTCGTCAATTCGTCATCGGACAGCTCTAGCAATGAAATGACACCCTACTATATATATAATAAATGAGATACATAGTATTACCTTGCTTTACAGAACGAGTTACACTGTTTGTTTTGTTTAGAGTATTGACATCGGGGTCACACCACAACCACAAAGACGAACACTAAATTGGTGACTTTATTAGTTACGGGTACAAAAGATTGGTAAGAATCTTTATAGCGAGTAGAGGAGGCTGCTTTACAATCGTCTAGCCACGATTTCTACTTTAATCGATCAGATTTTCTAGAGTTGTAATTTTACTCAAGTGATATAAATAGATTAGAATACAATGGGTAGCCTATAACTGAAAGAAAGAACAATATGCCATATAGACTTCATAGATGAGGTACACATTACAAGAAAGTTAACGCTAAGCATATACGCCGTAGTGAGAATAAATAAAGAGCGTAGAATACTGTCTATTTCAAGAGATTATTATAATTATATTGACGCCTTCTACAATTGTTGATATTCGAAGTGCAGTACGTGATGAATTGTTCAGGTGTAAGAGGAAATGAAATGTACATCATAAGAGAACCACCTATATTCTTCGGACTTGTCAACTTTCAACGGACATGACGGAACGTTTGCCTGCTATTGTCTACTATTTGAATACATGAGGCAAGGCTCTTAATTTAAATGAACTCTCTTGATCACAATCAAATAACCGTGACATGATGCCGTCATCAACAGTATGTTGTACTTATTTGTATATAAATTTAGGACCTTGCCTTGCATAATCCCATTCGATGACTTCACCACAATAGGAAGTTTCCCTTTACCATAAGCCATTGTTCCACTTGCTGTAGGCTCAAACAGGAATTGTGTGATCGTCACGCATGGCACTACTCATTATATCCTATGTATCCATAGGGGTAGTTGCATTTACCCGATACTTCAGGTGTAGGTGTTGCATTGAGCAGTACTACTTGGTTGTTGAATGTCGAAAGGTAATTTATATGTCTTTGTTGAGGCGCATGTATAGATCTACAAGGGTTTTGAAAGTATTGCAATTACATTTTAAAGACCGGTCTACCAGTCAAACCCTTGGCTAGCCTTTACGTCATTAAGCGACGATAACCGCAAAACGTCTATTAAGTCTGAAACACAAACGTGATTTGCGGACTAGAGCTATTATTTTCTCAGAAGCTTCTTTTGCCGTTCAAATTAAAGTTAGACGACATAGCTTTTATATTTGGTACTCTTATTGCCATTATGAGCAATCAGTTATCACTTAAAGGGCTAGTTGCTGTCTTAATTTGAGCTAAGAATCTCTCCAAGTGTGCTGACAAAACTTATAGCCGGTAAAGTATTATGGCCTAGGAAAGCCTTTCTAATAGTTGACCATTTTGCTTTGCAGTCGACTATCAGCAGCCAAGTGTAAAGTTTATTCACTTATTTTTTCACTTTAGCATGGTTGTCCCTCTAAAAATTGTCGCTTAGCCTTTTTGGTCAAATCTGGGATATAGCCAGTAGTCAAAACAGAACAACCCGTACGACCACAGTCTCCACGTTCTATCTAATAACAAGAATTTATATGTTGAATTTTTGTTTGTTTATCTTGCGAGAGGAATAAATTCGAGATCTACAGTGACAAAGTGAAAAGACTATAGCGCTTTGTCGTAATTTGACACTACAATTAAATGTCAAACATGCCGTCTGAGTTGTTTTTTTGAGACAAGTCTTCACAAATGCTATTTTTTGACACGAACTAAAATAGTATTTAGTGACGCATACCGTCACAGCCATGCTGGGTCATAAAATATACACATACAAACTGTAATTACAACCCGACTGTAGCCTCATTAAGAGATGGCCAGAGCCCAAAAAAAGTCCGTCCTCCACAAGTTTTTATAATCAAAGCTGGTGATAAATCCGATCTAGCTTATTTCTGCTACGGCTTTACGAACCATCCTTTGTAAAATTTACAAGTGTTTCTTTTTTTAGCCACACAAATCTGACTACAATCTACAGACAGCTACATATGAAACTGTTGGGGCGACAAGCCTTTATATCAAATGAAGACTCAGGAAGTAGTGGTCATATATCATAAACGGTTATCTTTCGGGTAAACTTAAGCATTTTGTAGACATTATTTATATTTAGCAATTTTCTTGAATGCTGTATATTTAAACAACAAATTATTTTTTCAAATAGGCATTTTTAGCTGACTTACAGTCCTCGGAAAATTATTTACTGTAAAGTTATATTCATTTGTTTATGGTGTGAAAATTTTCCAATTGGCGTCAGTAATCTGATCCTGTTAAAAAAGGTTTTTATTTTCATTTTTTTTTATTTTAAAGTTTTTTTTTTATTTTTTTTATCTTAATTATACAGAATTACCTAGCACGCATAACTGGGATTTTGCTATATGCACGTCAATGTACTGCATGTCGTTTATACAGGAAAGTCGGATGTACATGAAGCAGTACCCCAGGGCACGGTACAGGGAAAACTTAATTTTGTTTATTTGATTTTAATGGGACCTTTTAAATATATATATGTGCCGCAAAAGAATTATAAAGGAAGAGCCACTTTATTTGCGTTTATTCTCTTGAATTGACCTGTCAGTTATAATTATAAGGTTTCTCTAGGTTTATCGGCCCAATTTTAATTTCTACTAAGTCCTCCATTACGTCCATGTCAAACTGAGAAAAAGGATAATGAGTTCGAAACTATCAGCATCTTATTATGGATATGTAGGCTCAACTAAAGATGCACTTTTGATAATTCAGGCCATACTTGATAAGCAATTAGACCTTATAACCCGAAGACCACATGAAAAGGAACGAAGTTCATTAATTAAGTCAGGAAATGTTTTCGTATTTATTGAGCAACAATCCGGGATTAAAAGATGGACAGATGGAATTGCATGGAGTCCATCAAGGATTCTTGGAAGGTTCTTAGTCTATCGAGAGTTGGATAAGCAAACTGCAAGCGAAAAAGATGATAAGAAGAAAAAGAAGAGAAAAATTAGCAGTAATGTGGATCCTTTAGACAACAAGCAAATCACAGGTCCTATCCCACTACCCATGGACCAAGAATATGGCAAGAGTTTAGTTGGATCTTTAATGACTTCATATGTATTTAAAGATAAAGGATTGATTAAAAAAACACTTTCGTTAACTACCTCTGCAAAGGATTTTCTGATTGGGGGCAAAAATGATCGTCAAACTATTCACTTGATCAGCTATTATAATGCCGATGATGTTTTCACCGGGAAGCTACAACGCCCTTCGGAAAGCGAGCTAAAAAATAAAGTAATATCAAACCACTTATGGGATGCCATCAAAGAGTCATCATTAGGGGGTAAAATTCCTATTGAAGATGAAGCTTACTATTTCCTAGATACTAATTATCAATTGCAAAATATGTCACTGTTAAACCATAACCAGGTTCGTGCTAATACAGGGCCTCTTCCAATGGCCAGAAACATTCAACAAAGATCCAATTCTATGCTACCATATCCTACAGGAACTTACTATCATAAAGAAGAACTGTCGTATAGTCATCCACAACCTTACTCGTCTCAGCCAGGTTACCCACCAATCAAGAGAGAAGATGAAGGTGAATTGACTTTTGTAAACCCGTTTGCATCAGTGGTGGGTGCACCATCCAACGGTCAACCCCCATCAACCCCATCTACAGGCCCTCCATTAACTACAACGTCAGTTCCGGGACCAGGATCAGTTCAAGGACATGGACCTGGACCCGGACCAGGACCAGGACTTACAATGTCACAAGGGGCACCATACTACAATAATACTTATATCATTCCACCCCAACAGTATGCTCACAATTTTGCACCTCCACAAATGCCAGAATCCGTTAATAATGCTTATAATTCATATGCAAGTAGTGGTTCATTTTCATCACCAAATCCACAACAAAATCAACATTTTCCTCCTCTAGCAACTCACCATTTTCAACAAAATTATCCTCCTCAACTGCATCCTCATTATGGACTGGATACTAGCGAACTTTCCATGGGAGGGACTTCAAATGGATCAATTTCTTCAATTGCAAGTAATTTTAATAACCCTAATGGAATTGCTGGCAAAAGAAATATAAGAACAAGCAGTGGAGGTAGCAATGGAAGTTGGTTTACTACAACACCTTCTCAAGGATTTATTAATGGAGGAGGTTCTGGTTATATCAGTACAACAGCCCCGAGTAGCCTAAGTCAAGAACAACACATCAGCAATGAAACTCCAAGTTTTCACCATTCTAATACAGGCGTAGTTAACAACGAGGATTCTACAAATAATCAGGCTTACGTAGCCGGTGGAGCTAATTACAGTGGAAATGCATAGGACAAAATTATAACCCACTACAATATTTATGAAGGAGAGACATAATCAATTTACAGATAAACGAGTGATTTCAATGGGCCAATTTTATTTTTTTTTTCAATTCCTAAGCATATAGCTAATTCTGTATAATTAAAAATTTGTGTTTATAAAATATGTAAAGGTTTATAGTTAAAGTTGGCGAATAAATTCAAAAATATCGTGTTTAAAAATTTTAGAAAAATGCTTCAATGTAATCTAGAACCACAACCTCTTAGCGAGGCTGCAACAATGTAAAGTATGTTACGAACGCCCCCCTTTTCCATGTGTGGAACGCTGTACATTTCAATTCGATACTGAATAAGTATTTTGGTATAATTATGCAGGAGATGTAATAACCCCCGCTTCATCACGGAGATATGATATATTTTACCCGTTTATGTTAGTAACATACATGAAATCAGTTTGTTACCAAAGAAGGTAAGTGTGTTACAAATTGATTAGATACTGCATATATTGAGGGTACTTGATATAACTATCATATAGAAAAGTGCAAAAAAATTTTCACTTTAGGAATTTTCTATTGTTGCAAGAATTCTGCGCATTAAACATGCAAGAATATAAAATACCCTTTCAAATTAACGTTATGAGTTTCGAAGCACGATTTAGTACATAAGCGGTGAAAGCTAATTTATTGTTTAATTTTGAAGCTCACATGATATAAAGGTAAATGTATTTTTTCACATTTTAGTATGAGGCAAACAAATTGGTATTTGTGATTCGAAAAGTTCGGACGCCCGTTGAACTATTGAAAACAAGCATTACAATAATCTCTAGCGAAAAATGCATAAATTCTTATAATAATGGTTTACTACAATACAGAATTTCATACTTTTCAATGATACCAGATTGTATTTTTTACCTCATGGGGTCAAAAAAGCTACGGCAACATCTAAATTGGGAAGCTTGAAACTAAACTTAAAGTCGAGGAAGCATCCTATTTAGGATTCTTACAGACGCTTGAGTATAGAAACACTAAAATGATGCATGGAATCTCCATTATGCTGTTGGTGCTATTGATTTCCCGAACCTAAATTGAGACACTATATGGCGAGTGAATTTCACTTATTGTAATAAACACTATAATTATAAGCATATTAAATTTAGTTACGATCACAACTCGGTAGTACAAAGCTGAAAAAAAGTTAAATTCTAGCCCAGCGATTACTCCGGAAGCTAAAAATTAGACCCCCAAATGCTTCCAACCATTAAATTATGACTTAATTATACTTTTGACAGAGATATCCTTTGGCAGATTGCTGCTAGCGCATTATGTTAAAACAAGCCTTCCTCGGTCTAATCTACAAGCTTAATTTTACTTGGCTGTGGATGTTTCATACTAAACTGTAACTATATTTTTCTTTAGTAAATCAAGCGTTTAGTACCTCTATTTTACGGTAAGTACAAACAGAAGAAGCGAACACATAGGTCTTTACAATGACTATGAAAAGCATTACAATAGTGAATAGTGTACATATATAGTTTTGCATGTGAATGCAGCAATTGATGATTACTTCCTGAAACACATGAATTAGCGGCTGCAAAAATGTTTTAGCAGCAATTGTACTTTCAAGTACTTAAGTACAGAGTCACGATACTAAAAGCTTAGGTTTGAAAAATAAGTTGCCAGCCTATTCGTGATCGTCACTAGCCGAAAGTCAATAGTGCTAAACTGTATAATAGTAGCGGCCAATAGACGGAAGACGACCAGCACGCTAACCTAATTGGGAACGAAAATTAGCAACAGCCCGAGTTTTTCGCCGTATGTTGAAGGTCACAATAGTGGATTTATCTAGCGTCAGCGTTATACCCTAACTGATTTGAGTGTAAAATTACCAGCATGTTGTACTGGCGTGTATGGAGCCTTTTCTAAAATTAACTCCTTCGATAAGACAGGTTTCCTTGCAGAAGCTCCGGGCTCAGATGATACTTTAACCTTGACTGCATCATGTCGCAGTGTGTCCCAAAAGGGAGGGGGAGGGGGAGTGAGGGTAAATCGACATGCGGCAGCATGTTAAAATTAGGTGTGTTTACCGAGACGCTCAGTGTCCATTTCGTAATTTAGTTGTAGTCACAGAATTTGTTTGTGAAAATTTAGTTTCAATCGAGCCATTAAGGTTTTGTGCCTTAGTTTTAGTATCGACAATGCTTCCAATGAAAGCCGCTCCATTTACACCAATATATTTCGACTTTTATAGTCTAAACTACAATAATATCAAGAGCGAGTGTTTCACTTAAATCACTTTGCGTCGGCTGAGCATATCCTTTGAAATTAATGCAGTGACGCGTAGTCTAGAGTCAATTATTGCGCGGAAATTTATTCCTGATTGAGTGCTTGGCTGCACAATTTCGCACCCTTAATTGCCTTTGAAAGAAGCGACAACGAGATTGCTATACTGAGCTCATCTATTATGACACTATACGATATACTTCAATGTAAAGAAATTTCATTTTCAGTTGTAGACGTTTATGGTGCACGGAATTCCAAAAATAGAACTTCTCAAATTGGCTGCTAAAACTGAGTCTTGAAACTACGAGGTTTAGCCGACAGAGACTATATGTGCTTGATAGCAATTCATTTATTAGTAAAACGAAACTAAAGATGAGACTTATTTATGCGAAAGTTATTGTGATGGTACATGATTTTAAAGTCACGACTCATCAGATCTAGTTCCAGATGATACTCGAGATGAAATAATTATACAACTATAACCGCAACACAACACAGGGGCACTCAATTCGTGTAGTATGACCAATATGGATAACTTGCCTAACAAATGTCGACAGATGAAAAAAAATGACTATGTCTTATGTTTTTGACAATCAGACAGTGGAATGGGAAAACTTGTCGCAGCAATTAAATATAGGACAATACATAAGGTATTGAGGTATTGTAGTTAATTTTCACATATCAGTTTCAAACAATTAACAACAGCAAACGAATATTCTTTACTTTAGCTATAAACAAGCAGAACTGGTTATGTTGAGGCCAATGAGACAAATTGCCTTAATTTTATTTAAACAATTCAATAGATATCGTTGATTTTATGTTAATTGCAGTGGAGGTAAGTTTTTATTGTGGAATGTACGGATTGCAAAGGTTTAGGATGAGGTTGGCATAGTTTTGATAGTTCGATGTCAGTCGTGAGGCGGTGAAGTATATAGAAGAGTATATTGATATCATTCAAGTAAAAGTTTTCAACGCTGCATGTCGGCTAATTATTTTGTATACTCTATTGTAGTTTATAGTTTAATTGAAGACAAGTTTATTGTAGCTCAAACTACTCACCGGGAACATTTTAATTAATCCGGTTATAGCGTCATGAAAGTTCGATAATTGACAAAGGGTAATAACACCGGTGAGTCTTAATTAGGTAATTTTTAAACTTCATTCTTGTACATCCACTGCTTTCAATGTAACTTAAATCTGCTTCTACTGCACGTTCATGCTATGTATGATTGAATGAATTCGGTAAATCTTGCGTGATGAGCAATTATAGTTTACAATAATCTTTATAGATAGAAAAGTACCGAGTCATTCCCAGAGAAGAAATTAAGGGTACTATGCCGTGTTTGTACACCTTGTTACCATATCTGTAAATGTGACTCTGGTGTGTCTTAGGACAAGTGTTTAGACATGACCTGCGACTAATCGAGGTTGCAAAATTTACACTTTGTGTTAGTATTCTAATCTATTACGCCAATAAATAAATCCAACTACATGCATAAAATCACTATCGTATATAAAAAACAGATCAAATCAGATGTTTATAAATAATTTAAATATTATTCACAATCTATGTTTTATTGACACTCCTAAACACTTTACACTCCGTTAATTACTTCCAGGTTCTTAATTAACACCCAGTGTACGTAACCGAATAAACATATAAACTCCGCAGTTTATATTCACCGTAGCTGTCAGACATATAAATCCGATACAGGCATTTATTTGTACTCCGATAACGCCGGTTTTATCATCCAACTTGTTTTGATAACAAGGGTGTGTTCTATACCTTTCTCCCTGATATATGTGCATCAACAGAAAATTTAATAATAATGCACGAGCCACATGCAACATGTCACTATGGGCGATCGTAACGACAATCGTCGTACGAATCCTTGTCAATTTTCTAACGGTTCCCCCTTTGAATTGTCGAAATTTTGTCGAAAATTGTGGTCATGTTAAACGAGTTTGGGAGTAAATTTTATTGTCAATTTGTCGCTTTGTCTTGAAATTTGACTCCACTTTATTTCTTGATGTAACCGTCTTACATTTGGCCCAGCTTTGATTATGATAAGCTCGAATTCGATTTCTGTAAATTTGCTCGTCCGCTGTAGCTTCCACGATTTCCGGTTGAGTCGTGGAGACGAAATTTCCGCCATTTTTTTCAAATTTCTAAACTTCTACCATAACCTACCATGTTACTAATACTTTGAATATATTCTAGTCCATATCTATTACTCTACTCATCATCGTCGCTGTAATTGTTGTGATTTTGAGGATTTTTCCTCCATTCCAATAATGGTGCTAATTCTTCTACCTTTCCTGACTTATGTTGAATGAATGAATGCTGTAATAATTCGTCAGTCAGAGCTCTATACATGACATTAACACATAAGCAAATAGACAAAAACTTCTTGATGGAGTTCGATAGCAAATCCGGTTTCTTTAATTTGGGAGTTCCATTGGTTGCAATCAAATAAAGTGCTTTCAATGGCTCTTCATTAAGATAAGGTGGTTCTCCTTCAATCATTTCAATTGTCATAATACCTAATGACCAAACATCAACTTTTGCATCATACTCCTTCTGTTTAACCACTTCAGGTGCCATCCAATATGGTGTACCAACCATGGTAGCTCTCTTGTTTCTTTGATCCGTAAGTTTTGCACAGAATCCAAAATCAGTAATTTTAACATTTCCTTTTGCATCTAATAAAACATTATCTGACTTGATATCTCTGTGTATAATATGTTTTTTATGTAAATGTTGTAAACCTTTTAATGATTCTAAACAAATTGTTGCAATTTGTCTTTCTGTCAATTTACATTCATTATTTTCGATAACTTCCGTTAATGATCCTCCCTCCATATATTCCATAATAACCCATAAATCAGAATTTCCTCTTAAATATGAGTCCAAAAAGTTAACAATGTTTTGATGTTGTGAATCTTTCATAACTAAAATTTCATTGATAATAAGTTCTTTCCTAGGTTGAACATTTAAGTCCATTTGTTTAATTGCAACTTTTTGACCTTCTTGTCCTTTTATAAGTGATTCTGCTAAATAAACAGCACCAGAAGCACCTTGTCCAGCCTTTTCCATAATTTTGAATAATGGAGTAGGATCATTATTATTAACAACAGTCTTAAGCTTGGCAATTGTTTGCATATCATTGAGTTTTTCTCGTTCTTTCTTGATTTGTTTAGCACTTTTAACTGGCGCTGCTCCTACTGCAAGGTTCTTTGACTTATCTGGAACATTTTCTTTAGCAGCAACTGGTTGATCAGCACCTGATTGTTGTTGAGGTACATTTTGAGTTCCAGAAACATTAGAAACAGGAGGTTGACGAGGTTGAAGTGGTTTTGAATCAGCTGGTTCATTAATTTTGAAATGTTGCTGATTAGCAGAAGCAGATTGTGGAGTGTTGTATTGCTGCTGCGGTTTAGCATTGATTCCAAATGGTTTTATATACGAAGGTCCAGAAGCTGGTGCTGTTGCTGGTGGGGTAGGGTATTTACTTGATGGAGTGAAAGGTTTACCAGTTTGAATTTTTAAATCAGGATGTATTTTATTCTTAGGTAATGAAGGGGGTACTTGCTTTGGAATAGAAGAAGGAGAATTATTAGCATTAGCAGAAATACCTAAACCGGTAGGATTTTCTGGAGGTGATTGTTTGGCACGTGGAGGTGGAGGAGCTTTTCTAATCGGTATTAAATCTTCCTTTGGTTTAGAATTGTTCAATAAATTATTAAGAGGAGAGATTTCCGCCTCTGAATTTGACTTTTGATGTTGAGTCAAATGATAAGGAGCTGGAGGTTTAGGAGCTGCTCTTGATGGTTTAAACTGAGGTTCGGAATTTTTAGTTGTTGGATGTTTTGTCCATTCTTGAAGATTCTTATTATTTGAGCCATTCATGCTAAGATTATTTAAAGCAGGAGAATTTAATGGGGTATTATTTGCAGAATTCCCACCATTTATATCAGAATAAAATTCTAATACTTCAATAACAGCAACAGGATCTTTCTTCCAATCTTCATTAGTAATTTTAGAGTGTTGCAAGAGGTTTTTCCAAGTATCGGGAAGTCCAGTAAAATTCCCACTTGCTGGATCAAAACCTACATGAACTTTATGAGTAAAGTTAATTGGATTTGAAACTCCTGCACCACCACTTAGTACATTAGAGTTCAGATTTCCAATATTAACTAATGGACATTTTGTAGTGAAAGCATCTAACCAATCTAAATAATCATTATGAGATTTTATAGATATAAACATTGCCTTTTGATTATTTTTAGGTACAATTTCTAAGGTTTGACACGTCTTAGTATAACCCGAATTAGGTTTTAAGTTTATAGTACTAATTAAATTCAATGGGAACGAAAGTTCCGGCGTATTAGCATTCATAGAATTAGCATCCAACGTAGCATGAACTATTGGTTCACTCTTATAAAAATTGAGAGTTTTATCATTAATAACCATGAATCTCTTATTCCATCTGAAAGATGTGAAAATCCCGTCATCCTTGACGTGAACCCAACCTGACTGACGTTTATTGGAATTGATGTTTAATTGAATGGGATTAGGTTCTTCGATGGTGGACGACATGGTCACTTTAGGGGCTGGTGTCGACCCAGGAGGAGGCGGCGCCTTTCGATGGTGTTTAATATCGGAGGTGTAGATACTTGTCATTTTCAATCACTTCGATTTCGATACGGTCAAGACTGAAAGTTCCGATTGAATTTTTTGAAAGTAAATAAGGGTCTAATTGTCTAAGTCTAATTAGTCTAACTATTTCGTCGGCGTAAGTTGCTTTAGTGCTTAAGTGTGTGATTGCTTATGACAGAGAAATTGATAGATCAATAGTCTAATTGTCAAGTTAATAATTGAGTACTCCAAATAGCCTGGCTTGAGGTTTGTTTGTGGTGAAAAAGTGACTGTTATGCTGGCTCTTATGCTCGTCTGAACTCCCTGAATACGAATTGGTCGTTGTCAGTATTGCTAGCGAAAATTTTCAACACTAATAAGCTAAAGTAAATGAATGTAGCTATAGATCCCAAAATCCGGATCAACTATACTCTTGTGGTAAACAAATAAGCGGTAGTAAAGAAAAAATCCCGTAACAACGTCAATTTTGTCTGCCACTAATGAGTTTTCGCTAATGGAGTTACGACTTTGGTAAATACTACACGTGTTTTGTGTAACTTCGTCTACTCCTTTTTGCAGGGGGAGTATGTCACGTGCGGAGAATCTCGGTACACCAAAATTTTGAATGACACCAGTCACGTGATCAAGACACATCCGTGCACCACAGCACCAGTACATCAACTGTGCTACACTTTCATTGCAGCTACATGATTTTCCGGAAGAGCAAGAAGGATCTGAGTCTTAAGCCTGTGGACTCTGGTCCGTCTGTTAGCGGTGGGTCAAAGCTCAAAAGCTTGTTCAAGTCTGGTAATAGCAGTACTTCTTCAATCTCAAGCAATACAGATGAGAGTATTCAGTCAGTTTCCGATATCGGGAACAGGCTTTCTAAAAGGATAAGTACTATTGTGGAGGATAATGGCAGCGATATCGATGATGATGACGATGATGATGACGAAGACGATGTGGAAGATAATGACATCCAGGATGACGATTCAGATAGTGACTACGAAGTTCACGACCATCTCATTCAAGTGAGACAAAAACCACTGCATCATCTTACTCAACAGCTCTATCTGTTGATGGGGTATTGTGGGCTTGTATCTGCCGATAATGATGGTTCCAATAAGACTGTGGAACAAATTGCAAACGAGGAACTGAAACGAACATTCTCTCTACTTTTTCCCGTCAAGATTCATCGGTTATCTGCTAGTGTTAAGAGAGGGCCCGAATTATCGATGCTGGTAATCGGTGATGATCAATTAGAACTTATAAATTGTTTAAAAGAAAAACTCAATGCTTTACTCGACTCAAATAATGACTTAGATAAACAATATTCTCTAGCAGGAAATAATAAATCACTTTACGAAAGATACGGAGTAGTAAAGAAAGTCATCGGACGAGGGGCCTACGGTCTAATAAAAATCATTCTTCCTCATACAACTGCCGAAGGCAAAAAGAAGAAGGTATCTGATGATGCTGAAATTTTAGATCTTATGGCATCAGGTAAAACACTTTATGCCGTTAAAGAATTACATAAACGACCAGAAAAAGAACGTAAACTTCAAGAATCAAGAGAAAGATTTATTGATAGAGTGGTGTCAGAATTCGTTATTTCTTCCGCCCTTAATAGTAAATATGTGGTTAAAACCGTGGACTTCATGGTTACGCTTCCTCCTAAAACTGATACGACGTCGTTTAATTATAAAGGTATAGGAGTTTTAGACCTGAACTTTAAAGTAAGTCAAGTCATGCAATGCACCCCTGGTGGTGATTTATTTTCTTATTTGAAAAGTTTAATTGACAAGCCGCTTTTACACAACTTACCAATAGATGAATTTGATTGTTTCATAAAACAAATTAGTAAAGGTTTGTGGTACATGCATCAACATGGAGTTGCTCATTGTGATTTAAAGTTGGAAAATATTCTTATAAGCTACGACTTTCCATCAGCTAAAGGATCTCTAAACGACGGTCGAACTAGCATAAACCTTAAAATTAGTGATTTTGGGAAATCAAATGTGTTCCGAACTAAATGGGATACTGATGAACAGTTTAATAATTATGCCAATGGACCAATTGGTTCGGAACCTTATATTTCACCCGAAGAATACTGTAAACCCGAAAAATGCAGCAAAAAATACCAACAAGGTTTTTCGTTAATAAAGAAAGATTGCTGGGCTTTAGGTATTATTATTCTTGTGCTATTCAATGTGCGTCGTCATTACTTTTACCCAGAAAGTACTTCAACAGACACTAATATAGAGAAATTAAAAAATGATGACGAATTTTCAAATAATTCCGACTTGGAAATGTTTTCCCAATACAGCTCAAGTTATTTGTGGCACATAACGGATACGAAGACAACTCACGTTTCAAAAGATCGCAAGTATAAGGATAAGGTTTTTGCCGAATACGTAAGTACATGCATGAAGGCGAATTATGATCCTAAAACGAAAGAATGGCACGTACATAGAGCAGGTAGTTTCAAACCTATTGAAACAATATTTCCCGCCGAGGATTTGATGGATGAAGATGATGAGGAAATGTGTGAATTGAGGAAGTATTTCATCTACAAATTATTAGATATCAACCCAGAAACTCGGATTACCACCAATGAATTTATCAAGGGTGATTGGATGCAGAGCGTTGAGATGTGTTGAATAAAGTTGTAGCTCAATGAAATTAAGGTGGTTGAACAAAGCACGATAGTCGAACTCAGTAAAGTTAATACAATGACCTTGAACTTCAAGTGTCAATAGTCTAATATATATATGAATACAATATAATGATATCAAAAGCATTAAAAATTTATTTCCATAGCAATGATAGTGTCGTTATGATGATTGATCTTTTGCTATTGATTGTCTGATATCGCAAGATATCAACTGATTTCTAGTATGTATATTAGAATGCAAAATTAGTCGTTAGAAACATAAATACAAAAATATGGTACAAATATGCCAATTGGACATTAATCAAAAATCATTAAATAAAGAACCGTAAGGATCACTTACGCCACTAATACCGTAATCTAATTCTTTATCTTCAGGGTATCTATCGAATTGAGAAGTATCACCAACACCACTTGTGATTGGAGGTTCATAAGGAGTTTCAATATCTCTCGATAATAATCTTTCCCATATAACTTCTTTAAACCAAGGATGATTTTTAACATCATCTGAACCGTTTTGCAAATTACCTAGTCTTTTTGTTAAATCTTTTACAATTAACTTTTGAAGTAAATCAAGAATGTCAGGAGGTAAATAATCAGGATATGTTATAGTTCCATTTAATATATTTTCGTAAGTTTTCATTGGAGTTGGATCGTAAAAGGGAGTATAACCAGTAAGCATTTCAAAAATCAAAATTCCAAAACTCCACCAGTCAACAGATTTATTATAAGGTTTTGTTGCCACAACTTCTGGTGCTATATAATCAGGTGTACCACATAAAGTATAAGTAACATCAGTAACTTCTTTTGCGAAACCAAAATCAGTTAATTTTATATGACCATTTTTATCTAGTAAAATATTTTCAGGTTTTAAATCACGATATATAATATCTAATTTATGAAGATATTCAATTGCTAAAAAAACTTCAGCAGCATAAAATTTAGCAACAGGAGTTGGGAATCTTTGAGATTTTCTTAATAAAGAGAAAAGTTCACCACCTTCAATATAATCCATAATCATAAATAAATTTCTACAATCTTGGAAAGTCCCCCACATTCTTATAATAAATGGATGTTGAGCTAATTTTAGCATTCTACGTTCATCATTTGTATGTTCAACTTGTTTCATATTAACGACTCTTTCTTTTTTCAAAGTTTTCATTGCATAAAATCTACCATTATGAATAGATCTTGCTAAATGAACTCTACCAAAAGAACCGGTACCTAAAGTTCTTAAAATTTGAAAATCATTTAAAGTGTATTTACCTTTTGTTGTAGTATCTCTATTTGAATGTTTAGATTTTTGTTGGCTTGCTAAAACTGGGGATGAAGAATTATTTGATGGAGGAACATAAATATTTTGTTGTTGTTGTCGCTGAGCCATTTCTTCTAGTGATATATCATTTAAAGAAGCAATAGTTTCATTTTGTTCCATGGAAGTCATGGTTAAAATTAAAAATTAATTTTCAAATTCGATTAATAATTTACTAAATTCACAAGATTGAATTAAATTATAACCTGAAATTGGGAATTTGTTTGATTAAGATTTAATTTAAAATTAATTATGTAATCTATTTAAAATTAAGATCTAATTGTTAATGATTGATAACCTTAGAAGATTAAGAATTTTACTGACAATAATTATTTCAATTTGCTTTCCATGTTCAAATTTACCCTGGTTAAGACACGGAATAATCGTTGCAGTTAAAAAAAAACCAAAAGCTAATACAAAACGTAAAAAAAGAAACGAGCAGCGGAACAACCTGCATATTGACCGTCAATCCCATCAATTTAACCTGTGCCTTATAGTGAAAAGTAAGTTTCAGCTAGTACAAAAATTGTTATATAATAAGGTTAAAACTTAGATGGTTAAATTTTTAGAATACTTAAGATTATAGTTATAAATCTACTGCAAGATTTCATCGGTAATACTATGCGAGATAGCAACTACTTATGACGTTGATTTTGACAATAAAATAGTGCAGAATTCTACAGTCGATGCGGTTGAATTTTAACCGATGTACATTTAACGGATTTTGCCGTTGTCCCTGCGGGTTCACGGGCCTTTAACTGCAATTTAAAATACCCAGTAGTCGTCTGATGATGTGTACCTTATTAATTCAGAATCTGATGATGAAGATTCGTAATCACTTTCTTCATTTGCACTTTGTTCTTCTTCTGCATCTACGTACTCTTCATCTGATCCATATCCAAATCCTTCTCCTCCTCGATTAACATCTCGTAAAACTGGTCTATCTGGTTGTTCTTCTTCGTCTTCTTCTTCTTGTATTACTTGCTCACTTTCTTCTGCTCGATTACTTACTGTTCCTGAATATATAATTGGTACTCGATCTAATCTTGCTCTTCCCATACTGGTGATTATATTGCTGCTTCTTCGAATTCTCTCGTATGCTGTTAATTCGGTTTTAGGTCGATTAGATCCTGTAACTAATGCCATCATTTGATAATTGGCTGTCTTGATCTTTTCAAGTAGCGCATGACTGTTAAGTTCGTCAAATCTTTTCATGTTATGTGTTCTCTCTTTCTTGTCATCTCTTTTACTTTTGATCTCAAATTTCATACTGTCGTTGAGATCCACATATAATCGATCTAAAGCATCACTGAATCCGAATTCATACAAGATATTGGCTCTTTGTACAGGACTCAAGGTATCTTCACCTTGTTGTTGACCTTCTTCGGTTTGATAATCGTCTTCGTCACTATCTTCAATGACAATACGATAATTACTTGCCGATGCACTTCCTCTTCTGTCACTTTGAGCTCGAGACCTTCCAGATTCGGTATCAGTAGCTCCTTCGTCTCTAATGATGTCGTAAAGTCTGAAATTAGACGTATCGGATAATGGATAGTTAAAATCATCATTTTTCATCGTCAAATTTATAAGTATCCATACTATCGACATTCTAACTTCGTTGAGGTTATTATTGAGTTCAATCTTTAGATTGATGTCGTTTTTGGTCAACTTCTTTTCAATCTTGCTAGTGACTTTAAGTGTAAGTAACCGCTTCCACACAATGAGCATCTCATGCAGTGGGAAGTTATTTTTCTTGAACGTAGTTATGTTCGTAAATCTGTGATCCTCAATGTAGTTCAAAGATGTTATGAACTTGACGTAACTCTCATTCATTATGAGTCGCGATACAAATTCGTCGTCTCTGGTGAATAGCTGAAGCTTGTACCCCAAATTGGTTCCTTGTATGTGTGGGACGAATAGCTCAAAGTTGAGGATATTCCAAAGTGCAAATTCATACCACGTTTTAGGAGTTTCAGGTCTATTTTCATGATAATTATCGTAAAACTCCTTTAATCGTTCACTAAAATATAACGATCCAGCTGTTAAATTTCTCAACACGTCGAATGCCAAAATCATTTGCTTGAGTTTCGACTCACCTAATCGTTCATCATCTGTGGTATTTTCTCCCAAACCATAAGCTGCCTTGTCAAAAACGATAGAGATAGGAACGAATTCAAGAAGTACCTTTTTATTCGCTTGATTCTCGTTGTACAGATAATTTTTCAAGATCTGAAGTACATTCATCTGAATGTTGCTAGCGTGTAACATGTCACTGTATTCGGTGGCTCTACGTTCTTCGAAAACTGCCGTGCTGTGAATTTTGCTTAAGTTTTCCAAGAAATACTCGTCGTTGACAACATCGTATCTAAAAGAGCTAAAGTCTAGTACGAAATTTGCAATTGTTCCCAATATCACTGATTTATTAAGGGGATTGATTGATTTCAACACTTTTTTGCAATTGACATTGAGACTGCTTCCCTCAATACACACATACTTTATCACCTTGTCAGTCACCTCATTTATTCTAAGCACGTGAAGAATGTTGCTGATAAAGCTACCATTGAGTGGCATACCTGTTTCCCTGTTGGTTCTGACCGTTGTGTGAGAATAAGCATTAGAGTTCACTCCTCCATCAACATCTACAATAGTAGTGGTGACAAAATCTTCTTCAATGTCTCGAGATAAATCGAGAATACTGGCAAACGAGTTACACTCGACAAAAAATGTTCTAAGAGTTGGCACAGATCTAGAAAGTGATCTTATCAAATGGAACATGCTATGGTAAAAATCGTGTCCCAAAAGTGATAGTACAATTCCCAATTCTTTGCCAAACCATACCCAGTCTGTTTCACGAACTACATTGTCGTTATTAAAAAGAATTCCGTGCAAGAATTGAAGCTGCATGAGCAAAAATCTGTAATTATCAATAACTTCGAACGTTATCTGGGCTAGTAAATTCTTAGGTCCATCATCAGGACTGAACTCAACTACTCTGTATCGATACTCCTCTTTTTCACTTACGTAAATACTTAAAAGGAGAAAGAAATCTCCAAGAGCATCAAGCTGATCGATTTTTTTCAATTTGATAGATTTGCTGTTGGATATTCTGGCAGCTTTACTGATATTGGCGTTGATATCACGCTGGTGTTTTTCTAAATCAATGAGGCTGGTAAAATCTACGAGAGCAGTTCCATTTGACGAGTTCTTTTTAAGTAAGTTCATATTCTCAAGAGAAGAGTCCATTCTGACAAGATTTCTTAGAGCATTCATGATTTTGTAATCGATATTGCAACGTCTGATTTCATCTTTTGCGAAACGACTGTTTAAACATAAAGTACAAAGAATCTTAGCTGGTGATTCCAAGTATTTAGGCAATAGAATATGATTATTTTGAAAATTCTGAGGAGAAGAATCCAAATCGAGTAGCTCAATTATTCTTGGAAATAATTTTCTGTAGTTCATAAGAACCTCATTCCTGAGATCTTTTGAAGGAGCTGCCACTTCTAGTAAATTATTTAAATATAGATGGATTAGATTTAAAGACGCCAAATTGAGTAGTCTATTGTCGTATTTGAGTGTAAGAAGTAAAGACAAATACACTTGTACGGATATTATAACCACTGGAGATGTTTTAGAATCAGTTGCAGCATGAGAATCTTGCTGAGGAACAATCATAACAATATTGAAATGTTGAGACCTAAGGTAACTGAAGATTTGAGCTGTTGCCACTATGAGATGGATTAGAAGAGAAATATTGATATTCAGTTTGAAGAACGAGTCTAGTGGGTCAATATTTGGTAAATTAGCATTTTTGAAAGACATCTCATAATAATCATCATCAGACACAGGTTTTGGTTTTGTCCATGGTGAAGTAGGGAAATGTGCCACGCATATGGCAGTACATTCTGAGTCAAGACGTTTCAAAAGAGCCAGGGTAAGTGTCACCATATAAGAATTTGCATCCGAAGTGAAAGAAGATGAGGAAACAAGAATCGGAATAAGTCGGAGAACTTTCAAAAGTACAAAAGTAGATACCAAAGGTAATGAAGTAGAGGCACCGTAGTCAGATACGATAACCGAAACAATCGCTAAACGCCATACCTTGCTAGTATCGAATTTAACTTCTCCTGAATTATTAATGGCAAGGAAAACGTCAAGAGCGTAAGATACGGAGCTTTCAAATGACGATACTGCACTGGAATCCGGAATCACCGACGAAGTATAATAACCAAAGAAGTCGACTAGTGGTGATACTACTGTTTGTAGCCTGTTAATTGTAGATAAGATTTCAAGATGTTGCTTGAACGATAATTCATGGATGAAAGACAGAAGAATATGACAAACCACCAATTTGGTCTCCAAAATACTGATTGATAAAGTACCGAGTTGTCCAGGAGGCGTGGCCACCACCTGCGATACGTGAAGACAAAGACTATCAATAAATCTGTCCATGAATGCTGCATCCTTGATAAGTTTGAACTTGAGATCCTTATTTCCAATGAGACTTATCCGAAGAGCATTATCGTCAAGCGGAGCAGGTGAAAGTGGTTCATCGTGTAGCTGAAGTGGCATTGGGTCTACTGGTAGAATAAAAGCAGTTGATGGTTCCAATTTGATTTTAGAAGTAGAAGAACGCTAGTAGTGAGCTGTCGTTGATAAGGTGCGTAAAATCTGGGGATGAAAAATCGACAAAATCTGGCGATATTTCCACAGTCAGACACTCCATAGACGCCAGTCTGTTTGTCACTATACTCTAGCCGAAAATGGTCTACTACAATTCTCTATTTAAAAACCTCTACGTAGTATTCGATTTAAGTGTATTTAATCCAACTTGCACCCATAGGCACAGCCTAATTGATTTCAAAGTTATTCTTAGTTTGGTTGTAGTTTTTGCTTGTATGTGGTCTAAATTTTACTTCTCCAGTACTTTTGTGCTTCTTGGGCTGGCCTACCTTTCTTGATATCAGCAGCAACATTTGTATCTGCATCTACTCGTTTAGGAATATATTCTAAAAGTTTCTTTAGGTCTAATTCAGGGTCCAGGGCTGGAAGCCTTACAACCCCGTTCTCGTCTGCAGTGATGTAATCCCCTGGATTGATTTGCATGACTTCGTCGCCGCAGATACCAGCTACTTTGACTTCAAGCGTGACGTTGATTCCAACAACCTTCACCACAGGTCCTGGAGCTGTACTTCCAACGCCATAAGACCACACCGGGTAATGTAAGTCCCGATGCTCAGTTAAGTCTCTTATTCTACCTAGAATAACTGACCCACTTGCCTTCCGGTACCGGGCCCGAGTAGACATGAGACCTCCATATAAAGCGTTGTTAACGGTAACGTATGGAGCACTTGATAATTGTTGATCTAATGGCAATGCCATCACCAAAATGCTTCCTTCGGGAATTTCATCGATGTACAGGGTCTTTATTGCGGGTCTTGGATCAGATTTTGGAGCATATAGAACGGTGTAAGCCGTTCCTACAGCAGTTTTTTCAGGACCCAGTCTCTGAATTAAATTGGGAATATAACCTCCATTTTTGACTCCATATTCAACTAAAGAGTCAGATAAATCGCATGGTGTATACTTGGATAATTCTCCAACAACATCTAAGGGAGGCTCTTCAGAAGGGGGCATATTGTCGATATTAAAATAAATCAAAAGAAGTATCAGAATAAAAATGGGAGTAAATGGGAAAATGCGGGGTCGCGGATTTGACATGGTCAGTACACCAATGTCAAAAATAACCAGGTCAGACGACTTGAATTCAAAGACCTAAACCAATGATCTGCCCAAGAATCGGTGATAAGTTCGGTTGACAGGAATTCTACAAAAATTCAGGCGTTAAAACTCGGTTGGCAACTCTACACGGCATAACGCAGAATGCGTTACACAAACGATGCTCGTCTAAGTACCTAGTCCATTCAGCTGCCCCTTACATGAGCGTGATAAGACCGCTTGTACTTAGCGGTATTTATGTGATCGAATAAGTCTCTTTTGAGTCGATTTCGATCATATTCCCGGTCTACGACATGCTACATATATCTCGTATAATTTGTGCATAATGTTTATTAAGAGTATATAGTCTGTATAAAAATTGAGCAAGTGTCCCAGTAGGTACTTGTGAAATAGTGTTGCTCTGAATAGAGCCTGTAATGTATTAAAAGATCAATAGTAACACTAAAAGTCTGAATAAAAACTCTCAGTTGGCAGCTTTATTAGCTTTGGCCTTCTTCAGCTTTTTATTTCTGTTGTTTCTCTTTCTTCTTGAAGATCTATTATTCTTCTTAAAACTCTTGGGTTTTGTAGGGAGTGGTGAGCTATCTTGAGTCTGTTGTGCTCCATTTGAACATGATTGACAATTGACAGAGCTCGGTTCTTCAAAAAGAGTAGATGTATCACTACCGGAATCAACATAAGTCATTTTCAATTCTTGTGGATCAACATAATCTGATTTTCCGGCAGACATATTGCCAATTATTGGAGAGTCTCCTTTAGTATCGAATTTAGCACAATTGCTTTCCGGTTTTAAGGAGTCTGTTCTTTCAACACAATTCTGTAACTCAACAATGAAAGTTTCTGTTTCTTGATAAATGTCAGTGCTATTTTCACACATAAACTCAACTACACAGCTTTGAATCACGGCCAAAATCTCTTGATCGCTCAAGTCGAGTTGTTTCAATTTTGCAGCGAAAGCTTCAGCTTTTATTTTTATTTTTTTATTGGCTGCTTTAGTTGCTTTATGGTCTTGATTCTTCTTGGTTGAAACTACTGTAAGAACTTTTCCTTCCGGTTTAGCACCATATTCGCTAGTAGCATGAATGTTTTTCCAATAATCATTAGTAAGTTTTACTGATTTAAAGTCGAGCTCTCTGAAAATGTGACTTTCAGACGAGAGATCCCAGGTTTTGGCTAAAGAATCAGCTTGCAAAATCACTGGAACAACAGAAGCTCCTGGAAGCTGTTTGTATCTGTTGGATTGTGAACAAACTGCCTCAAAAGGTTCTGAGCAAATCCCAGTCATTGGGCAAGAAAGATACCAAGGACTTTTCTTGGGGAAGCGACTTGTAATAGTTGTATTTTCGATATCAATTTCAAGAAGAATAGGTAATTTTCCTGAAGCTTGAGTAATCGAAATGTCCTTATTAAGCCAATTTTGGAACTTTAAGGCTTTGGCAAAAACAAAAACCAAGTAGTACTTGGTGGTTCCTGGCACTGGCAATACAAAACCAATTTGAAGGTTTGACATTTCCACATTTTTTGTGAGTTCACGATGAGCAGCAGCAGAAGATAAAGCATCACTCGAAAATCTTTTCAGATAAGCTGGGGCTAAGGATGGTTGTTCGACCATCAAAGTTGAACTTGGCGCAGATGGAATCAAAGCGGATCTTGGTTTCGTATTGAAACCAAAATTTGCACCCAAAATAAAATCGTTGTTGCGACCTTCCAAGTTAGGAGGAAAATTCAAAACAGAGTTTAAATGGTCAAATTTGGCAGATTTGGCATCCCATAGGGTCAAACACTTTTGGTAATCTTGTACATTGAAGCTTCCGCAGCTGAAGGGTTTTAAAGAGGTTGAAAGTAAGGACTCTTTAATGAGGGCAGGGTACCATAAATCAGGGTAATTGAAATCCTTAACGTTAAAATCAATTTCGTCAGATTTAGCTTCGATACTTTTGTCTTTGTAGCTCAGTTGTTTGATGAGTTTAAGTTTTTCCTTGAAAGCTTTGTAAATACGGAGCAAATAACCGAAATTGAAGCTGCTACCTTCAATATTGTTGCTGGTGGTTGGTGATTTTGTGAATAAGAATCCAGTTTCAAAAAGCAAACTTATTGGTAAACTGAACTCTCCTAAAGTAAAAATTACATCTTTGAAGGTTCTGATGTATCCAGAAAGAGAGTTGAGAAGTAAAGGTTGTCCAATTCTGGCACCTAAGGTCTCTAAGTGTAAACTGGTAGCCATGAGCTGTTCGCAAGAGGCAAACAAGCTATCAAATCCCATTGCTTGAAAGAAATCGATTAAGTTTCTAAAAAATCTCTGAGACGATAACCTAATAGAGCTTGAGTCTTTTAAGTGAACTTTAAAGTCTAAAGTGATGAATATCCAAGTCTCTGTAAAGTGACAGGAAGAAAGATTTGCAGATGGCTGCAAACTTTAATTTTTGAAAAATACCTTTATATACCCCCATGTCCACAAACACAAATTAAAAATTGCATGTCTATTTCTTATAAAGCTCAATTAGCATAGCATATAACTGAACATATTTATAAAGAAATAAACGGAGAAAGACGCCCCAATAGCTACATGTTCGATGGAGATAGAATCTTGTGTAAGATATACCGATAAGAGGGAAGAAACGACTCAAATGTTTGAATGATGGATATTTATGTTCATCTATTTCACAACTAGCTTTGGAGAATACATTCCAAGCCCATGTTTCTCTTTGACTTCTTACATTTAGTTAGGAATGACTTCTTTACATTAATTTTGATGATGAATGTCATCAATTTATCAATTTATCTATTTACAAGAGGACAATGACTCTTTTATTCGCCGGTATTGTTATATACACCCAGATGCTTTGTGTTTGATTCCATTAACACTTACTCAAGACGACTTTGTAATTCTTTCAATCTCTTTTCATTGACATTTTCAGACATTTCGCCATTGTAATTGGTCATAGTATCATCGGCTCCACTACGAACGTTATGACCAGCTGGTCTATGTCCTATTTCGTCTTCCTTCGTTTCCTCTTCCAATACCACCATGTTTTTCGCTACTTTGAATCTCTTACCTAGATCAGTAACGAAATCAGATTGTAACTGGTAATCGGAGCAAATTGTTTCGTTATTAACTCTGGAATCTTGTATATCATTGAGAATAGCGCCAAGTGTTCTTGGATGTACCATGGTCCTTTTTATCTGTTCCGGACTTTCACCGGGTTCTATTTGTTCATTCTTTTCTTTTTCTCCTTGTTCGTAAATAGTTTTTCTGTTATTAAGTTGCCTGACAGCAATGTCATTTTTATCGAGAGTAGCATTTATGGTATGAGACTGAATCTGTTTTCCAAGACGAGTTATAGACTTCACAAAATCAGCGTTGTAATGTTGGTCAATCTGAGGATCGAATCCATCTTTTCCTTCAGGCACCTGATTCTGAGGTTGGTGATGAACTGGAACATTCAGCTGAGCGGTCAGTTTCTGTTTAAGCTTTTTTTGAAGTAGACGAGGATCAAAATGAGTATTGGATTGTCTTGAATTGAGGTTTGATGCAAGTTTGTCGTTCTCTTGGGGTATTTGTGCAGGTTGAGGAGCCTGTTGCTTCTGTATCTTTTCCTGATACTGTTGCTTCTGTATCTTTTCCTGATACTGTTGCTTTAATGATTCAGACGGAAGCTGGTTCACTTTAACCCTATTGACGGCAGGAGTGGCCTTTAGAGTATTCGTAAGCTTTCTTGCGGGTTTGGACGGTTTATTTCCCATGAGATGTACTGGCTGGAATGAAATATATAACAAAAAAGATCTTGTTCTACCCCAGTCAATTTAGTAAGCCGATTTTTTCATTGGTCGCGGTGATGACCAAACCTATTCTCTAATTGTAGAGTACATTTTCGAAAAATTCCGGAGACAATTGGCACTATTTGATCCTAAAATTACTCATTTCTACATGGTGCTAGTTATTTGGGGTCAGTTGTTTAATTCTACCTAATATACAAGATGCAATACTTCTACTTCTTATGTTTCTTCTCCTTCTTTTCTTTCTTCTCTTTCTTCTCTTTCTTTTCCTTTTTCTCCTTCTTTTCTTTCTTTTCTTTCTTTGGGGATTCTACCTTTGACTTCTTTGCTGGTGGTTCACCTTCGATTCTCTTGGCTTCTTCGTAATCATCCGCACCGTATCCAGTAGGGAAATGTCTCATGCGAAGGTTGTTTATAACCTCGACGTCTTCTCTGGGTTTTTGAACTTTGGCAAAGTTGATGGGAGGGATGTCTACTACTTCCCTAATGCTGTAAAAACGTTCAAACTTCATTCCACGAAGTGGTTTCCCATTTGAGATCATAGCATATTTTGCGGTTTCACTTGAGAAAAGCTCTTCATTGACCTGAAAGTTCTTTCCGGATACTTCAAAAGGTTTGACACCGTCACTTACCAGTGTAGATGTGAAAGAAACAGGAAGGGTTTTGATATTATCAGTGGAGAATCCTCTTGGAACTTTAATCAACCACACTTCTTTACCCTTAGTCTTGGTTACGTCAAGTCCCGATACATTGACTTTGCTAAAATGTTTAGGTACTTGAAACTCTTCATTTTCAATATCGGAGTCGTCGGAGTCATCGCCCACATACCTCTCTGACTTGTATTGAGGAGCCATTCTTGTAGTAGTAGCAGTAGTATCAATGTGCGATTGAAAAATTTTGAGATGAGTGTGGTAAAATCGCACTACCACTGAACTAAAATCTCAATTCAGGTTGCAATTATCACCTATTTGAGATTCGCTTGATATTTAGTCCTTTCAAAACATTACATCAGCAAGACAAAACTGAGTCCGTATGAAAACTATATGTGAACAAAGTAATCGATATCTTCGTCATTATAGATGAAAGAGGGAGTTGTAAACGGCGTAAATATATCAGAGTAGCAATAGTCGCCAGTGCTCTTAACAACGACATATACGACTGCAATGCGTAAACAATCAATAAATTTAGCTGGCTAGTAACTCCAAGTAGAACTTTTCAATTGAAGCGTGTTTGAAATCAAGCTTTTTACACCAGTAAGTCCGCACAAAATTTGTAAAGTTTGGCCCAATTGACTCGCGAATAGTCATTGTTTTGACTGACATACCTATACCTATACCTGATATGAGGTCTTGCCTCATTATGACTTACAGCCTAAAGTATTTTCGTGACTGAGGTTTGACGGTCAATCATTGACAAGAACATAAACTATAATGTAATCTGATACAGTTCTAAGGTTTAAACAAGCGGTACTGTGAAGAAATCTTGCAGTCAAAAGAGTCATTCATGATTTGTCACTTGTAGTCCGGCACATGTAGGGCTATGCATGTGATTGAATTAGCGGTTACGAACGGCGTAGATAAGCACGAAAACATGTCCAAATTCGCAACCCATTTACGAAAGAGACGAAAAATCACCGTTGGCGCTTATGTAATCGGCTCAAATCACAAATGTGCTTCTTACAAAATGGTATAAAGGACATGACAAATGACCATATCTACATCTTCAAATAAAGTCAGATTACTTCGTTTCTCTTTAGATCATGTCTGCTTTCAAATTCTTAGATTTAGGTATTGCAGCCTCAATATATCTTGGCTTATTCATTTTATGTGTTCCATGGGGTATTTTTGCAGTCGTTCGCAAAGGTTTCAAAACTCCATATTCTCTTATGTTATTCTTTCTTGCCATTAGAGTCGGCGGACAACTTTGTGGTGTTGTATTTGCAAAGGTGGGATTCAGCAATCTTAATTGGCTTATCGCTTATCTCGTTCTCGGTGCTGAAGGTTATTTTGTCTTGATACTTGTGTCTTTAAATCTCATAGCTAGGTTCGAAAAGCTTTCATTAGGTTCTTCGTGGTTAGATGGCTCGCCAAATTTCAATCCGCCCGGACTTTTATTAAAGCATTTGTTTAAGAAGTCATACAAAAGCCTTTTTCATACAATTCTTGGACCTGCTAATAGTCTTATTATCGCTGGTGGTTCTATGTTGGCAGGAATGTCCACTGAAGATTTGCTTAATAACCCAGGAAAGGTGAACACTTCAAAAGGGTTGAGAACTGCTGGTCAAGCACTTTTCCTTTGCCTCTCCATTTTCATGGTACTTTGTGCTATAAATGCCGTTACTAAAGAACGCATCAGATCATGGGCCATCTACAGTATTCTTTGTCTTTCCCCATTCCTATTATGCAGAGGTGTTTTTGGAATTTTGTCGATCTACATTGAAGAAATGAACTACTTTATGGTGTCCAATTATACAAATGGATTTTCTAATAAATTAGTCATATTCGAATATGTTCTTTCTACTACAATGGAATTCATCACTTGCCTTTTGCTTTTGCTGACTTCTCTTTTGTCAGATCCTAAGCCATTCAGTCCTTTTGGTGACTCGGATTATAATGAGGCCAAATCGAGCGACTTAGAAAAGTAAACTTCTGGTTAGTTAGGAAGCCTAATTTTTCAGTTCAGTTACTTAAAACAATACGCGATAACGCATGATGATGGATCATCGATAGATTTAAATAAAGTTTATAAAGAATTTAAGTCTATATGATAATGCGAGAATATGTAAAACTTTCACAAATAATGTGTAACCACTTTTTGATCTATCTGGTGTAATGTTGTCCATGTGATGATTTAGCGATTGGGAAAAGCGCAGATAAGCGCTCAAATCATTGTAGTTAGCGCTTATGTAATCGACTCCATTATTTCTACAATTAGGTATCTGCTTATGTAAGCGCACATAGACCTACTCATAAAGCCACCTTCGGTAAATATTTGGTAAATAATTGCATCATTGTATAGAGGAAATGAAAGTCTCCCATATATACATCTTAAATTGAAATAAGATTACTTAATCTCTATTCAGATCATTCTCCTTTTAAACTTTTAGATTTAGGTATTGCAGCCTCAATATATCTTGGCTTATTCATTTTATGTGTTCCATGGGATATTTTTGCAGTCGTTCGCAAAGGTTTCAAAACTCCATGTTCTCTTAGGAAAGGTGAATAAGTCGAAAGCGTTGAGAAATGCTGGAAAACTAACAATAAGCTCTTGATGGTCGATTATAAATAGTTTGAAAAAAGTTTGTAGAGGTTGTAAGTTAATAGCCTACAGGATACGCAATAATATGTGAAATGTTCACAAAAACTGTATGGCGTAAAAATTCGGAAATATAATGAAAGTAAATGGCATAAAATAGCGTAATTTCGAAATAAACACCAAAAAGTTGAAAAATCGACAAAATTGGAAAAATTTGAACTAGACCTAAAGAGCTTTATATGAACATTTGTTAGTGCTAGTAAGACACTAATCGTCTAATTCGAAAGGACCACCAGACTAGGACCAGTTATTCAATGTTGCAATCCAATGTCACGTGACGTAAATCAGTAATTGTATTTAGTAATACCGTGATGGGGCAGAGATACCCAAAACCTAATGCAAAGGCGTCGAAGGGGAAACTCAACATCTCTTCTTAGATTTGGACTAAGCCTGATATTTTCGGGTCTTTTTATTAAACGACCTATCCAGCACAATTTGCAGTTGAAAAATTCAACGCACTCGATCTTGATAAATTTAGACATTTTTTTATCTGTCAACTACGACCTCGAAACCTCAATGGCTAAAAAGAAAAGTACAACAGCCAACAGCCACAGCAAGAAGGCGAGTAGTAAAAGCAAGAGTCTGATCTCGACAAAGAAACCGAGTGTGTTCATAAATACACCTATTTATGATTTACTTCATACATTCGAAAAAGCTCGAGATCAATGGGCCGCTAGGTACATTCTCATCATAAGCTCAATTATTTTGAGAGCTGCTGTCGGCTTGGGATCATTTTCCGGACAAAATCAACCTCCAATTAATGGAGACTTTGAAGCTCAGAGACACTGGATGGAGCTTACTTTACATTTACCTACAAGAGAATGGTATTTTTACGATTTACAATATTGGGGATTAGACTATCCACCATTGACAGCATACCATCTGTGGTTCTGTGGGAAAATTGGAAATATCGTTCACTCTTCCTGGCTTGAGCTTCTCACCTCTCGAGGCTTCGAATCAGATGGTTTGAAAAACTTCATGAGATTGACAAGTCTCGGTAGCGAATTGATATTTTATATGCCTATAATGCTTCAATTCGTATCTTTAATGGGTAAAAAATTGAACATAGGCAGAATGGACCAAATTGTCATTGCCGCTTTAATTTTTACAGAACCTGCATTGATTTTAATTGATCATGGTCATTTCCAGTATAACTCAGTCATGTTAGGCTTATTTTTGTTATCATTGGTCGACTTGATTAAAGGAAACTTGATCTTAGCTTCGATATGGTTTATTTCATCGATTTTGTTCAAACAAATGGCATTGTATTATTCGCCATTCATTTTCCTTTACATCTTGTCAAAATTATTTGAAAATGATGACATTATCAGAAGAAAGAAAAGAGCCACCTTTTGGCCAACTGTCAAATCATTTAATATTCCGAAATTGATTTCAGTGGGACTTACTATTGTTGTAGTAATTATCTTGATTCTTCTGCCATTTATCTTGCCGCTCATCTTTGCTCACGATATTAGAAGCATTCCTGAAATTTTATGTCAAATAGTAATCAGGATGTTTCCATTTCAGAGAGGAATTTTTGAAGACAAAGTTGCTAACTTTTGGTGTACTTCGAATCTTGTTATAAAATACAAAGAAATATTCACTGTCTCAGAGCTTCAAAGGTTATCATTACTTCTCACTGTTGTTTCGATATTGCCTCCTTGTTTGATGGTGTTTTTCAAAAGTGTACGAAAAGTAATTTTAGCCCCCCAGCTAATTGTTTATGGTTTCAGTGCTACTGCTTGGGGTTTCTACCTTTTTTCATTTCAAGTGCATGAAAAGACTGTTTTAGTTCCTCTCATTCCATCAACCTTACTTTTCGTCATAAACGATAGAGATACATTCAGTATAATACAATGGCTCAATAATGTGAGTGTGTTCAGCTTGTTCCCACTATTGAAAAAGGACGGATTAGTTCTTCAGTATCTAGTTTTAGCATTGTTGAGTAATTGGTTGATTGGTGGATTTTCTAGAAATACGAATGATAACTTACTCTGGCCCAAAAACAAGAACATCATCTGGAAGTTAATTATCGCTGCATCTTACTTGGCGATTATTGTGTTCCACGTTGTAGAGTTTTATGTTGAGCCTCCAATAAGGTATCCAGACTTATGGGTGATCCTTAATACTACAATCTCATTTGGATGCTTCAGCATTTTTTATTTGTGGTTATTAGTATGCATTTACTATTTATAATCATCACATTTATTGGCATTCCGAGAAATGATCTACTTTCATCTTTCTATCACTAGTAAAGATTCCCCATTCTGTTTCCCACTCATTACCATTCTCATAAAAAATTGATTTCCAAGGTTCATCAAATGCTTCAAAATAATACCAGCCATAATCCTCTTTATATGCTTGACATATATACAGCAGCATAAATTCCTGAAATGAATCACTATCAGCTTTTGCTTTCACAAAAGACCCTCCTCCATATGGCCAACCTATCTCTGTAATTACAATTTTATTTTTATCAGAACCAGAAAACCCAAGGTGTTCCTTAATGAAGCTATAAGTCCATTTAGTGGCAGAAGAGGAGGATTCACCCCCAAAAAAAGGGTGTACATTAGCACCAACAATGTCACAAGCATCGATTAACTCTTGACTTATCAAAGAACCGATTTCAGACGTCCCTACTGGTATATATACACCTAATTTAGCAAGATAATCCTTGCTTTGTTTGATGTACTTTATCAATTGCTTAACTGATTTGTCTTGCCTGAATAATACCTCATTACCGATGTAAATAGACTCGAAAGATGATGCTGGATACATCTGAACCAATTGCTTCATGGTATCAAGTTGTTGATTATTAATCTCATCATTATCGCCAATCCAAACACCTAGGGCCAAAGTCATATTCAAGTTCATATCGTTAATAACATCCAATACAAGTTCTGCTTGATTGCACTGGGTACCGTAAGTTCGTACACGAGTGGTTACTGTACTTAAGAGAGCGAGGTCACGAACAACACTTTCTCGAGATAAATTACACGAAGGTTCCATGGCATTTCTTGGGGAGTAAGCTAAACCGTAGAAGACTGATCCATTTGTCCATATATTCATGAGCTCTTCGACAGTATTATCTTTTTTATAAGACTCAGTTATATGCTCGAAAGTAGTCGCTTGTTTGAGCCTAGATCCTTCAGCAACGGAATAATTGTAGTCAATATGAGATTCTACGTAAGTATTGTTATATCTGGCATGAAGCAGCGACAAGAACTCATTTCTCTTCAATGGTTCTAAGGATTTTATGAAGTTTTCAGTGGAAACAGGTGATCCTACTACGGCGAAGAATATCGAAGGTACTAACCCCCCAACCAAAACGAATATAATGCAACAAAAAATTATGCACGATACCGAAGTGACTTTGTTTCTTTTTTGTTCTTTGAGAGAAGGCAAAGAGCTTTCTGGCTCCGACTTAGCCACTGCGTCATCCGAACTACGCTTGGAATAATTTGTTGTGAGTTGACCTTCCTGAGTGGCAACAGAATATTCCTGAAATACTGGGTACGTTTGAGAACTAGCATCTTTCATTGGACTAAGAATAGTTGAGCTAAAATTATCACTCAATGGAAAGGATTTTACTGGACTGGAGGAATTGATTTCTGGGGATATCTCATTTAGTGTATAATCCTTAGCGGAGTCAGGAAATTCAATTTCATTTACTAATGGAGATGAAGCCTTTTCAATTGGAGACTTTCTAAAAATTGTAGTAGGATAGCGAGTAAACAGAGAAGGTGAAGCAGATGAGACTAAAGTTTCATTGAAAAAGCTCTGTGTCGAGTGATCCTGACTTACGGGTAAACATTCCTTTGTGTTACTTTTTGAGTCATTCTTTGATTCATCCTTAAAGTCATCCTTTAACGTGAATGGCTGGTGTGGACCAGAGTAAGATTTTAGTCTGAAAGGTGGTGAGATTGGTTGTTTAGCGCCAGAGCTAAGAGAATAAGCCCTAGGCTTGGGATTTGTATCTTGAGTGAAATTCAGCATGTAGGGTTTTATCAGAAAATCGGTAAAATATGTTTCGATTTGCAGCTATTGAATTTGCAGCTACTGCGATGAGGCACAAAAAGGATATCTACGCAAAATAAAAATAATGATATATTAGGTATAAATAAGCAACGAAATGAAGTCCAGCTATTGGATGAAGATTAAATAGAGTACGAGTCAATGTTTAGGAGGTATGATTAAGGTATTAGTTGAAGAGCATTCATTGCGATTAACATTTACAACAGGAGAAAATGAGGTTACCACAAAAAACTGCAACTGTAGTAAGACATCCTTCACCGTCAGAAGGACAACAGGCATCCATTAAGCCAAAACATGTAAAACATTCGAGGCAAAATTCTGTACATTCATTTGATTCTCTTTGATGACCAGAAGCTACCATACTAATAGAAGATGTAGAATCATCAGAGTTACCACTCGAAGTGGATGAGCATTCGGAACCATTTGAATCATTTGACTCTTTATTCAAGTTAGGAGCACTAGTAGCTTGTGGTTCTTGGGTAATTGTATCAGAAGAATCTTGAGGCGCCTCGATCTTAGGAGGTTCCTCTTGAGAAGGACTTGGTTGAGTAACTTTTACTTCAGGTGTAGACATAGCGAAAGAAAAGGTTGTTAAAGTAAATTTCACCACTAGTAGGGAATTTCAAGAAGGAACATCAAGTTATCAGTTGCTGTTTTTTCCAGAGATCAGTTTCAGCGGTCTTTTCGACTTTTTGTCCATTCCACTAAAGATCGATCCCTGCCTGTAAAGCAGTTTTTCGTCGCGCATGTTATTGCTTAGTTGCAGGATGGTATGCAAAAAATGACATAGTATGTTTTAGCCGAGATTGTTGTGCAGAAAATATTTTGGAACCATGTAACAAACTCTACTAAAAACAGCTTGATTTTGTAAATGTAGACTTTAAACTTTCAAAGATGTCTAAGAATTTAATTAAGCCTTCACTAAGTATCGGAAGTTGATATGTCATTATGGCTATGTGCTGCCAGGGCTCACTATTGAAGCCTGCATCTTTTGCATTATGCCGCATGAAAAGTTCCTAACGCGCAATTTTTAAAGATTTGCGCCGTTTTCGTTTGAGATGAGTTACTAATTATAGGTAGTGGTTGGCAGCAGACGGATGGCCAAATCCGTAAATTGAAAGACGTCGAGAATCTCTGTAGATTTAGAGAAGCTTTTTCGAGTCCTACCTCTCGAAGGCTAATTTTCTGCGACAGAAACACAGATTTCAGGCACAGCTCGCGGACAATTTCGGGTTCCTGTAAATCCATTGTTTCACTGTGTATTCCTGAAACATTTGGAATAAGAGCTTTGTCGCAAATTGTTGCAAACTGTTGCAACCCCTTGTGCGAGTGAACATACAGGTGCCTCCAGAATTGTATTAGTGTTCCTTAGCTGTGCTGGCAACAATCTTGTATCTTACGTTTGATACTCTCTAAAACGATACCCAGTCTTGTCATGCCCAAAGCGTACTCAAACCTGTGATGATCGCCAGAACATGGTCAGTTTTGTGCTGAGAACTATTGTGCCCAGATTGCTTTCACCTGAACAACGTTAGCTTTGTATTTTTTTTCCTGCAGCCATGCTTAAGTCGCTGATGCTAAAATTCTCGTCAAAAAAATTGACGGAAAGCGCTTCATACGTTTACAAAGGGAGTGGTTTTCAGAGAAGTTTAATTTCTAGTGTTAGACCGAGGAATTATATAAATGTTCGAGGAACTGTAACTTTCATTTACACAACGAGATAGGCAGCACAGACCAAAAAATACAGTATCTGCAATCAAATTCGCCTTTATGGCCAAGTTGGTAAGGCACCTCACTAGTAATGAGGAGATCGTCAGTTCGAATCTGGCTGAAGGCATTCTTTCTTTTTTTTGCATCCATAACTTTTATTCTGGCAGCCCAATGCCATAGTTATTGCTACGTAAACTACAAGTTTCAATTTAATGTCATTTATTCAGAGGCATATACTATTGTTGTCCGTAATATTGTTGATATTGATACTGCTGGCCGTTACCAAAATAGCCCGCTTGTTGAGGCTGTCCAGGCTGGCCAAAAGGTGATGCCTGGGAGGAGGAAGCAAATCCAGTAAATTGCGGTTGAAATTGTCCATTAGTAGGCTGCTGATGTTGAAGTTGTTGGAACTGAGGCTGAGCCTGCTGGAATTGTGCATATTGTGCCATTTGTGGAGGTATCTGCGAAGCTGTCGGTGGCTGTATTTGACCCTGAGTCTGTTGAGGTTGGGATTGAGTCTGTTGTTGCGTAGGATCAACTTTTGTGACGACATTTGTGGAAAAACTGTCAGGCTGGCTATAAAGTGACATAATACTTTGTTTATTTGTTTGCTGAGCAACAAGCTGTGGATTTGTCTGTTGCATCAAGGCTCTTTGGTGGTCTGGATTATTTGGATCAAGATATTGTTGCCCATTGGCATCAACGTATGTTATTTGACCAGTAACAGGATCTGTATATTGGTAAATTTGAGGTTGTTGAGTATGTTGAGGTTGCTGAGTAGGAATAGTAGGAGCACTAGCGGAAGCAGAAGAATTCCACCATTCAGAAGAGCTAGCCGTCACCCCACCATTAGATGCAGAGGCTATAGTTGCAACAGCTGGCACAGAAGTAGAGCCAGAAGGTCTTTTTGGGAGCAGCGGAGGCAATTCGTTTTGCATTGGATTTATCTTGGCATCTTGGTCCAAAACATCAAGAGCGTGGTCAATGGAACCATCGCAAAGAATCAAACTCTCCAATACAGCTTCCCTGTTGGAATAGCCAAGACCCATAATTTTACGAACCTGGAATTGATACTGACCTTGCTCTGAAGGAAGAAGAGTTCTATGGGAAAGCTTGGGAATATTAGCAGAGGGTCTAACGGAATTCAGTCTCAGTCTAGGAGCCAGAGTTGAAAGACTTTCATCTGAGTATTTTGAGAACCTATCGTCATAGTCCAGAGGTAATTTGTTATCAGTAAACTTGTAAAGTATATACTTATCTCTAAGGTATTCTTCGATAGGGCCATCATCATCGTCATCATAGGGGAATGGATATCTTTTTGAATTCCATCTCTTCTTTGCCTTTCTGTTACCAATTCTACGTAAGTTTTCAACTTGGTCCGTAGTCCAATGATCAAGAGTGAGTGATTTGACTTTTGAAATTCCATCATGAGATAACACTCGACGGTGTAAAGAGGCACACCTTCCACACAATAAAATTCCTAAATTCCAAGATGCCCATGTCGGATACGAGTTTCCACATTCACCACACTTATTCTCATTAGCCCGAGAATTGACTACTTCGATAAGCTGACGCTCAATATATTTATCGTGCTTTTTAGACATTATCGCAGGAAGAACAAGTAATTAATTAAGATAAAAGTGAGAACGGACATTTTTCACTCGGATGCAAAAAAATTATTAGTTACACAAGAATTAGATTAAATTTATTTATTTACTTGAATGAATATACGAGCCATAAATAAGTTAAGCTGGAAACTTGATTATTGTAGACGATCTTTGTCTAGAGATAGAGTCAATTACCAAACTGTCAATTTCAACTTGAATCTCTTGTAATAATTCGGCCACCGGGAGTGTCTTTAATGCATTTCTAATGGCATCAATATCCTTGGTTTCGACCTTGGAACTTAATGACTTTTTACTCCCGATACAAAAAGTTATATGGTAGTCACCGAAAAAGTCCTTCAATTGCAAATTTTTTCGGTACGCTTTGATTTTTTTGAACGCAGGATACTCTAGGTTCAACAATTCAACTTGCTCACCAATATACAGTCGAAGTTGACGGAAGAAATTGGCCTGCTCGGTATCATCTACGCTAAGTAAAGCCACAAGAAATATTGATTCCGATGTTGCACTTTTATAGAGAGTTAATTCGGGGGATAGTTCAAGACTGATACTTTTGCGGCTTATTATTGGAGATTTATGCGTATTATGGGTGTGACGATTCCCTGAAAAGATTCGGCTCATCGTATTTGACGATTTCAGTTCCTTGACTAACTTAGAAATAGCCATATTGCTTATAGAGTTGGCCATATTTTCTTTAAACTGTTCAATTTGATACTCTTTTCCATGGAGATTACTCATTACAGATATATGATGAGCACGAATAGCGACACTATTATTTATGGAAAATTTCGAGGTACTATTGTTGGTATTAGTCCCATATACTTCCCACAGGAACTTCTCATATGCAGCAGGAACCGTTTGTCGAAGGTGATTTTTGGTTAATTGGGTTACTGACTTGATTATCGTCAGCGCATGATGCGATGGCTTCCATGGAATATATGCATAGCACGAAACCATATTATGCTGATTGGCGTAGTTTTCCAGGTAGAGGTTATGAGAGTATAGCGGATGGTCAGGTACGTGATAATGAAGGCTTGTATGATGGTCCAGGTCAAGGTCCAGGTATTGGTCAGGGTCTGTGCTAGAGATATGAGCTTGTGATTCGATCTCTTGGGTGTTATTCAGATTCGACGGTGATGCTGAGGTAGTACCTGGTTCTAAATCGTCGTCGCTCAGATACTGGAGTAAGTCCATATGGATCTTGATTGTTGTATCAAGTAGTTTAAGCAGTAGGTATCTATTCGCATAAAGCTCTGCGGATGAGATGAGATATTCAAAGTACAAGACGTCGAGTCAAACCACAAAAATATCACAACCACGCCACACAGTTAGGACAAGAGACTCAACACTAACTCCAACACATCTTAATACCCAAAATTGCTTAACATCATGATAAAGTCGTTGATGTAATTCAATTTTGAATAAACGCACCCGTGCACCAAAACATATCACCTCATCTGGACCAGTTACCGTTTTAGGCAGGGCCATGTGGGCTCGCGCGATAAGACTGAATCTGCTTATAAAAAGCTTAGGAAGACTGACGCCTGGTGTTGTTTTTTTTTTACTTAGGATAGTCTATATAGGTCTGATTTATTCCTGTGCCATTTTAATTTTGTGCCACACTTGTACTAAATACATAGATTTTACTCTAGCTCGATCTGTACCGAATTTCCTTTGGCTGCCAAAATTTCTTAACGTATGATTACAACTTAACTAATTTTGTCCCTAATCTTGCTTCTATCGAACCACCAATCAGCCTGTACGTCTAAGCAACCAGCTGGTGCCTACGATTACGATTCATTAAAAATCAAAGTCAGACCCGTGCACCACAACAATCTGTCCCCACATACCAAATCCCGGTTCCGCTATTGTTAGTCACCCGGAAAAAAGTCATCTCACCGGTTTCGCTAACGCCCAGATTTTCATAACCCCATAGTTAGCAGATTTTTCACATAAATTTTCCCCACGCCCAACTTTTATACTCTGGAATCAACTTCAATATGTTAGGAGTTGCCAATTTAAAAGAAAGATTCTCTCATGCTGGAGACTCTATATCCATGAAGTCGGTAGAAGAAGAAGAAGAATTGAAAAATATAGAAACGCCAAAAGAAATCTTCAACTGGAAGCTTATAGTTTTGGCAGCTACGGCATGTTCAGCAGCAGTTATCATTGGTTATGATGCTGGTTTTATTGGAGGGACTGTTTCTCTCGAATCTTTTCAAGATGAGTTCAACTTCTCTAGTATGACAGAAGCTGAAACTACTGCTATTCTGGCAAACGTAGTGTCAGTTTTCCAAGCTGGTGCATTTTGGGGCTCTATTTTTATGTACCCTATTGGTGAATTAGTCGGTCGTAAAATCGGCCTCATAATATCAGGAGGTCTATTAACTATAGGTTCTGCAATTTCTCTTATTGCTAACGGTGATAGAGGTCTTGCTGCCATTTATGTATCCAGAGTTTTAACAGGACTTGCAATTGGTGGATGCTCAGGTTTGGCTCCTATTTATGTTTCTGAGATCAGTCCTCCATCTATAAGAGGTAAATTAGTAGGATTATGGGAACTATCCTGGCAAGTTGGTGGAATTGTTGGTTACTGGATAAATTACGGTGTTTTACAAAATATTCCGAAATCAAGAAAACAATGGATCATACCGTTTGCTATTCAGCTTATACCATCAGCATTATTTTGGATGGGATCTTTCATACTTCCAGAATCTCCTAGATTTCTTGTTGCCAGAAATAAGAAAGATAAAGCTAAGAAAAATCTTGCTCATCTTCGTAACTTACCTGAATCACACCCATATTTAAAACACGAATTCATAAATATTTCCAGAGATATTGAAGGTAGATATGCTCGTATTGGACGTGGATTTATGGCACCCATAAAAACATTATTCACCAGCAAATCACTTTTGTACAGATTACTCTTATCCACTTCATTATTCATTATGCAAAACGGTTTTGGTATTAATGCTCTTACCTATTATTCACCTACTATTTTTCAATCTTTTGGAATTTCAAGCTCAAATTCTGGATTACTTTCAACAGGTATTTTCGGTTTGATCAAAGCATTTGCATCAGTACTTTGGATTTTATTTGTTGTTGAATTTGTTGGTCGTCGTACAGCACTCATGGTATTTGCTGCACCTTGTGCAATAGCTTTCTACTACATTGGAGCATATATCAAAATTGACGACCCAGCAGCTAGATTAGCAGCAGGTGACACTGCGTTAAGTCCTGGAGGAAGGGGAGCCTTTGCCATGTTATACATTTGGACCTTTTTCTACGGTATGAGTTGGAATGGTACTCCGTGGGTTATAAATTCTGAAATTTTCCCACAAGATATCAGAACCTTGACTCAGGCAATCAATGCATCCTCCAACTGGTTTTGGGCATTCGTGATGGGAAGATGGACAGGTGAAGCAATTGGTGCTATTGGCTATGGATTATACTTTCTTTTTGCAGCATGCTCTACTGTTTTCCCTATAATTGTATTTTTCTTGTACCCTGAAACCAAAGGAGTTCCTTTAGAAGCAATGGATTATCTTTTCGAAGTTCCTGCATGGAGAGCTCATGGTTATGCCATGAATAAGTTTAGACTAGAGTACGAGCTTAAATCCAACGACATTGAGTCCTCAGAATTAGAAGAGAAAAAATGTTGATGTACGAGTAAACTGTAAATAGCATTGAAATGATATACGATATCCAAATAATGTAGAAAATTGTGCATATGTCCATTATTATACATACAGCGAATTTGCTCGCTTGACCGACCTGGCAGCGAAAGATCTGACTGCAGCCGCGTGCCTGATACAGGCTTGGAAAAGCAGTCAGTTCCCCAAAGGCAAAAAATATCAGACAAAAAACTATACTGTCTGGTCAAAATGTCACTCTCAAAAGGTTGTCTATTGATATGATGTGATACCTGCCATTCTCCTTAGCACATGCATATCAATCGGCGCAATCACCTTGAAAATCAGGCCACAGAAAAAGGTCGATCTAACAGTAAATATATTAAGGGGTCACATGTTATGCCAAGCGGTAATATACCTTCTTTTATACCTTTGTATAACCCGAGGCTCGTATGTCTAGTTCCTTGTCAAGTTAAGTCCGTAGTCTGCATTTAAAATGCGAATTTCACAGGCAGCGTTAATGCGGGGGTGAAAAAAGTACATATATATATGACTGCGCTTCATTTTGGTGATGATCTTATCTTGAAGTATAATGTTTCCAGCTCAAGTTGAAGATCATCATATAGATGCGTTTTTGTTATTAGCTGATGCACTTATTCATGAAACATCCGCTGAGAATATCAGGCCATATTTGGATCCTGAATTTCCTGTTGATAAAATCGATGAATATATTAAAACCGTTACTAAGCCATCAGATTTTCCTGCTTTTAAAAATGGTATAAAAGATGCCTTAAATTCAAGTCCTACAAGTGCGGCAAGATTATTTATTGTATTATGCTACGTTTTGGAGTCAAGAATCTTGGCTCCAAGCATTACCGGATCCGTTACTTTGATCAGAGACATGACTTTTGAAGAACGTGAAGCAGTATTAAGAAGTTGGAGGGACTCTCCAATTGGACCTAAAAGACGATTATTTAAACTTTTTCACTCCGTCACTATCGCAACATTTCTTAAGACAACTTCAGAGCTTCATAATTTGGCAATGGGTTACCCTGGTAGAGAAGTTCGTAAAGAGCTTTATGAAAGTCAAGAAATCGACGTATTTCGCTATAATATGTTGACTCCACCAGCAAGTGGCGGAGAATTACATCTTCCTGATATTGATGTGGTCATTGTAGGTTCCGGGTCTGGTTCAGGGGTTACTGCCCATACTTTAACTAATGAAGGCTATAGAGTTCTTGTTCTTGAGAAAGGTAAGTATTACGCCAATGATGAGTTGAGTTTCGATGACAATGAAGGTATGTCAAACCTTTATGAAGGTAAAGGTACACTTGCTACTCTTGATCAATCATTATTTGTATTGGCTGGTGCTACTTTTGGAGGTGGATCAACCGTTAATTGGTCTGCTTGCTTGAAGACCCCTTTCAAAGTTAGAAAAGAATGGTACGATGATTACGGAGTGGAATGGGCCGCTTCTGATGTTTATGATGAGTGTTTACAATATGTGTGGGATCAAATGGGGGCTTCCACTGAAGGCATTACACACTCATGGTCAAATCAAGTCCTTCTTGAAGGTTCACAAGAATTAGGTTATAAAGCAAGACCTGTAGCTCAGAATAACGGTAGCCATCCTAATCATTCTTGTGGATTTTGCCATCTTGGATGTAAGTTCGGTGTAAAACAAGGTGCAGTTAATTGTTGGTTCAGAGATGCTGCTACTAAAGGATGTCAATTCATGGATCAAGTAAAGGCTGAAGCAATTCTTCATAAACTGGGAAAGGCCTACGGAATTACATGCGTTGATCAAAGAACCGGAAAGAGCTTCACAATTACCGGACCCAAGAAATTCGTAAGTGCTTGTGGATCTTTACAGACTCCCGTATTATTACAAAAATCAGGTTTCAGAAACAAGAATATCGGTGCCAATTTGAAATTGCATCCTGTCACAACCGTACTTGCGGAATTTGAAGAGAAGACAGACCCACATAAGAATTCTATAATGACTTCAGTGTGTACCCAATCTGATGATTTAGATGGTAAAGCACACGGGCCTAAGATTGAAACTATCTTACACACACCTTCTGTTGAAATGGTTTTCATTCCATGGAAATCTAGTGATAAAGCCAGACAAGATCTCTTGAAGTACAGAAACTTATCTGCAATGTTAATTATTACTAGAGATAAAGGTAGTGGATCAGTAACTTATGATAAATCGAAAGACGCTCTTTTAATCGATTATAGTGTTAGTAAATTCGACCGTGATGCATTATTGGAAGGTTCTTTAGTTGCTGCAGATATAGTTTATGTCGAAGGAGCCAAAGAAATCATCATTTCACTGAATTCAATTGATCCTTTCAAGTCTACACTCCCAAAACACCAAAGAAAAATTACAGATAAAGATTATGTTGCTTGGAGAAAGAAAGCTGCAGCAACTAAATTCAATCTCGAAGGAACCGCTTATGGAACAGCACATCAAATGTCTTCATGTAGAATTTCAGGTAAAGGTCCAAGATATGGAGCTGCTGATCTTAAGGGAAGATTATTTGAATGCAAAAATGTTTACGTTGCTGATGCCAGCGCCATGCCGACTGCCAGTGGAGCAAATCCGATGATTTCTACCATGACAATTGCCAGAAAGATTGCTCTTGATATGGCTGCTGACTTGCGTCCACAAGCCAGACTTTAGTTTTAAAGTGTATTTATACAATGAGTATATGAGTCAACGAAACACAGTAGACCCCACAGGTGTAGATCAACAAGGATTTCAAGTAGTTGTCGAAGCAGTAGAGAGCAAGAATAGTGCCTTTTATAATGTGTTCTGTGACGGTTCATTCTCTTTACAGTAAAAGTAGTTATTTTATAGTCATTATATACAGCCTGAAAGTAGGTATGATGGCATAAAGCATCTATTTCACGTCGTAGACCACGCTGGATGCACATAAGAAGTATTTTAAATTCTTCACGTCTTTATCGCCGTCTTGGAATCCAGCAAATCCAAGAGGTCCTTTATCACATTCACTACAGACCAACAACCTTTCTATATCAAAGGGGGCATTCTCCACCGAAGGCTGCTTCAAGTCAGGTGCATGCCGGGACACACCGATGTTGTCGAAGTCCCACACATCGTCAATCTTGTAAAATGTGCCGTCGTGTTCTGGAGCTTGGGAATTCACCAAAAGCATATCTGGATAGTTTTCAATCTTGTGCTTGTTTTCGGAAACACTGTTGAAGGGAATGATTCTAGTGTTGCATGCCGGAACAGGACAACGAATAATCGTTTCTTTCGAGCCACTTTCGAGTTGGTGATACTGAATCATAAAGTAGTACTGGGAGAACTGCAAACGAAATTATATGAGATCTGAGTAAAACACACATTTAATAAATTTCAGCTACAACTTTGGTACACCATCCAATTGAGTGTAAATTAGGCATATTGAAGCGTTCTGATATATGAAAGCTTAAAGGTACATAAAGCTCTGTAATGATAGTTTCTAGTGTAAACTTATCCTACTGCATCTACACCTTCATTATTTATTGAGTTTATTCTAATGTAGTCTACAACTTTGATGTGCCAATAGTTTCTGTAGCCAACTTTGAAAGATAAGGATATAGTCCGGCATACCCACTGGCCACTGCAGACAGGGCACTTCCTTTTGCTACTCGCATGGCAATACCCTGACTAATTACACATAAACGAAGTAACCCAAATACAAAGCCAACATCCCAATTATTTGCAGCATTATTAGAAGAGTCAGATTCATTCCAAGAATGGCCTAATTTTTGTTGATAGAGATCAAGTCTAGAGTAAACGGTTTCTAAAGACCCAGGAATTTCTCTTCCCATATCAGTCTTGTCAGGCTTATACAAAAGATTATTGAGCTCATTTGGAAGCTGGAAAGGTTGAAGAAAATTGGCCAAGTCAAAAAGTGGATGTCCAAAAGTGCAGAGTTCCCAGTCTAATACAGCAATGATTTTAGAAGAATTGGGATCGAAAAGAACATTATCAATCTTAAAATCTCCATGGATCAATGTAGGAGTGGAAGGATCTTTAGGAGCATGATTAAGAAGCCACAGACACAATTTCTCGAAATTAGGAATGGGGTCTACAGTTTGTGATTGTAATTTTGCAACTCCAGAGAGGGTCTTAACTTGTCTTTGGAAATAAGTAGGCCCATTTTTACTTTTAGCTAGTTTTTCTGGTTGAAATTGAGGGAAGTGATTAGCTGGAAGTTGCAGTACAAGTAATTTAGTATCAAGGGAATGAATAGCAGTGATAGTTTCCATAATTGAGTTCCAATAATCGTCTACTTTATCTTTAGAAACTCCAGGTAAACTAGGGTTTATAATTTGTCTACCATCTATGAATTCCATGAGATAAAATACGAATCCAATTACGGATTCGTCTTCACAAAGAGTATAAACTTGAGGAACAGGAACATGTCTGACAGGATCAGGTTGCTTGCTATTGCAAATATTTATACCTCGGAGGATGAAAAACTCTCTTTCAATTGCATGAGCAGAACGAGATACAAGTTTATTATTTGGAGAAGGTTTTCGACGTAAAACAATCTTCTTGCCGGTTCCAGAATCAATAAGATATGTAGGATTTGACTGACCAAAACTGAATTGTCGAATATCAAGAGTATCGAGGTTGATTTCAGGTAAGTCTGATGATCCCGAGGAAACACCAGGATTAGATTTAGGAATTGAGGTTAAAAATTTCTTAAGACCATCAGTGTCAAATGCAGACCTAATTTCTGTTGTACTCATTGTATTTAGGACTATCAAATGTTAAATAAGGATAAAATAAGTTGTACTACGGGAATAAAAGTTATTTCCTGCTTCCCCACACAAAAAAGGGAGTCTTGAGCATCTGAAAAAAACCTGTCAAAAAAGGCAATGCAAGCAGAAGTGTCTGATTTTTGCAGCTAATTAGAATGGATGAATTAGGCAGTGAATGGTCTATTTTAGTTTACATGTGTTCATAAGACATAAATAAATGCTAGATAATGTACATAGTTTACAAATGCAAAACTACTTTATGTTTAGAGAGTAGTAGTTATAAATTCCTCTCTGGGAGAACTCAACAGGCCACACGCTTTCGGGGATTTCATTCTTGATGTATTTTTTCTTCTTAGAAAGGTTTAAGTTATAGTAACCTATAGAGCAGTTGATCTTTCTTGAGGCATATTTTAAAAATCCTGGTTGTTGAATTTTAGTCTCAATTTTTTGACCCGTCTCCAAATCGTAGTAGACAAGATTAGACTGGACTGTTACACCCGGACGTTTCTTCGATCCCTTTATGATTCTCTTCAAATCGGGATCCGAGTCGTCGATTTTATATAGCCAAGCTCTACGTCCTTCATTATCATAGAATTTCCATACTTGTGGTGTGAAAACTGGATCAATGAATGATTGAGTAAATGGTTCAACCTTGACATACTCACCAGCACTTACTTCATAAAGAATTTTATAATCAGCTTCTAGAGAAAGAAGTCCTGAATTGAAGTTGGTCTTAAGAAGATTGGTGATATTCCAGCGAGTGATTTTTTTACACCCGGTAATATCTAAATGCTTGAGGGTTTCGTTGCCATGGAGAAATTCATTTAACTCGGGAACTTCAACTGAAGAGTGAGAAATGGTTAAACTCTCTAAGAGAGGAAACTTAAGTTTGATAATGTGTAAAATTGGATTTGTGATGGGAAGTCCTCCTAAATTTAAGTACCTTAAATTGGCTGCGTTAAGATGTTTCAAAGTGTACAATAAATAAACATCACTCAAAGGACTGACAACGTTTGAATCGATTTGAAGATTAAGCCACTGAAGTGATCCTTCACTTACAGCTGGATGATTAACAAGAAAGTTAATGAGATCCCTAGTGGTGAGCTTGGAACACCGCCCAAGAGAAAGATGAGTCAAACGACAAGTTTTGGGCATTATGTCAATAAGTAAAGAAGATGTGATGGCAGTGTGGTTGAGATCAAGACGTCTTAAATTAGCCAAATGGGGAAGGATTTTAGCAAATACAGAAGGAGATAAGTTAGAACAGTCATGGAAACTAAGTTTCAATAAACTTTCGAGATTTTGCTTAATTATTTGTTGTCCATCGTATTCTTCATGAACTATAGGCTCATCATTTATAACAAGTTGATTGAAAGCAGCTGCAAAGTTTTCACTACTTGCGCCACAAAAATCAAGGGCCTGAATCTTACGAAGTTTATTAAAGAGAAAATCAAGGACTGTGACATCCAAATCATCCTGAATATTTTCACTAGCAAGAAATTCTATGAGATTTGGTGTAAGACTTAGTGCTTTGGCGATAGTAGTAGAAGTGACCATTTGAATTTCTTGATTCATACGACCAGTTCTACCCAAACCAATGGACGTAAATGTTTGCCAATCCATGAATTCAACATAATTACCAATATCAGGGGTTGATAAAAGATTTCCTAAAAACTTGTCAAACGAATGAGGACGGTTGAAAATAGCGTACTTATAGAGGAATCTTAACGAAAGCTGGTTGAGTGTTTTCAGAAGAAGGGGAATGGTTTTAGAAAACTTCTCCAAATTGGAGTTGATGGAATTGGTATTATCATCGTAGTAAACTATTTCAATAATTTCATGAAGGATTTCCATTGGTAGGGAAAGGAGAGGGCTGAAGATTTCTCGATTCGAGTGAAGGGTCAATGAACGGGAAAGTGAAGGATCTGTTTCTTTCATATATGAGCCATGTGACTCAACAGTATTTTGAGAATCATTAGATGTGATAGGAGAAAGGAATAAGGAAGATGATTTTGGATCGTGGTGTTGTTGAAAGCCATAAGAAGCCAAAGCATCTCTTGTGAATACGGGGAAGTCCTCGTGTCCCAGCGGAGAAGTTGGAGTCAGGAAAGTTTGACCCATCTGAGGAGAGTAAGAAGAAAAGCAGTTGATGTCTGAAATTTCCATGGGTTGCGAAAAGGGAATATAGAGGAGAATCAGCTACTGAGATGACTAAAAAGTAAGTATTAATGAAAAGGGGAAAAGAGTTTGGAGAGTGGTATATACAAAAATAGAGATATATAATTTCGACTTATCAAAAATATCAGCTAATGATCGGAAAGTCAGCCAGATATGGAGAAATCAGAATGCAAATTTCTACCAGAGATGGAGAAATTTCAAAGATCTATATCAGCCAGACCTTAATTCGCCACAGTTGGACCTTGACGAAAAATAAATGTGAAAATAGAGGACAACAAAAACGTTGACCGAATGATATACAAGTTTTTTACTAAATAATTTTCTACTAGGCATTCTCTTGGATATATAGCGATGAGACCAATTGCGTTTTTGCAGTAGAAAATGCCGTTCATAACCCCACTGCGGAAACCGGTCGTTATTGACCGCTAACGGGTGCGGAATCGGTCGGAATCGTCCTGAGCGAAGATGACTCGCAGTCCGACTCGGACAAGCTAGCCAGTTACACAATGGTAAAACTATTTTTGCCTTTAACGCCAGTGGCTACAGATATTAGATAACTACTATCGTGTATCAGACATTGTTTCTTATCAGTACATTTGGATTTTCAGCGTTCACGAGTCGGAAGCCAACGGATGTACGACAACAGCAGAGGAAATAGCTTTTACAGTAAATTGCGCTCGTGCATAATGACAGCTGGGGTGTTGCAAGTCCACAGGTAGGGGACACACAAACAGAAATGGCAGTTTCGTTTGGATTTTGCTCTGTGCCCGGTAATTTCGTCCGTCCTCTGGGTTCATGGGAACGGCCTCGAGCACACCCGGTCGACTGGTGGGAGCGGAACAATTTGCAGCCAATTGCAAACTAGTTTAGGCGGAGTTGTTGGCGCGAGAACGGTCGCTAGTCGGAAACAGGAAAGGGACCACGCCGTCGACTTAGTTATGAAGCTTCCAGGATCTGGTGTCATCATTGGACTGTGGCAAGTCTAAATGTGGCTTCAAGATATGAATAGATGAAAATTACTACACGTTGCAAGGCCACCTATTGACAAACACCCGACACATTAGCCACAGTCTTTTGCACAATATTTAAAGTTTTAGAAAGGTACCGAATACATATTGCCGACCCTTCCGCAAGCGAGCTGGCCAACTAGAGTGGTCCATTACTCAACATTATCATCAGCTTCTTACTGTAGTGATCGTACTAACTACATTCAGTCTTCCCTGATGCTCAAACTTATAACATACGACAGAACAACAAACACATCTCCTTGGATTCAAAAGACGATTTGTCTCCGAAGGAGCTGAATGTCTTGAATTTTCCAGATGTTGCAAAAGGTTGAAAAATGTGTCAAATTGCATTTATACCGGTTACGGCACGTTGCAGCATTACTGCCCGCGGGTTTAATGGAGAAATTTCACCTCAGCTGCTTTGATAGTATAATCCTTATAAGCAAACTCAACCTAGTAGTCAATTGATCACATAAAGTTGCTTCAAAAATGTCTTCCTTCTATGAATCAGACAATGAGTCGCTTTCCGAATTTGAACGATTAGAATCCACGCTTCCCGAGCCACTTAAAAGATCTGCTTCTTCTCTTCTCGAAGCGCTTCAATCGCCTACTCCTCAACCCCATGAAAACCACTTCGGGGGATCATGGCTCGACTCAGGGGTACCATCAGCCCGAACTCCATCTCAATCGAAGAAAAATTTGTTGCACAAGCTCACCCGTCCCGAAGGAAGAGAATCTTCTCCAATTCCATTACCTCGTCCTAAGTTCAATGAGGAAATCCACAAACCAGCAATGAACACCAAACAATCATCGACAGGGGTTCTTTGGGTCACAGAGAGAGCCAATGAATATGGATTTGATGGTGTAGATCCTGCTTGGGCTAATTTGGGTCAAGGTGCACCCGAGCATGGAGATACCATTCCAGGGTCTTTTAAAAGACCAACATCTATTCCAGTACCCGACCATTCGAAGGAGTATGCTCCAACTGCGGGAATCAAGGAATTACGTACGGCCGTAGCCAATTACTACAATGAGACTTACCGTCAGAACAAAACTTCGAAGTATACATACAAGAACGTATGTATAGTTCCTGGAGGAAGAGCTGGTCTTACCAGAATCGCCTCAATTATTAGCGATTGCTACTTGTCATTCTTTTTACCGGATTATACGGCCTACGCCGAAATGTTATCGTTATTCAAGAATTTCAGTCCTATTCCGGTACCTTTAAATGAAGCTGATAACTATGAGGTTCATTTAGAAATGATTAAACAGGAACTTGTTAGAGGAGTATCAGCACTTTTAACTTCTAATCCAAGAAATCCTACAGGGAAGTGCATGACGAGAAAGCAACTCAAGAACTTACATCAATTGTGTCGTGAACGGTGTCTCTTGATTATGGATGAATTCTATTCTCACTATTACTATGACGACGACTGTAGTGGATCATCGATATCATCTGCAGAGTATGTACAAGATGTTAACAAGGATCCTGTCCTTCTTCTTAATGGGCTTACCAAAGCTTTCAGATTACCAGGATGGAGAATTTGTTGGATTTTGGGACCTGAAGAGTACATTAATGCTTTAAGTAGTGCTGGATCATACCTTGACGGAGGATCTAATGCCCCATTCCAATATGCTGCCATTAACTTCTTAGAGCCACTCAAGGTCAAAGCCGAGATGAAAGCTTTACAACTTCACTTTAAGATGAAGCGTGATTATATCATCGGTCGTTTACTGAAGATGGGATTTACTTTCAACGAGAAAAATACTCCAAATTCAACATTTTACTTATGGTTAAACCTTCTGCACTTACCTCACAAGTTAAAGAATTGTCTTGGATTTTTCCATGAATGTCTTCATGAAAAAGTCATTGTAGTACCTGGTTTCTTCTTTTTGATTAACCCTCAAAACTTATCTAGATTAGAAGACGTTATCTGGTACAATTACGTTAGAATTAGTTACGGGCCAGAGTTACCTCAATTGGTCAAGGGAATGGACGGAATTGAAAGAATTCTTTACCGTTTTGGCTGTTTGCCATACGAGATTTCTCACGAGACTTCTCACGATATTTAATAAAGTGTACGTTATTTAGACAGTAATTATTGATTAGTATGAAAATGCACGATTTAATGCATTAATAATTCCTTGAAGCCGTATTTTGCATCTTATCTCCTCTATTGCGTTATGCTGTCAATAATTTATTGCTCGGCGCTACCATGTTCAATACTAGCGCTCATCAATTTCCCCACGACATTCAATACCAGATCATTCTAGGCATTTACAACAGCATCTCCCGCATTCAAATTCATATCCAAAATGACGTCAACGACATCAGAATTGGTTAGTGGTCCTACTTTGGACAATGCGCTTCCGCTTCTTCCGCCGGCCAAGGACTCGTCGTCGATTTCTCTCTTGACTGCAACCCTCTGGTTTTGGCTGTGGATTTTTTTCAAAATTATGAACTACGCCGTAGTCATTGCGCCGTCGATGATTCTCAATGCATTGAGTAAAAACTACCGTATCACCCTCTCGCTCTCTCTGATTCTCCTTACTTTAGCGTTTGTGGTTGCACTATGCTTCATAGTTGTCAGGTATAAGTACCTTACTGGATACTCCAAGATAACTCAGCCCAAGGAGCGCGCCAAGCACTCTGCCAATGATATCAACTTGGTTGGCGATAACATCAAGAAGGACAGAGGAGCCGGTAAGTCTACACTGAACTACCTCGATGAATTTCTAAGTGCCATTAAGGTATTTGGATACCTTGAAAAACCGGTATTCCACGAGCTTACAAAAAATATGACGACACAGAAGCTTTCACCGGATGAAATATTATGTTTAGATGAGCATTTAGGCTTTTCCATAGTAGTCGAAGGAACAATTCAGGTATACACCAAGGTTCAAGAGATGGGAACTAGAAAGGAAACCGAAGATATCGAAGATATCGAAATAGCATCAGATGACGAAGACTCGGAGGATACTTATAGTAGAGACGATACATTGATGCTTGGAAAACAACCATACCAACTTTTAAACGAGGTCAAGAGTGGATCTCCACTTTCTTCCCTTATGAGTACACTTGATCTATTTGCTCCTGTTTTCTCCAGAACAACCTCACTCCCTTCAATTGACTTATCCAAAGGATTCAGAGGATTTCATTTTGCTCCTGATTCAAGTACACCGGAAGCCACCCAGAGTGATATCAAACCGGTCAAAGTAAATCAAATGGAACAAACACCTCAGAATGACTACCCGGAGATAATTGCTCGACCCAAACCAAATCACAGGTCTCAAAGATCAGCTACTGACTACTCAGGCTCTGTGACTATCGCCATAATTCCTGCTTCCGCGTTTCAAAGAGTACAAAACAAGTACCCTAAGGCAACATCCCATATTGTAACTATGGTGCTAACCAGATTATATAAAGTGACAATGAACACTATTCATAACTATTTGGGACTCACACGGGAAATTTTAGACAGTGAAATCAAGCTTAATGACGACACTTGCACTACCCAGTTACCTTCTTATCTTCACGAAGGGCTTGTTGAAAAATTCTACGGTAATGACAACGGTGAACCTAAGGGAGACGGAGAAAAAAGGCCGACACTTGCCAAACTACACCACAATAGTCGTCACGTTTCAAGACAGTCGTCAAGGTACGTTGTATTAGGCTCCAGATCGAAATCTTCTCATCCTGGAGATCTTCTTTCATCGGTGCCGTTACTGAGAAAGTCTGATATGATATCAAGAAAGCCAGACTCAACATCGAGCTCAACTACCCAAATGCCAGACCCATTGGAAAGACATGAACTGTCGGTGAGAGTTTCAGTCATTGACGATATAAGAGTAAGAGAATTCTCTGATGATCATGAAGAAACAGAAGAGACTTCTTTAAGAATTGCAGTGGTTGAAAATATGTTTAAGTTAATTGGAATTGATGAATCTCAAAAGTATCTTGATGACCGTTCACTGACTCCCAGCGGCTACTCTTCGTCCAATTCGTCTGTTGTAGGGCTCTCTAGTCTTGTCAGTAAAGATACCAGTCCATTCTTTGGACAGGTCGAGCATCATGCCTACGATACGTTTTCTGATCGCATGTCAGGGTCAGTTCATTATCAAAGCTCCAACAAAAGTGATAGCCCTGCTCCTCACAAAGTTTACAATACTATCAATAGATCTCAGCTAAAGAAATTTGACAAAAATGACCCCGAGTCAATTCAAAATCTCATTAATCAGAGAAGAGGGTCTATGAAACGTGGATCTATCAGTGGAGATTTTGATTTTAACACTGTGAAAACCCAGTTTGGGAAGGTTCTTGATATAAAATATGTTTCTGCCAACACTACATTGGTGGAACAAGACTCTTTCAATTCCGGTTTATACTACGTAATTGATGGTACTCTTGATGTTATTTACCACTTATCTTCTAGAGACCCCGATTTCCATTCGGGCTCTCGCCAAAAGAGACTTTACAGTGTGAAATCAGGAGGATTAGCAGGCTATTTGAGTTCAATTGTTGGATTTAGATCATTAGTTTCAATCAAAACCCCAAAGAATAAAGGTGCTATTGTGGCCCATATAACTAAGAAAGACTTTTCAAGTCTTATGGATAAGTTTTTCTTTCTTCAGCTACCAGTAGCATCAAGATTAAAATCTCTCCTTTCCCAGCAAATGCTTATGATTGACTATGCTTTAGAATGGTGTCATATTCCCGCAGGGAGCGTGCTTTGTGCTCAAGGAGATATGGCCAATGGGTTTCATATTGTACTCAGTGGCAGATTCAGGGTGGTTAAGTACGAAACCGACGAGCAAAATAAGAAAAAGAACAACGAGTTCACCATATTAGGTGAATACGGACATGGGAAATCGATTGGGGAAGTTGAAGTATTGACGGCATCCAAAAGAACAAATTCTTTGATAGCAGTAAGAGATTCAGAAACTGCTCGTATTCCTAGAACACTTTTCGAGATGCTTTCACTTCAGAACCCATCTATAATGGTAAAAGTAAGTAGAATTGTCGCTAACAGAATGCTCAAGTCAGACATCCCATTTACAGAGTCGTTAGCCCCTATAGCCACTACAGCCGGGTCAACTCCTCTAGTGAACAATGACTATAAGACAATAACCATTTTGCCAAGTGTGGGAGGACTACCAGTTAGAGAATTTGCTGAAAAGTTGGTTCAGGCATTGAAAACTATTGGCAGAGATGTCATAGCTTTAGATCAGGCATCTACTCTTACCCATCTTGGTAGACACGCTTTTGACGAAAGACTAGCGCAATTGAAACTTTCAGGGTACTTTGCGTACCTAGAAGAAGAATACGAAACTATTGTGTATGTTTGTGACACTCCGTTGAAGTCAAACTGGACTTCAACGTGTATCTCACAAGGTGACTGTATTTTGCTTTTAGCAGACGCTGAAGACGATGATCTGGCAGTGAATGTTGGTGACTACGAGAAGCTACTCATCAAAATGAAAACCACTGCAAGAACAGATCTCTGTCTTATTCATCCCGACCGATATGTGGTTCCTGGATCTACAAGTATATGGATGAAGAATCGAATTTGGGTTCAAGGTCATCATCATATTCAGATGGAGATTAATCGTTCAGGAAATACTCAAAGTCACAAGAAGAAGCCTAACATTATCAGAGACTTGGCAGAAAGAATTAACAATAGAACAAACCCCAATATCAGGCATACATTTGATGTTGCAAAATCCAAGGCTGTAGCTTCGTTAGTGAAACTCAACACTAGACTCAATAGCAGAATAAATCGGATCGAGAACAAGGCTTTACAGACCCAAACTCTCAAGGATGATTTTCTCAGACTTGCTAGAATCTTGTCCAATGAAGCAGTTGGTCTAGTTCTTGGTGGAGGTGGATCTAGAGGTATTTCACATGTTGGTGTGGTTATGGCGCTAGAGAAACATGGTATTCCTGTGGATTTGGTGGGAGGAACATCAATCGGGTCTTTCGTAGGTGGTCTTTACGCTATGGAGTATAACATAGTGTCTATTTATGGAAGAGCTAAAAAATTTTCTAAAAGAGTATCGTCACTCTGGCGTTCGTTACTTGATCTTACATATCCAGTGACCTCATACATCACGGGCTATGAATTCAATCGGGGGATCTGGAAAATCTTCGGCTTCAATGAGATTGAAGATTTTTGGCTCAAGTACTATTGCAATTCTACTAATATAACTAATTCCACTATGGATATTCATGAGACAGGTTACGCATGGAGATTCATAAGGGCATCAATGTCTTTGGCAGGATTACTCCCTCCTATCACTTTCAAGGGCTCGATGCTTCTTGATGGAGGATACCTAGATAATCTACCAGTGATGGAGATGAAAAAGAAAGGAGCGAAGTATATCATTGCCGTAGATGTTGGATCTGTAGATGATAGAACTCCAATGAATTACGGTGATACTCTTTCAGGATTTTGGGTATTATTTAATAGATGGAATCCATTCTCTACACATCCAAATGTTCCTAATATGATGGACATTCAAATGAGATTGGCATATGTTGCAAGTGTCAATGCTTTAGAGCTTGCGAAAAAGACTCCTGGAGTTATTTACTTACGACCTCCTATTGATGATTATGCTACTTTAGATTTTGCCAAATTTGATGAAATTCATCATGTTGGTTTGGCGTACGCTGACAATTTTTTCACAAAATGGGAGGCCGAGAATAAAATGCCACCCATTGCAGGCATGGTAGATAAGAAGGTTAAAAAAGGAAAAGAAAGAATGCCTTTGTATCGCCGTAACTCATTTTAGCATTATTCAGCAAGAAAACTAGCTGAAATTGTTTGGAAAATTTGCTAGATTATTTATTAAACATTATTTTATCTTACATAGTCTTGCACTTGTAGCTCAGAGATGAAACGGGTGTGAAATTCAACCAAAAATAACCAACATTTTTGCTTTAAAGTATTGTCTTAATCAAGGGCTATGTAAATTTAGATTTTTTGCAGCACCTTATAGTCCATCCACCTCTATTTACGACCAAACAAGTAAAATTGCTGCAAAGTTTTACTAAAAGCTCTCAAAAGTTCAAAGACTCAATATCGGAGTAGAACCGACTACACGAATGACACTGTACCCCACCATCGGCATCTGATCTTGAAATATTCGATTTCCCCAGAATTTGCATCTATATCTTTTCGCGATGAAAAATTCCTCATCGCTTCTTACTTTTATAGATCATGTACATCACTCGTTATAGCCGAGCCAGGGCGGTCTGGGCTCTTTCACCGAGGCTATATAGCATACGGAGCATCACACAGACTACGTCCCGATTCCCCGGTGCAAAATGGCGTCCAAATCAGCAACTTCTGCTGTTGAAATATAATCCACTAGATGGCAATGCAGACTTTCTTACTTACGGAATTCTTCCGTATTTTCAATCCCAAATCAACAAACTACCGACCTCACATCCTCTGGAAAGCAATACTCCACCAACTCCCGATCAAAAACGAATTTTATCGGTATTGAAATCGTCTCATAGTGCTATAATCAGAGGCTCATCGCATACTGGAAAGTCTACTGCCATTGCATTATATGCCCTCAATTTATCGCTCACTAGAGTCCCGAACCATGGTCTTATAGGCGGCCAAAATGACACTACTCTGCTCGACTCAGTGGTGGTGGTTCCCACCGATGAAATGGTTGCAAAATATGCCTCTTTAATTGAGTCGTTGACTAAAGATCTCCCAACCGAGTGCTGCCCCCATGAAATTCACGAAGAAATCGTCACGTACCGTCCCCTTGTAATTCAGTTGGCTTGTGAAGCTGAAATTCGTCAGATTTCTTCTGCAGAAACCACAGGAAGCCCTCATATTCTTGTCACGACTCCAGCCACATTAGAGAAGATGGTGTTTGACTCCAAGACCACAAACCTATTCGATAGAGTCCAATTTGTGGCCGTCGAAAACATGGATATCCAAATCTCTACTACAGATATTAATGGGAATCTGAACTTATCGAAAGTCGGTTCCAAGAAGAAGTACGTGACTAAACTCGCCCGGAGTATCAAACAAATCCAAAATGTGCATTTCGACAAGTTTTCCAACGATCTTTTGCTCCGTCTAAAGGCCGTTGAAAGACGGGCTCGATCACTGTCGACTTTCAAACATTCCCAGTACGTTTACGATAATCCCAAGCTCTCGGTGGCATACGTGAACTCTGAACTTCAATCAGCTTTTGAAAATGAAGAAGATAGACCTGATTGGCCGCTTCTCAAGAAGCTTATAAAGCATAAAAGGAAATTATTGTATAAACCGCTTCAATTCTGCTTTACGGTTCAACCCACGCCTCCCTTGTTGGAGATGGTCAACGCCGAGTTGAGTCAGGATGTTCAATTGGGACTGTTGGAGCAACAGGTTATTAGACAATCTCACGAGATTAGGTCTTCAGTAGATGTTGAATTGAAGAAAAAGCTCCAGCTGTATATTGTAGAGAAATCTTCCAAGAGTAGCAGTGACGATACTGTTAGATTCATCGAGCGTCTCATCCGATTCGACGATTCTAAGAGACTTCTACGTAAAGAAGAAAGACGCCTTACGTTAATTGGAGGCTACGAGTTCCATGAAACTCCTAGCCAAACCAATAAAGCTGATATATATGTGGTACAGCATAATAGAGAGTTACAGGATATAAAACTTGATCCCAGACTGGTTGTTTTCAATAAAATCATCGATGAAGCCCGTACTTTAGGTGGAAACACCAAAAACATCGAAAAGCAGTTCTTTAAAAAGGCCATGAAACACAAAATCAAACCAGTCTCGTCCCACATCAATGCTGTCATTTCCAAAGTCGGTGGCAGCTTCTTGGTGGTTGTTCCGCCGTACGTCGACCTCAAGTCTGTGAAAGTGAAAGGTCCTCATAAGGTGATTCACCCTAATCAACTAATAAGTGATTATTATGCCTACGATAACTTCCTCATTGCTGGAGTCGAATGCTTGATTCCACAACTAGCATTTAGCAATTGGAAGGACGAGAAAAGTGTTACTGGAATTGAGTGTTCTCATATCGACTTGTGTCATTTCTACATCAGCAAGTTGATGTCAAGTTCAACATCAGAGAAAGTTATAGTATTCTTTCATATTGGAGGCAACGACAACATAGAAAAGCTCAAGGAGGTGTTACTGACGAATAGCATCGACACATTCTTATCACGTAAACTTGTAAATAGCCATGAGTAACGAAATAAACAAGATTTTCAATTACCTACAATAACCATACTTAATCATTCATTAAAAATCTATAGATTTACCAGAGTCCGATACTCTTCTCCCAATTCCAAGAACGATGGCGATTCATTTTCAGGTAGACATGCTAATTCTTCAGTGGTTTGTAAAGATTGGTAAAATTCTTGAACTTTAAAATGTGTAGTTACCTTCTCTCTACCAAAATTTAAAACCTGTAAACCATCTCTGCTTGTTGCACGAGACAACGCCACGTATGCCTGACCATTTTCAAACACTCGTCCCAAATCAACTTTAGCTCGAGCTAATGTCTGTCCCTGAGCTTTGTGCACCGATAATGCCCATGCTAACATTAATGGCAATTGAACTCTACTTGCCAACACCGTCTTAGTTTTATTAAAATCATCTTCAATCAGCCATGATTCGGGCTCAACCAAAACATCTCGTGTATTTACTCCATCAGGAAGTAAAAATCTCACTAATGGATATTTTTCTCCACTCGAAGACTGACGTAACTTGTCATATAGTGATTTCTTTCTTTCAGCATTAGACCAAAAGGCTTCACTCCAATCAACGTTAGTTTCATATTCTTTTTCAAAATCTTCAAGGAAAGAAAATACAGAATCCAAATGTGGTTTAGCTTGCACTACAACATCAGATTTTTCTTTTTCTTCATCCTTTTTAGGATCCAAAATATTTTCTAATTCTCTAGGTGAAATATCAGGGTCTTCTTCAACACGCTGGTGACACATATATGTGTTCTTATCTATAAAATCAACCACCTGACCTAATGATCCATTCACCAAAGTCTCATCAAAATTTTTAATACACATAACTTGAGCTGATTTTTTCAAGTAGAGTCGTTGTGGAGCCAAAAAATTATTCAATACCAACTGTCTGATTTCTGGAGGTAAAGAACCTGTATCAATGGAGTTGAAACATCGGGTATCACCTGGTAATTTAGCTAATTTTAATTTATTAGCATTATCAACTTCTTCTCTTGTAGCATACAATTCAGTAGGTATTATTCCAGCAGGAGTATCAAGAGGTCTAGATAATTTTTTAAATTCTTGTTCTGTTTCTTCTGTAACATAACCATTTCTCATATCATTTAACATATCTATGAACATCTGGTCACCTTTTTGACGAAAAACTTCTTTTAAGATGATTGAAGATTTTATTACATTATACCATGAAGTACTTTCAAAGGCAAAAGTTGCTTCATGTTTAACTTCAGAGCCATCAGGCCTTGTTTCTGATTTACTCACAGGAGGTAATTGAAAGAAATCACCACATGCAATTATTTGTATACCACCAAAAGGTTTTGTTGAATATCTTAATTTTTGAGCAATTTTATCAAGTTTATCAAATAATTGGCCATCAACCATTGATATTTCATCGATAACAAGAACCTGTGTAGTTATCCAACGTCTTTGAGCTTTTCTATTACGTTTAACTTTTTTAATTAATTCTTCAACTGGTGATTTACCTAAACCAATACCTGCAAAAGAATGTAATGTTTGACCTCCAATATTACAAGCAGCTAAACCAGTTGAAGCAGTAACTGCTACATTTTCAGCACGATGTTTTTGTTTGAGAGCTTTAATTATAGCTCTTAATAATACGGATTTACCAGTACCAGCTGAACCTGTAAAGAATATAGAAGAGCCTTGTTTTGCGAGTTGAAGAACGTATTCTTGTTCGCTTGAAAGAATAATGGGTTTTACATTTTTAATCTCTTTTGTAGACTTAATATCATTTGGAGCCGCCATAGGCGCCAGTGGACGTTGTGTAGCCAATTGAATCGTAGGATATTGCGTTTGTTTTGAAGGTAGATTAATTTTAGACGCAGGAGCAGCTTTTGCCATTTGATTCTTTGAAGTCACCGAAAATAGACGCGATGCTTGATGTTTTTTCGATACAGGAGACAGAGAAGGCGATTTTAGACGCTTTATAGATGATTCTGATAATTCAGGAGATTTAAATTCAGGTGTTGGATCAAGTTTAGGTTTTGTGGTTAATTGAGAGTTAGAATTTCCACCAATACCAGCCAGCTTTTCCAATGGTTTTTGAGTTAAAGTTCGACGCTGCGAAGCAAATACACCGTCTAAATCAGAAGGATCAAACGGATCAGATGAATCATCAAAAGACGAATTAAAGTCAATATCTTTCACTGAATTATAAGCAGAATTTATTTCATTTGGGCGATTTGAGTACATTCGATTAGAACGAATAAATATGGGCCTGGCTTGTCGGAACACGAACATAAGGCCCCGGGCAAGACAAAGTGGCAGTAGAAATGTTGAGCCAGTGATGATAATTACACACGAGGAAAACAATAAGTGAAAAATTAGCGTGTTTGGGAGGTGCGGTTAACTTTTATGATAGTGGCGCTACCATGAAGAGGAAGAGTAGAGGGAAAAGAGAAGAGAAGCGAGAAAGAAACCAGTCAGAGGCCGTTATTAACAAGAAGCAAGTGCTTCAATGTTTGATGAGCAGATGTATGTGAGATGCTGTGTATACTTTCTAATAAGCCAAAAGGTATTTTATATATAGTTCCAGAAATATACATATTTCGGTTGCGGCCATATCTCGATGAAAGCTTCGCTTCCCGTCCGATCAGCAGGAAAATAAGCATCGAGTTTTGCCGATTTTATTGTATTGTTATATTCACATTAGGACGGGCTTTACATCGATGAGCTCAAGTGCTCGACAGTTTCGTAAGTTCGATCCCTATTCCTTTTCCAGCTCAAAAACTTGCATATTCCGGAAAAAGTAATTGGCTGCAAATACTCACACTCTGCTGCAACCTGAAACAGCTCCGATCAAAAACATTGAAATTTGGCATAAGCATACCGTTTTAAGCGTAAATTAACCGAATTGGTTACAGGGTTATATTTTGATGATTTTAGCCTATAAGTACACATTTTATTTGATTTAGTACACTTCACAGTACAAACTACGTATACCTGTTCTAACAAAAGTTGTTCACAGCATCAGCCGCTTCATACTCATCAAACTATACAAAAATGCCGTCTGAATTAGATTGAAAATATTCAGACGCAGATGCATGCACCATGTGAACTATTATCCCGAATCGAATGGCCAGCTGGCTTTTATGCCTATAAGAAAGTCTCTATAGTAGCCTTTTCAACTAGTTAATCACCCAAAGCGTTACAGCCGATACATGCATCTTCAGACACCTTGGTAAATACCTAATTAGGACTATATGCTTAGAGCCTTCAGATTTCGTAATGAAAGCCTATTCAATGTTGCACCAGATGCTTAAACCAAGCTGATATCTATTCATATATAAGCATATAATTCAATACTAAATTCCCGTGCTTAGACACAATAAGACATACTCAATCTCTGAGTGGCTACACTATCATCTGGGCTAAACTATAGGAATCGGAGGGCAGAATCATTCAGCAACCGAGAACGGTGAATGGTTTTCAAAGTAAGAGTTTTCATCAAAAACGTCAGATATAAAGACCCAACGAACAAGCAATGAAGTCGACTACATGGCTTCAAGACTCACCTAACCCTGTGTAATAATTGAAGACCACGAATAGCTTCCCTAGGCTTTAATTGACGCTTTGAAGTACCCTCGAAACTCATTATTTTGCCATTACCATGAAAAAAAAATGACGGGGTTCCCCCCTCTTTTGGAATTTTGGACCACCGCCGACTTCAAAGAAGATACTGGTACCCTCTAAACAGGTATCAGTACCCAGCAGAAGCCGGGAAGGTCCAGCTTTTATGAGGCTGAATAGCCCCAGCTGGATTGCAGCGCATTTGGCTGCAAAAAAATTCTAAATTATTTGGGATATGCAAATTGATTTTAAAAGTCATGAAGAAAGAAGTGCTTGAAAGTAACATATTAAGAAAAGAAGTTATCTACAGTTCAAAGAAACCCACTCTGTCGGTGACTTTTACTCCGACAGGACACGTTATGGTCAGACGGTCAATCATATAAAGATGTTTAGTAAAATCTAAACTTTAAGCGTCAACGATATCAACAAACCTATAACCGTTAGTATGTTTCTTCAACACGGGGCAGTTATCATTTGAAAGGCAAGAGCTTCATGAAGACTATAAACTCAAGTCCTTCCGCAAATTATTAAGTAACATCGGGCCTCAGAATGTGAAAGTTCAAATGGGGCCCCGTCCGGAATAGGCATACAGCCACCCAGACCCCTTAGTACCGCATCGACCAGTGGCCATGTCTTCAATTCAGAATGGCAAAACAAAGCTTATCAATCACAGGTTGGCTCAATGTAATCATCATGGAAAACTTTTACTCCAATTGCTCAATCGTCACTTATCAGTTCAAAGCGATACAATCATAGGTATTGGACATATCTTACCTCCAGACAGGAAGTATTCTCTTCCCACCCGGTGGTCAGGTTAAATATGTAGTCAACTTTTGATTCATTCACTTTGCAGGTATACCAATTCGTTTTTTTTAATTATACTTTAAATTCAAATTTGCAAGAATGTGGAAACATGTATCATCTACAAACAGGTTGCTGCTCCTGTAAATATACCTGATGATCCATGAAACTTGCCGTCTTACAACCTCCTTGATCATCTCCGAACAGGGTGCTGCCCCTGTTCATCAGATGGAATGAAATACAATACAGTTTTTTTCAATCTTGCAAGAGGTGGGACCATACACCATTTCCAAACGGGGTGCTGCCCCCATGCGAAATGATGTATGCAACTTGCTAAATTGTTTTCTATTTTACAAGAAGGTGGACCATACACCATTTCCATACAGGGTGCTGCCCCCGTAAGTGAAACGAAATGGTGTATGCATCTTGCTTAATATTTTTGTTTTGCAAGAAGGTGGACCATACACCATTTCCATACAGGGTGCTGCCCCCGTAAGTGAAACGAAATGGTGTATGCATCTTGCTGTGTATTTCTCATTTCCATGGAGGAAGATAAAACCAATCTCCCAACAGGCTGCTGCCCCTGTTGATTGATTGAATTGAATTGTATAATTTTTTCTTTATTGCAAGAAGGAGGATCACACTTCATGTACCTACTAACAGGGATGCTACTCCTGTAGGTGAATAAAATGAAGCATGCTTCTTGCTCTTTTTTTTCTTTTTTGGTATACCCTTTCGAATAGTAAGTCAATCACAATTGTCGTAGTCGTAATCCAGTCAGACCACATATCACCGCTCCGTTCTCTCAAAACTTCATCTTGCCATCTTTCATGAAAACACAACCCCTGGTCTCCGCTCGTACCAATGGTAGTCTAAGCTAAACTGATCCTCTTATTCCTTCACTAGTAGCTCCGTCATCCTCCGTTTCTGCATTCGTCTAATCCCTCCGATACTAATAACAACAAAATTATTGACTTTATCTTCTTCATTCCGCTACTGCAACTCCTCAGGTTAGTGCCTCAGGTCGTCAAAACGTCACTGGACATCCAGTGTAATAAAGTTGCAACCATGCAGATTTGCTGCGATTTACAAATTATCAAAACCACAAATGTGCATCCAGGCAAAGTCCGCTTATATTGGTGATTATTCAACAGCTCTACTACCATTTGATGTATTTAATGGCTATCTGAGTGGTTAGCTACAACTTTGTGATCAGCTTTTTACCTACCAACCATTCAGCAGAGCACAATACAATTAGCTCTTATGTAGGCACAACGCATAGTCTACATCGAGCAGCATGCGCTTTGCATGAGTTACTGTATAGCGAAACCTTAATTACGAAGTACTGTTAGAATTTGGTATTAGGTATAAATTCTTGGTATTAGTACTCTTCTGAAAATGGTTTTTTTTGCAGCCATTTTGATTACGCAGTAAGACAAACCATTGGAGTCACTACCTACATTGAGTGATAAAGGAATAGAGTATCTGGATGTAGAAACTGACACAAAATGAGACTCGAGAGAAGGTAGAAGAATGTCTGCTACAAAATGGTTTATATTTAGTTTTTTATGATTAGACTAATCTGGATTTAGCGTTTGTGGTTGACTAGTCATTATATTAAATTACTTACTGATAGTGACTTAATTCTATTGCACTACGATCTATCACCCACTGGGTGTTCTTTTCTATTTTATGTTTTTAGCAGAGACTGTCTACGGTGTAACAACCTTAGCATCCCAATTATCTTCCAGGTCAGTTAAAGTCTGTCTTCTTCTTGGTCCGAGTCGTGCGACACACTTTTCACACTATGATCTGGCGCTATAACCAACTTTAACTACTACAGCTTCTTTCCAATTCAAATCCCCATGGACTCTGACGCCGCCATATTTGTGGCCATACTGCATCTTTTGGGAACCGTTCCCGATCTTCATACCGCAATTGGTGTTGTGGGCCCAATTATTCGTCGATACTCATCTTTGAAATACACCAACATTGCTAATCTCATATCGCTTCTCGTGGTGTACACGCCAGTCCTGGTGGATATATCAGACGTGGCAAGTGAAGCTCAGTGGCTCCATGCACAAGGAGAGTTATCAGGACCTGATGCTGTGGATGTGGATATCGATGAAATTGCTCATACTCTTCGCCAAATGTGTCAATTACCTCTTCTTTCCAGCCCAGGAATAGTGGCGGTAGCCGATGCTGTGGTACTAGAATGTAAACTTGGTAAAACGTCGTTTTCCGGTGATGTGCTATTAGATTTCGTGGTGGAAAAAACTACCATTCTATCAGCTTATTTCCATGATATTTCTCAATTCACTCCTCTCTACGAATTATGTAGAGGTCTGCCTGGTTTCGAGAAATGGTATGCTCAAACTATCTTGCCATTTGCTTATTATTGGAAACACTACGGATCCTTCCACGACTCTGCCGTCACATTTGCTGAATTTTGTAAGATTGAATCTTTTTCTGGAAAATTTACTTCGCTCATTGCACCTCTCGACGAGCAATTGGTGCTGAAATCTCCTTCTCCTCCATTGTCTACGAAATCATGGATTCAATCGGTGATTATCCCGCTTGTTGCAGCTCATGGTGACTTTTCACTTTTAGTACAGTGGCTATTTGCAGACCTGAAACTCAACCTGTCACTCCCGTCACTTCAATATCGCATATGGAATGATACTATTTCTGCTATATCATCCTATTCTGATCCAGATACTTCTTTTTCTTTCAATCAATACTCTGAGGTTGTGCGGTGGTATTTGGCGGCCTGCTACTACTGTGCTCTTTTCAAAAGCTTGTCTATATCTTCAGTAGAAACCGTCAAAGTCTATGATGCTATGCGTGAGACCCTGGAAACGCTCATTGCATCTTGTGGACAACACGGCAAGGTGATGTCGCTTGAATTCGAGATTCCTTCTAAAGATCCTAATTCCTTAAAGGGGTTCATGTCTGACTCTCGCCTTGCCCCACTCTTTGAACCAAGTCCTGATGCTGTAGCTACATTTCACGATACAATAACTACATGTGAGAGACTCTATGCGCTTAACAAACTCACAATATCAGAGTACTTGACGCTCAGGTACTCACAAACGTTAGAGTACTCTGCCAAAGAAAAAGAAGTTACTAGAATAATGAGTGGATTGAATGAATCTAATTATACTCAGTTATTATCAGCTGCTCGTCTATTTACCAGTACTTTCATTTCTGGAAACTCAGAGCATGAAACCCAAATCAATAAGCTTATAGTTGAAAGATTCTTATTCTTTGACTTGTTTGACATTGTCAAGAATTTTTATACGAATAACGAGTTTAATCTCGATGTCAATCTATACTACCAATTGGTAGTGAAAAAATTTTGGAGTTGCTTCAACCAAGCCACCAACTTGAATGACAGGATCGGTAATCTCCACAGAGCCCGTTTGAGTGCTCAGTTATTTGATACGCTTAGTGCCAATCCTGAACTTGAAGAAGAAAATCGTCATAATATCATTAAAATCAAACATCTTATAAAAGCCATCAACAATATGAAAAATTTCAAAATTGTAGTGGAAAAAAACAAACCATTCACTCCATTCCAGCTCATAAACGATTTCGGGATTGTTGTATCAAACGATAGTGTTGATGACGTTAAGTACACCCCATTAAGTCTAGTAACGATCATTCTTGAGCAAAACCCTAAAAGTTACCTTGCATTTGAGAAACTATACAGAATCCTCATAGATTTGTTAATTTTCCTTGAAGATGACGAAAGCTCTTTATCAAACATATATCTTTTAAAGCTTAAATCAGCTTGCATTGAGTCGGCATTAGTGGATAATAATTTTGACTTTGCTTACCGTCACCTGAAAGAGCTATTTGACTACTGTAACGAAAAAAACATGATAGCAGAACTAAACGATGTTTGGCTTACATTTTATCAGGTAGGAAAGTACGTTTCACCCGATTGGTTTGGTGATGAAATGCCATCGAATAAAATAATCATTCTTGTTAAACAACGTGAGATCTTGGCGTTAACGCTTAAACTTACTCGTTCAGACTCAAGCGTAGATTTCAGTAAAGTAGTGTTACTACAATGGCAGCATATAAATCATCAAATTGAAGAGTGGTGGACGTTACAACCTCAAGTTACTACCAATCACGAATCTTCTGCAAGACAGAGAGTAGAGGCTATTACCAGTGAGTTTATAGCTGATGCCGCCAATACTACGAGTCAAGCCGGTGATAAACTTTCTAACTTGCTTGTTTCGGGTCTCGGGTGGGCCATTGGTGCCAATCCTCAGTGAAATCTAGTAGAATTGAGTAGACCATCAAGTGTATACGCTTAATATATAAGCTGGTTCGGTCCATTGTGCGAAATGGGCCGACGCTCGCCAATAATTCGTCTCAGCCGGTGGGAAATTGGGCGACAATCTCAAAAAGTCGACCCAACCAGCGCTAACAGAATACATCGCACCAATTTCAACTTTTCACTATTTCTGTAATCATCTTCACTTCATTGATTAACTTCCATTTCCTATATAATCCCGCCATGTCAATCACACGAAAACAGCAGGATATTATCGACGAGGCAATTCTGAGCTACATTGTCAATTTCGACAAGGTTGCCAATCAGTACCTCAAGCTCCGACAAGAAGCTTATGAAACCACGTCAAGAATCATCGCCAGTCTATCGGCCGAACCAGCACCATCGGAAGCCGAAGTTATGAAGCACAAGGTGACCCTTTCGAAACTTAAGTACGAGGCCGACCGTATGGAAGAGACATATCAAGTTCACCTTCTGTGGATCCAGCAAAATCTTGATATTAAATCTAGTATTGAATCTCCGTATAGCCGCCAACTTCAGCAAGAATATGAACAGCTTGCCAACAAACAAAAAAGGCTCCAGCAACATATCAAAGAGCTCAAAGAGACGCAAAAACCACTTGTGGATTCGCTCAAAACTCTTACTACCAGCTTCCAACACGATGTGCGAAGCAAAACCGCTAAAGTTAAGCCATATACTGGAACAAACGACTTGAAAAGAGACTTGACAGCTCGAAAAGTTGATATTTCATCTAGTGTGTTTGTGCATCGCGAGTTGGAAGACCTCTTTGAGGAAATGAATGAGATGGATAGACAGACTACCTCTGAAGAAGAGCTAAGTTTTGATGTTCTTAAGTATTTAAAAGATCACATTCTGGAAAATAGAGCATTTCAAAAGGTGGATGATGATAAATACCTCTATGATATTAGCAAAACCAGCAAGGACGCAGGAGCTAACAGTATTGACGACTACGATAATATGATTAATAATCTCAAAAGTAACATCAAAGACTTGATTGAACATGGTACCGAGGCCAAGCAGAGGTGGAGTGCCAACGCCAAACGTATCGAGGTTGTACGAACAGCATTGGGTGAAGGTGATATGGACTTGAGCTAGCTGGAAGCACTACCAATGACCCAAGAACGGTTTGTTCAATAGGTTTAGGATCATCTACAGTAATTTACACAACGTATTAGTGAGAGAAGGCTTGAAACTCCTACTGTAAACTCAGCCTTGAAATCATACTGCCACAGCTCATGCCAGGCCCTTTATTTGCGGCAAACGTTGGCCCGCCTCCAATAGTCAGAAGACCAAAATGAAACAAAGCGTGGTTTTGTCTTACATTCATTTTGACAGGTATATAATACTTCAAAGCTTATTTAATTTACATGTATACATATATATTGAAAATCACGATATCATCGGTACCTTCAGTGACGTCCGTATTGCTTGACTAGGGAATACCTCTTAAGACCCTCTTGGTCGTTTTAGACTCTGTATGACACTAGACTCTTCCAAGGCCGTTTATTCCTCTACTTCCGCCACTCTTCATAACTCCATATTCCATGAACTTTAGAGTTTCCATCTCAATTCACTGAACCTCTATCGTGTATCACCTACAATATTGCAATAAGTTCGTGATATTGTACATATATGCCTATACAAGTCGTTGTGGACGACTAACCGTCTTTTCTATCTAGCTTTTCTAAAGCGGACTGATGAGAATCACAGAGTCACCTCTAACAAACACCATTTCTGTCTTTTTAATTTGTGGATCGCCAGATTCTCCATATATATATTCTTCTGCTTCACTAAGTACCATATTGCAATGGGAATCATAACCTTGAAGTTTTCCTTTCATTTCACGAGCACCCCGAAGTTTTACTAAAATGAATTCATCAAGTTGAAACCGGATAAGGTCAATCGGCTCTTGTTGTTGCTGTTCAGTTTGCACAGTAGACATTAGTAGGAGTTTTTATACAGAGGATTCGGTGCAAAAAACTAGTGATTTTTGTTGATGGTAACTATGGCGTGCACACTCCAACATTTATGGCCTGCGAAAAAAAATGCCTGAAAATTCTAATCATACAGATTTTAATCTGCCATTATAGACATTTAAAATTTTCATAATGTATTGGACGGTTCGAGGTCTTTCTACCAGTAGTAGGATCATGGCAAGAGAAAAGCCACTTCGATTTAAAAATCTTCAGTCAATAAAATTAAGAGCTCCTATAGTACCTACCCATAAGAATTTTGATGTTTCTCCAGACCATCCACTTTGGGCATTTTTCCCAGAGGGAAATAAGTCAGAATCAAGTTTTAGAGAAACGGATGAAATAGACATTGAATCACGAGCATGGGATTTCCCAGAATTACGCAGAAAATCTTTTGATGACCTTCATAAATTATGGTATCTTACACTTAAAGAACGTAATGTATTAGCTAGAGAAGTTAGATTAGCTGAAGCTATTGGAGTACAAAATACTGAAAAACATGAGCTGGTAGATTCCAAGCTTAAACTTACACAGAAAAGAATCAAACAAGTTCTTTTAGAAAGACAAGTTGCTTTTGAAAGAGCACAAACTTTATCAGAAGAACAATCTCAATATCTTGAACAATTTCAACAAAATTATATTGAAGCTGACGAAAGTGAAATACTGCAGTTGAATGAAAAATTGGTGAGATTACAATATGCAATCTTTGGAATTGAACCTCAAGTTGAAGATATCGATTTAAATAATGATATCACCGTTAACTTTGTTCATGGTATTTCTTATGTAGCTGACTTAAAGGTTAAAAGATTATTACAATCTTCACCAGATGCTTTACAACTTCCTTTGAATGGAAGTATTGAAGAACTCCCATTCTTATTAAGAACTCCAGAAGAGGCAGCAGCAGAAGTTAACGCCTTGAGAGAAGAAGGAAAATCAGTTAAATTAGATAAAATTGATGTGTTCCCATTTTTACGCAATGCATTGGAGAATTTCAGAGCTGAGTTTGAACAAGATGTTGAACAAGACGCTTAAACTGTAAATAGAATAAATAAACTCCCAGATTTAACCCCAATAGTTGTAGCTTTGAAATCGATAAAGTAGGTTGCAAATTCTTTGGTGCACACACTAGTGTATATATTCTCACTTAATTGGACAATTGGAACTACAACATCTTTAAGAATGGGAAGAATTCATGGATTCCTTGGTGGAGCACTCTTAACATCAGCATTGACGTACTATACGGGAGAATACTTCCGCAAGAATCAAAAAGTTGTTTCTCATCACTTGAGAGCATCTAATGATATCATCAATAATAAAATTCTTTCAGGTAATAAATCTACTGAACCTTTACCTATAGACAAAAGCATTGAATATACTGGAAGGGACAGCTTTTGGGAAACTGGGAAGGATATTTGGAACGATGAAATCATTAAAATGGTTAATTGGGTTTATAGCATAAACTGGTATCAGACCGTTGAGACTGTTGATCGCAAAGTCAATAAGTTGATGGACAAAGCAGCAGAATCCGTTATGGAAAAAAAGTAGGATGTTTGGATGGATCTGTGACCTTTCGGTCCTTCAAAGTCAAGGAAATCAAAAGCTACAAAGTATAGAATTTACAAAACAGAACAATTCATGAAAAAATCATGGAAAACTCATGTAATACACGATAAATATGATTAATGTAGATATTAAATATTCAGTTTATGGCACAACTAAATTTTAGTCCGATGTCTAATAGCACCTCTAATTCTTTTTAGAAGAATCAGCTGCATCAAAGTACTTATTGATATCGCCCTGAATCACGTAATTAGCGATTGGGGCAATTATTGAAAAAATAAAACTAACAATTACTTGCAATAACCCCCAGGTTCTAGGTAAGACCCCCAAAACGGAACATCCTAAGAGCCAACCCACAAAATCAGTAGTTATGGAGTCGTAGCCTCGGTTCAAGCTGGAGAAAATTATATCGGCACACTGTTCAGCAGGAATAGGAGAACTAGGACCTTCAATTTTCTTTGTTATTTCAGGTTTCGTTCTTTGTTCTTCATCAAATCCTTCACTCTGGAAGTTTCCAGGGAATACACACGAGATTCTATAGTTATATGGAGTTAATTCTTGACGTAATATTATAGAGAGTGAAGTAATGGCAGCTTTAGCAGGAGCATACTGAGCATATCCGATAAATGGGAAAGACGATACCACCGATGAGAAAAAGATAATATGACGCTTTTTATAGTCTTTTCGAGGAGTTCCTGATGCCTTGACGTGTTTGAAGTTGGTGTGGGCCACATTAACTGCCGTTTTATAATTGACATCAATACCCTGAGATATTTCATATCCCAGAAGATCACCGAAAAGCTTAGGAATAGAGGAACCAGCACAACAAAATATGAAGTCTGGATCAAATCCTTGGGCTGAAAGCTTGGTCCACATCGAAACACACTGGTCGTAGTCACTGATATCGCAAGCAAGATACGAGGCATTAATATCATTGTCGTACTCTACGGTTGCAGTGATTTTTTCAATTTGTTCCTTGAGCTTAGATTCAGTTCTTGCCACAATTACGACCGTACATTGCTGCTGGTAAAGTTTGTGAGCGATTTCTGCTCCAACCCCTTGTGATCCTCCCAAGATCAAGGCCTGTTTGCCTTTAGGTTCGAATTGATTAGAAAAGAACATGTTGTAGACGATGCGAGATAGTGAAAAATTAAGCCAGATCATTATAACGGAGTTTTGGATTCGGACAAACACCAAAATGACAGCTTGATTAACGTGATCCTTATATCATCAAAGTTGTCTCAAATACTGAGTTTTTTTGTTGATCACTCAAATTTTCAAGTTTTTCCGATTTCTACTGGGTTTGTGGCTAGTGAGTTATACAAACTACAAGATGGTATCTGATAATGTATTTTCTTTATATTTACAAGAATGGAGATTTGGGCAATTCAACCGGTTTAGAGCCTGATCTAGGCTTGGTCTTGAATTTCTTGGATTGTAAAAGAGTGCCTGAAAGACTTCCTCCGTAGTAATCAAGGTTCTTAGGTAAATTCTTTAAGTTTTCCTTAATTTTTTCATCGGTGACTTCTCCGGTTTCAGCATCATAAGAGAAGAATTCTTTTTTGGCGGTTTCGACGATTTCTCTGAATGTTTCTTGTCCGTTTTCTCTATGTTGTGTGAGCTTCTTAACGTTGACTTTGGTAATATCATCGAGTTCTAATCCTTGTAATTCTAATCTGGCCACGATCTTGGCGGTATACCATAATTTAATTTCAAATTCACTATCCACAAGCTCCAAGACTGACATAGGTGCCTTATCTTCACCAAGACGAGGTTCTAATTTAATTATTCTTGTAAATCCATGAGTTCTCTTTGGATATCTTTGAGCAAGTTCACCAAGTACTTTTGATCCAATTTCCTGAACATCTGGAGGTTGTAAGTATCTGAGAGAAGTATTTTGAGCTATTTTTTCTTGTAGAGAAAGATCATTATGGTTTTTATTCTTGTGAAGTGCTGTTGCTAGGAATTTTTCAATTTTAGCCTGAGCTCTTTTAGCTTTGGTTCTTCCAGTAACAATGTATTCATGACGGATTAAATTGGCACAAAGATTCTTATCCATCAGCTTGAGATGACGAGCCACATTCACGTGGTGTTTCTGCAACGAAGGCATGCTGAATAGGTGGCAAGAAAACTAGGCTGAAAAAGGTGAAAAAACGGTTGGTTTGAAAGAAATTTTACGGTGAAAAATTTCGCACCCTCCTGGGTCAGCACCATACGAAGACTACGTTATACTAAGCAATCAGCAGGCTACATTAAAAGAGTAAAAAACGGTTGAAAGACGTCTTACTGTAGAAACATCGTGAATGAAGCTATGTACGAAATTTGGTAATCTAAATAAATATTATTGGGGGAAGAAATTTCACGTATCAACATACGGTTTCTGGAGAAGTTTCAAATGAGAAACGAAACTCAAAATCAACTTGATTCACCAGTAAATAACAGAAGTTCTTGATAAAGAAGCAACCATTGAATGTAACGTTTCATTTACTTCTTTCCACTCTTCTTGATACCACCACCGACCATTGGTCCACCTTTTTTAGCCTTTTGAGCCATCTCTTGACGGGCTTTAGCATCAGCTTTTTGCTTTTCTTTATAAGCAACATCTTCATCATCAAAATCAGCTTGCTTCTTCTTTGGAGCCTTTAAAGGCTTGGCTTTTCCTCCTTGACGTCCAGACATTTTATGGTTAATAAAGAATCAGTAGTTTTCTCAAGTAGATTTTTCTCATTTCTAAACTCCTCGATTTCAGTCAGCTTTTCCTCACACTTTAACTACTATATATAATTTCTGTTAATGGCAATTCTAACTAATCCAGATAAGGAAAAGATCAAAAGAGCAGTTCCTAAAGCTAGTAACAAGATCATTGATGCTACTGTTGCTAGACTTTATATTGCTTATCCCGATCATACAAAATGGACTTATACTAATCTTATGGGCGCAATAGCTCTAGTTGATGATCTAGTAGGACACACATTTTTCCTTAAACTTGTGGATATTACCGGTCACAGAGGAGTGGTTTGGGACCAAGAACTTTATGTGGACTTTGAATATAATCAAGATCGTAAATTTTTTCATACTTTTGAAATTGAAGATTGTCTTGTTGGCCTCTTATTCGAAGATACTAATGATGCTAGTCATTTCCACAAAAGAGTGGTAGGACGTCTGAAACATGCTCTGAAACAGACTTCTAATAATAAGAATGCTGTGGCTCTTCGGTCAAAAGCTCCTCCTACTCTGGCTTCAGGTCCAGGCCCCCGAGGTGAATTTGTAGATGTTAATACAGCTCAACGTTCACGTCGTTCTAAAGGGGTTCTTTACTACGATGATGTTCCTCCACCTGAATGGCGTCTGCTTTATGCCGAGTTGGCTGCCGCCGGGATCTCCGAGGATATGATTGCTGATAATAGAGAATTCATCAAATCTTACATTGCTCAACAGGGCGGTCCTCTTGTTGGCCTCGAACCGCCGGTCCCTCGTCGACTCAATTCGCCGGCAGCAGCACCAGCACCGGCAGCAGCACCGACACGAATCACTTCGTCGTCGTCGGCAAAGCATAAAAAGGCTCCTCCTCCTCCTCCTCCTCCAGGACCAGCTGCGGCATCGGCATCTCCAGCCCCATCATCGCCTTCACCTTCACCTTCACCAGCAGTGTCGGCATCGTCATCCTCTGTTGACGTTTCAGAGCCTGTAGAGACAGAAAAACCCAAATATCAATTCAGGGTCCCACCGCCAGCCGCCATTCCTCATCAAGTACCTCCATCTGGACCGCCAGCGGCACAACCACAAACTAACGGTTATGCACCTCCACCAGCTAATGGTCACCCAGCACCTCCTCCTAGAGCAGTAGTTCCTCCGCCGCCTCCCCGTGCTAACGGCGCCCCACCTCCACCACCTCGTGCCAATGGTGCACCACCTCCACCACCACGGGCCGCTTCTGGTCCCGGGCTTCCTCCTCGAGCAGGTATAGCACCTCAGAGAACAGGAGCACCACCTCCGCCGCCTCCTAGAGCTGCCCGTGGCTCGGCCCCATTACCTCCACCACCTCGTGCCAGAGCTCAGCTTCCAACACCAGTATCACAACCTCAATATCAGCCTCCAGTTACACCTCAGCAAACAGCACCACCTCCTCTTCCAACGGTTCAGCAACAACCACAACAATATCAACAACAGCAACAACAGCAACAACAGCAACCATTACCACCTCTGCTCCCACCGGTCCAACAAACAGCACCAGTGGTTCAGCCAGCTGCTGCAATTCCACCACCTCCGCCATTACCGCCTAGCATGTCGTCTCCACCACCACCTCCTCCGGCACCACCAATGCCGCAGATGGGCTCGTCGGCACCTGCACCACCACCACCACCACCACTTCCTCCAATGGGAGACTCCTCTGCAGCACCGGCGCCCATTCCTACAATTGATCCTTCAAGAGATGCTCTTCTTGCATCAATTAGAGGATCAGGTGTTGGTGCACTTAAAAAAACCGATAAATCTAATTTGGAACGTCCAAATGTTCTTCTTCAAGAAGCTCGTGGTGAAACTGTAGCTCCTCCACCATCTGCTGCACCTACCGGACAACCTGCATCACTTGCAGATGCTTTAGCATCGGCTTTGAGTCAAAGAAAGGGGAAAGTTGCACGCAGTGACGATGAAGACGATGAAGATTGGTGATTTCCAAATAAATGTTTGGTTGGCATTCAGGTCATTTTTAATAAAATATGACCTGCCGTTAGTCTATGCTTTCTACGAGCTTACGAATACATTTACTGTCTGTACTTTAGTGTAGGTTTTTTCGGATGCGACCACAATTTAGCAGTAATTTTTTCATAAATTTTCACTTATTTTTCTACTTCTGTAACTCTCTATTTTGTTATGACTGACCTTCAGAAACTATTGGATTCGTTTCAGGAAGCGTTACTTTTATGGAAATCAAGTTTTGAATCAGGTTTTAAACTTGAATCTGCGCATGTTCAACATCCTTTAAATGAGCTACTGAAACTAGCGAAACTCATCAAGGCCAATACTACCAAGGTAGGAATTGTTTTCAAACCAGAGACTCTTGCATCGTCAGCCAGTGCTGCTGAACCTACTCTTCGGAAGCTTTTTGAAGCACTTGCGTTGACTATGTCTGTGGTTGCACAACTTGATGCTAAGAGTCTTTCCTCCATATATTGCAATGAAATTAACGACAAGGCTAAAAACTTGGTAGAATCTAATATCAACTTCAGATCAGAATTATCACAAATCTTCAAGTCGGTGGAAGCCAAAGAAGATGTTGGTTCCTCCGATAGACTTATTTCCGTTGGTCAAATATGGACTAATTGCGATGATCTAGTTAAATTAGTAGAAAACGGCAAACTTGGGTTCCTTACTTCCAAGACAAAACAGACAATTGGCCTCATTGAAGACGGGTTGGAAGATTTTCAAGAATGGATTGAAAATCCAGATGAGTTTGACGATGATGATCCTTTTGGATTCAGCGATGATGAAGATGATGATGATGATGATGATGACGATAAGAACGATGATGAGCCTCCAACCTCAACTGATCCACCGGTAGCAAAGAGCGTAGTGGAGTATGCCGCCCGCTGGCTTCAAAAAATAAAGCTCATAAAGCTTCTTTTGGGATCGCTTTCAAAGTCACTTCCTTCAAATACAGATGGTGATAAAATAGATACTATCTACGAGCATCAAAAAGCCTTGGTCAACGGCGTGGATAAACTCGTAGTTGACCTCATGCTTGACCATCAGCTTGACGATGAAACAGAGGCCCATGCCTCAGCCATAGACAAGACGTGTTCTAAAATTCTTAAAATTGTTAAAGATGCTAATAGTACCAGTGATACTAAGATAAAGTGGACGGTAGCATGGGACGAAAAGTACTCCTCTGTGTAAATCACCAAGAGCACAGTATGTAGAGGAGATAGATACATAATCTGTAAGGTACAGGTACATGTTGATAAAGCTACATCGAATAAGTTTGGCTACATATATAGAATATGGTTATACCTACATTAATAGTAACCTATAGTTGTACAGATTAGTTTGTATTATAACCTAGATAGTCAAAGTCCAAGATACTTAGCGTGATGTTTGGCATGGTCCTCAACGAAGGTACTGATGAAAAAGTACAGGTGATCGTATCCATCAACCACGTTCAAGTCAATCTTTCCTTTGTAACCAGCTTCTTTAGCAGCAGCTACAAAATTTTCTGGTTTCAATTGTGGTTTATAGAACAGATCAGCACCACCTTGATGGATCAAAATATCTGGTTGATTGTCATGGGTGTATTTTTTGATCAAATGACTAGGATCGTATTTGTACCAATCTTCTTTATTAGAACCCAAGTAATTTCCGAAATTCTTTTCACCCCATTGACAATCAGAAGGGTTAGAAATTGGTGCAAAAGCACTAACTGACTTATACTTACCTGGATTTTGCAAGAATCCTGATAATGCACCAAATCCACCCATTGAGTGACCGGTGATGGAGACAGTTTCAAAGTCTAATTGTGGGAATTCCTTAGACAAAGCTTGTGGTAATTCTTTATGAACGTAAGAGTACATGTTATAGTTTTTCAGCCATGGTTCTTGAGTAGCATCGACATAAAATCCAGCACCAGTTCCAAAATCCCACAGGTCATCTTCACCTTCAATTTTAGCTCCACGAGGAGAAGTATCAGGGAATACTAAAGCGAATCCGTATTTGGTAGCAAAATATTGAAAGAATGATTTTTCAGAAGCATTATTAGGAGTACAAGTTAATCCAGAAAGATAAACTAATACTGGAATTTTAGAAGATTTCAGTGATGGTGGAACGAAAACGTTAACATCCATATCAGTATTGGTAGATGAAGAAGCATGTGAGAGTTTGTACAATTTACCTCCGAATTGGGAGATTTCTGCGTTGGTTTTGAAAGACATGGTTATGTATGAATTGAGTTTAAGTGATCTGGTCAATTGATTCAAAAAGGACGGCTTAATTGAAATATTGTCAGTAAATTTCAAGGGCAATCGCAACTGGGAATTCCCGCTTATATAGCGTAAAACTATTACCGCATTTTGACAATAAATCCGCAATAAAGACATTATTCCGAGCCATTTTATAAAATATGTCAATCCCTCAATTTTGCTACAATGTCAAAATCCAAGTATGGAACCAGATACGGCGACAACGTATGAAATGCCTGGAACTGCATGCTGACTAAAAACAGCTGAATTGATTTGGTTTAATTGAATGGGTTTGATGTAAGTTTCAACCTACTGCCGATTAGGCAATATAGTGCTTAATGGCTGCAAATATTCAGCTACTAATCCACTACATTAAGAAAATCTAGCTTACAAAAATTTAGCGTACGAACTAAAGATTTTTGGTATATATTGTAAATAGTCTCTTATAACGATGCTTTGTTTCGTGGCTCATATGGAAGAAGTACTGTCAAGATGGACAGGAAGATAAATATAGCTCCGCTTACAAAGATAGGAGCAGAAGTAGTTAAATCAGCAAAAATAGCAATAATGGGTGCAAAAATTCCAAGAATTCGATTTCCCGTAGCAGCTAATCCAACTCCTGTTCCTCTTATTCGGGTTGGGAATATCTCTGGTGTATAGGCGTAGAGCACTCCATACATGATGTTCGACACAAAACTGAACGCACAATTCCAGCCCAAGTTAGCATTGGGAGTCTTAGCAGTAGTTGAACAGAATAAAATAATACCCGTGAGAACAAGAGATATTGAAAGAGTCCCCTTTCTACCAATACGTAGTTCCACCATGAACCCAGCCACTATAGCTCCGGGAATTCCAATCACAGCTACGATAAGGGAATTTCTATATGTTTCCTGAGTACTAAGTGACTTATTGGCAGTTCCACGAGTTTCGAGATAGTAAGGAAGGAAAGCATTATAAAGAGGGAATGCAAGTCCAACCAAGCACCAAATAGCAATCACTAGCGAAGACGAAATTGCTAGCTTCCTACTCTGAAAACACTCTCGGATATGAGTAGCTTTAAATCGAGAGAGTTTCTGTTTAACAAGCGCAGTGTTAAACCGTGAAGGTTTACCATGAACCGGACTATCCACTGAGCTTGTATCTTCTACTGCTGCCAAATCTTCTGCTGTGACCAGGACAGAAGTCCTGTTGATTTTGGCTATACGATGGAGGGTTTCGATTGCCTGTGTGTCGTCACCCCGAGCCAAATGAAAAGTAGGGCTTTCAAACACCCTGAAAGAAAACCGGGCTATGAATAACACAAGTGTTAACCCTCCCATGGTGTATAGAAAGTATCTCCATCCTTTATTGTCTGCTTTCAAGCAGGTAGTGCTGTTAGTATCGCACGAGTAGTTAGAAAGAAGCCCCCAGGAAATTAAATTGGCCACAAGCTGGCCGAGACTCCACCATCCAGACATTACGGTAAGAAGCCACTTGTGAGAAGTGGGAAGTGCTTCCACGAATATGGCACTATCTACAGGAAGGTTCCCGCCAACTCCTACGCTCCATAAAGCTGCAAATACACCAATGGCTGCAAAATTAGGACTGGCACCTGCAACCAAGGCAAAAATCCCCGTAATCAAGAAAGTTAAGTTAAACGCCCAGCGTCTCCCTATAATGTCTGAGGATAACGACCAAAATGCAGCCCCCACGAAAAGCCCAAGATTTTGAGCTAATGATAAATAAGGACTTCTTCCAATAGGAGCATGAACTCCATCAGACTCATTAAGACGAGCCAAAATTAGACTGGTTACTATAGGAAATGCATTATCGTTAAACCAACCAAATCCTGCAACAAAGAATAGTCCATATTGGTATCGACCAAATCCAATTTCGTCAATTGCAGCACTTATAACCCGAGATTTTGCAACATACACTGGGTCAAATTCATCCTCGAAAAGCGCAGCTGGAGTTTCATCAATTTTTGACGTATAAACGGTCTTGTCAGCCTGATCAACCTGCTCAACAGAACTCTTTGTATTATTCATACTGACATAGATAGTTGGAAGTCCCGTTTAACAATAGTTGCTGTTAGCAAACTATCAGGTGCGCTATGTAAATCTGGGGTAAGTCCACGGCCAAAAAAGGTCAATTTTTCACTCCATTTGTACATTGCTTCTACTCGTTCTAAGATGAATGATTTCTACGTTGAAGGCGGTAAGACATAAAATGTATTGAAGTAAGTTGGTGAAAAGCGAATCTAACTAGAAATTTATATAAAGAAAACTAAATTGAAACATATGAATATGAATATGAATATGGGTATGAATATGCATAGAAAAGCAAAGATTGCAACGATTGCAACGATTACAAGCAAAGTGCTACAGCACATCCAGCCAAGGCAGCAACTAAGAGCTTCATGACATCGAATTTAGCGTTGTTAATCACGGAGAATCCAGCACTAACTGTACGGTTACCATCATTTTCAGCACCTGATGTAGTACCATTAGTAGTAAAGTTAACACCTGGTTCAGACTCGTCAAGTGTACCGTCCCAACAGTAACGGTCGAAACAAGATTTGCATTGATCAGATTGTTCGATATCTTGTCTTTCTTGAGTTCTTCTAATAATTGCACAAGCTACACAAGCAGACCATTCATCATCCAAAGTGTGATTTAAACGAGATGCTACTTCAAACCCATTTTGAACCATACCCTCTTTTTCCCATTCCTCATATGACATGGTGTAGGTACTGACATTAGACCAGAAACTGAATGGTCTATTGGCAGTATACACAATCAATGGTGTATTGTAAAGATAGTCAGTATCATCCAGATCAGCTAATAATGAAGACATGTTTTTAGCATCACATCCAAAGAATGCAGGCTCTGCTGTCATGTTGAGGTTTCTCATGGTCTTTTGATCTGGAACATATGGGAAAATGGTTCCATTACCTTGTTCTAAAAATTGACGTTCATAAGTAGCAACCAATGAAGTACCATTTGGCCAATATTGATCGGTATCAGCAGAATTATCGTAAGCGAAAATTACATCTAATTGCCTATCTGGGTGAAGCAATGGAGCTAAAGGAATGTTTTGAAGATCTTCACCTCCATCACACAAGTACAAAGTCTCGTCAGAGGAAATGGTATCTACATTACCATAATCTGTCATGTAGAAAGGGTTTGGCTTGTAAACAGCAATATCATTGTCGTCATTTGAAACATCTTCTAAGAGGTCAGAGATGATACTTTTGATGGTAGAAGATAATGAAGTAGTATTAATTTGCAAGAGGAATTGGTTGAATAACGAAGATGAAGTGCCCATGATAAAACCAGTGTTATCATAACCAGCAACACATGAAGAAGAGTTAACAGGTTCACCATCTTCCACTTCTGATCCCAAGTATTTGACCTGGGTAAATGCATACAATGAAGGATCCCAACTTCCGAGTTCCCAGGGATTTATTTCAAAAACCGTAGAATTACCACTAATAATTTCCGTTCCTGGAGTTCTTCCATCGGCTACACTAATTGGCATAGGCATTTGGTACAGGGTGAATACATCACTTTCCTGAATAGCTGACCAAGTCAAAGCAGCACCGTAGTCACTTAAATTAGCGAAGAACTGATGTGATAAAGCTCTTCCCCAAGTATCAGTTAATGAAACATCATATCCGGCGTGTCTTTTATCATCAAGATCATCGTTTATTTCTGAGTAGTAGTCATAAGTCTTAACCAAATTAATCCCACCGTAGTCAAAGATAGAGTTTTCCAAGTCCCAGATTTTCCCGGCATGTAAGATTTCTTGAACTGAAGTAAAGTTGTTCATGGCGATAGTTCCTACTAACCAATTTCCTCCTGATAATCCTACAAGGTAAGTTGCCAGCTGAAGTAATCCTCCTAATCCATATTCTGAGGCATTGGTAGTTCTATTATCTAAAGCTGAGAGTTGACCTGCTCCTGCAAGCATGGCTCTATAACCACCACCACTAAATGCTATACCGATATTTATAGATCTATTTGCGGTTTCTGTAATGAACTTTTCAGCGTTGAAATCGTCTAATCCAGCATTATCGAGAAAATCTATTAATGCCTTATCGGTGACTTTATGACGACCTTCAATCCATGATTTTTCTTCCAGAGAAAGTCCTGAAGCTTCTCTAACAAGAGATTTATCCGATGGGCAATCGATTTCTCCGGGTGCGTATGAATCAGTGGGGGACCACGCTAAAGCAATGGCTAAAAGCCAGGGAATTATGAGTTTCATTACAGGGACTCGATGTGTTGACTAGAATATACACTAAATAAAAGTAGCTATAAAAAACAGAAGTAGTATTGGCGACAAGAATTTTATCTAAGCCTATTTTTATTTGTACGACTGTTTGGGTGCAAATGAAACGAATTTTTCGGGCCGGTTTAACTCCAGCCGAAACCTCCGTGAACCTAGCTAAGAATATTTTGATTTAGAGCACTTATAAACGGCACTTTTACGAACTACTTCATTGAATAAAGTACGAGTTACCTAGGAGGGTTTTGTGATCGAGCAATTAAAGTTGATGAATGATATTCGTGTTTCTTGAACCTTCAATAAGGATGCTGATGCGTAGAATTACTACGTTAGGAAACCACCTCGATCTATTTATAGCCACTTTATAGTTAGTTTAGTCTTTTTAAGATATTCTACATGGAGCGGAACCCTATTGACCCAAACAAGGGATGGAAATCCCGCTCTGACCGAGAAGCCGACCGTTGATTGCTCAAGACGTTCAGCCCATTTGGTGCATGAATATCATTATGGGAATGTTGAAAGATCTCAGTTCGCATAGCCAGAGCCACAAGTTCACGCGTCAAATCACCGGTGGTTGTTGATCATAGCTCCTGCTGGGCTAAGAAGTCTTCGGTCTTTTACTAAAGCTCCGAGAGGAAGTTCTGAGAGGAAACGCCATAATTCTACCCTAAAGACCGAGCTCTTGTCAACTCGGTTATATTTGGTAATGACGTAAATTTAACGATTCAAACACGGCATAACTGCTTTAACCTACTTGTGTACGCTGCCAGTGGGCTATAGGAGCTATACGCCGGGTAGTTGATCCTGTATGTAGTGTATTGCTAGAAAAGGCTACCACATGTTCATGTAGGCGCTTATATAAGCGGGTAAAGCTCTACAGGTATTCCTTTGAAAGGCATATACAGTATCGCCTGTAATAATACGGGCTTCTTCCGGTTTATGGCTTTCGTCTCCAGATCACTACAACGGCAAAAAAGCCATATGGTGACACTCGTGAATTTGTATAGAGAAAGGCTCTATGTCTTATACTTGTACCATTTTTCCCTTGAAATGAATCGGCTAGAGGTTTGGAAATGATAGCGACTCACTCAAGCTGGCTTCCGCCGTATCTCCCGTACAAAACTTTTCACATCAAGCTAAAAATCGTATGCAAACGAGAATTTGCAGCCGGTGAGCAACGCTTAAATTTAGCATTACCAGGTGTACGGATGTTAAATTCCCGCTAAATATCATCAACGCAATATACATCATATTATTCCCTCTATGGATCTGCCTCCTTCTGTTATGTCTCGAGCTCGAGCCGCTATGGGCGAAGCTGCTGACGCCTTCCATGCTTCTCGATTTCGGGCGCTTCATTGGTACTCTGAACAGCCTCGGTATAAGCAAATCCTCTGTATAATTGGACTTGTACTTTGCCCCATTATATTGATAACTTTAGCATTCCTCAATACTTATCTTATTGCCGGAATGGTGATTGTATCAGATAAGCTCCACGATTTTGAATTTGGTTGGGTCATCTTATTTGTGTTGGTATTTTTCGTAGGGTTCCCTCCACTTATTGGATTCAGTGCCCTCTCTATGATTTGTGGTATGTGCTATGGGTTCCCTTGGGGGTGGCCAATTCTTGCGTGTGCATCTATTCTGGGAAGCTTTGTGTCGTTTTTGGTGTATCGACACTTTCTTCATAATCAAGCCGTTAGGCTTATGGAGTCTAATGAAAAATTTAGAGCATTTTCTGAAATTTTAAGAGACGATTCTAGTCTTTTACTTCTTTGCCTTATAAGGTTATGTCCATTACCATATTCACTTTCCAATGGAGCTCTTGCCGCAGTTCCGGAACTTTCCTCAATGACTTATGTCCTTGCTTCAGTTATCACATCTCCTAAATTATTTATACATGTATTTGTGGGTTATAAAATGAAGGAATTAGGCGATCATACACGTTCCAAAACCACAAGAATTCTTGATTTTGTCAGTATTCTTATCACAGCTTTAGCATCTGCTTTAACGTCATACTTTATATACCGCAAAATGCAGTATAAATTAGCACAATATCATGCTGATCCGCTAAATTCCGGAGTTTACGAAGAAATGATATTCGGAAATTTTGAAGACGGTTTAGATTCAAATACTAATTTAGAACTTGACTCCAATGACTTTGATGAAGATAATTTCATAATTGGTGATGATGATGAGCTTGAACCACAAATTCAACTTCTGGACTCGAAGAGTACAGACAAAAACGAGCGGTGAACACCACTGAGAGGTTGATAACTCGTTTAAGCACTTTCATTTGGAAAAATTGAAAGGCTAAAGCCACTTGAGGTAAAAGCGCTTTCATTCCTAGCACATTCCAGTCATTCAGTTCACTCCTGACTCTTAAGGTTAATTTGCCTCACTCAAGCTTAGACTACATCTTATATGCTAAAATTATGACATGACTATATAATACCTAGTTTACATTCTAATTTACTTATACATAGTTTGTATCGACAATGAAATGCCTTAAACGTTTTGTTTATTCCACAAACAATACTCTAGTTCTTCTTTTCTCTATTTTATCCTGGGTAGTTAATCCACCAACTTTCAAATTACCATTAGCGTCATTATAACTTTCAACACCATTAATTACTTTGACAGCATCCATTTCACAGAAAATTTGATTATTAATTAAGTAATAATCATTTGTAATTGGACTTTCACATTTACCACATTTCAAACAATTTAAATGCCATTTTTGACTTAATTCATTTTCAATACATTCACCTTCAATTCCACCACCACATTTTCCACAAACAGTATCATTTAATTGATGATAATGTTGATGACAGTAAGCATCATCTTTGAAGGCATAACATTGAACATTTTTATTGAATTGAACATTACATCCTTGATAAGCACAAGTAAAACAAGATCTATGCCATTGTCCTGATAATTCACCAGTTTTAGAGTAGATTGGTTTCTGTGATCCTTTAGCTGAAGAAAGAATTTCTTGTGAGCAAATCCTACAAGGTCCTTGACCTGGAGGATGCTTAAAAGTATTAGGGCTACGAAATTCTGGTGATTCTGAGTCTGATTTTGGAAATGGTTGAAATATAGAAGTTGGCCTTTTGAATGATTCTTGTCCCTGGAATTTTGGTGATTCAGAATTCGTTGGGAATGGTTGAAATGATTCTCTTGGTTGATTTCCCGCTAAAATAGCATCAATAGATTTAGGTTGTAAAGGATGAACTTCTTCATAAGCAGGAGACTCAGGAACTTCAGGCATTGGTGGAGACAGCTGTTGAATTACAAAATTAAGATTATTTAATTCTTCTTCAACCTTATGTGTCTTTGGACTTAATGGTTTAGTCAGAGGTGATTCAACTTCATCTTTAAAATTGCCTATACCAAAAGTTGGAGTATCAGGGCTGAATTCACTATCTTGATACTGATTGTGACTAATTTGATGAGTTATAACATTATCACTGAACATAACGTTTCTATCTCTGGGCGTATCAATACCCTTCAAGTTCTCAACGTCATCTTCATTTAACAGTCTTATTCTTGAGTGTCTCACAGATAATGGTTGTACAGATTCAAAGGATGCATCAGAAGAAAGATCATCGAAATCACTCTCTTCAGTTTGGTGATCTGGTGAAATCTTAGAATCTTCATCTTCAAACTTAAATGAAGGTATTGGTTGTTGTTGAACTTCTGGTACTTCAGCTTGAATATCTGATTGGATTTCTTCTTCTTCTGGTATCTCTTGAATATTGAATGTTGGAATACTTCCGGTGTTACTCTCATTCAACTTTGGAATTATTTGTCTTGAAGAATTCATTGAACTTGCCATAATACTTTCCTTTTTATTCCCATTAGTTTTAAGATTCTCTAATTGACGAGCTAATTCTTGTTCTATTTCGTCTTCTTCTTCGTCATACATTGATTCTTTAGATATAATTGAACTCATGGTGGACATTTGACTTTGTCTATTTACACTTTTATCAGCACCACTCAAAAATCTATGATAATCAGTATTTAGTTGATCACCAACGGCTGCTTGTTGTTTCTGAAAGTTTTCAAATTGATTTGAAGCACTTGCTTGATCAGCTCCATTGGAATAAGTCTGTTGATCATATGACTGTCTGTTTTGATTGTAAATAATGCTATTTTCAGGTGGTGCAAATTTAGCTAACCCTAATTGAGAAGGTGAACTATTTGGTAATTGGGGTGTTGAATAAGATGATGAAGATCTTGTTGGTTGATAATTTTTATGATCTTCTACATCTTGCTTGAAGTCCTGAAGTAGGGTTGAAAGTCTTTTGGCACTTGCAGGCAGCGCCAAAGTTGGGTGTTTGTTATATATATCTGATTTTTCAAGCGGAGCATTATGATCAAGAATTTCTTGAGTAACAATACTTGAAGATCTACTTAATTTTGAATCAACTGAAGTATCTTTCGTATCATCTAATTTAATATCTTCATCGCTATCAGGGAGTGAATCGTCATTATTAATACCGAAACTATTATTTATCAGATCATAATTACTATCAGCCAAAGCCAATTGTAGATTTTTTGGATTTTTTATTGTAGTATTTGGCGGGCTGAAATTAAAACTATCGTGATTATTAGAAATCATTTTATTAATTTTAGGAGATCCTGGTGATGATGGAGGAGATTCAGAAGCGAATAAATCAGTTGAACGACTTGTATTTGGTTGTGAAGATTCAGAGAATGATCTTGTACTTTCATTCTTTGCCAGATTAGGATATGGAAGATTTGGTACTGAAGATGCATTTGCGGGATACTCGGTAGTTATTGGAATAGGTTTTTTTCTTGTTAAAGACAGTTGACTTTTAGATTCATTATTATATAATTGAGAAGTAGGTTGACCCATAATCAGTTTTTGATTTGAATTAGGAAAGTTAACATTTTGAGGCAGGTTATAGGATGGTAATCGTGGACTATAAGCCGAAGTAGGAGACGTGAGAGTTTTCTTTGACCTTACGGATCTAATAGATTTATTATCACCTTTAGAACCATTAGCTAAATTAACATCAAAACCAGCTCTTTCATAAACTCCTCTATACCTATGTTCTATTTTAAAAGGAGGAAAAGCTGAGTCCATGATCTTAGGAGAAGGTTCTGCTCTGATAAATTCAGGAAGAGTATGCAATCTATCCATACTAACAACCAAGGATTAAAATTTATTAGGTAAACTATCGTAATTGACGAGGTAAATCCGATTTGATGATGTCGACTTGGGAACGGGAATTCGTCAAAAATAAACACCTATATTTTCAGACTTTCTATAAAACACACGGTCAACGCACGATCCGGTTTAAACTACAAGATTTAAATATTTACCTACAATTGACGGTATGCCAATTGTTGATGCAACTTTACAATTAGCACAAAACAGGTTATTCGTGTATTGTCTACTCAATTAGGAAGGAGGCCCTCCAAAAACGCCAACCGCGTATGTCGCAAAGCTCCACGACATTGTTACCTACGAAATTTAGCATGACACAACAGAACTCAGCAATGACAGCTTCTGAAACGAGGCAAGTGAAGCTAAGGTTAAGATCCAACTAGGATAACGGAAATGCAAACTTTTACGTTAAAAATTGGTTTTATTTTTGTTGTACAAGTTGCAAATTTTCAACACTTCTGATGTTATTAGTAAATAGCCTTCCTACATAAATAGTATATCGTCGCGTGGAAGGTGGTGTAGTAGGAGCCAAGATACTTGGCGATTCAGCTTATTGGCGTTTTTCATTTTTTTGTAGTTTTCAAATTCGTTGAATTTTGAACATATTCTACGTTTTTTGCAACCAATTACAAATTGTTTTGCAACTGTAGGTGATATTTTGTTTATGTTGTTAGAGTTGAATACTGAGTAAGAAGAATTGAAGAAATAAACACTATAGTCTGAGGCGTATTACTACACAAGCGAGTCAACAGGGGTAATCCGTAAGGCGGTTCTACACTTCATTCATACAAGGTGGCCGTAAACCTAACAAAGTAGTTGGAGGTGATGTGTTGCATGTTAGGCCTGCTCGCCCATTTGGTTCCGTTCGAGTCGTATCGATTTGGAGTATTTTGGACCGAGCCGACCAAGAGTTCCCGCGGAGATGGACCCACCCGGTCCAAGGTTAAGGCGGACTTCTTCTCGCGCTCTCATTATCTTCTCCATATAATATATATATTACCCATACTTCTCTATGGAAGAGCTATACACCGCCCTTTGCATATCACTAGCAAGCCACCGACGGTTTGTGGTTCACACTGATGACTATACACATGCCAAACAAGGACTCGATTCCATCTTTGACCGGTGTTGTCTACCGAGTGATGCGGTTACTGAAATAAATCTTCATCTGCAACCATCATTAAAGACACTAGCGCAGCTAATGACAGATAACGGCATTCTCAAAACGGCGGTTATATGGAGGGAGCTTGAAAATACTCCATTTTCGTATCAGCGTCAAGTATTAATACCGCTATTGAATGAAATTGATCAATATGATACTGTTGAGTCTAAGATTTCCAAATCCAATATCATCTATTTAGCAGGACAAAAAGTATTCAAACCTCCTCATTCCACCATCATTGCCATAGTTCAAGTGGGATATAAGCGTGCCAAGTTTTATCAGGGACTTAAATGGAAGTTTTGGCTCTCACAATACTTCAAAGCAAGTGAATTTACAAAACTAAATAGCATTTCTAAAACTCCACTAGAGGAAACTCTAGCGTCTGTTGAAGCCATAAATAGTACTGTTTATGTGTCACCAGAGGTACAAAGGTTTGCATATTCGCTTGTGGTATTTACTAGGGTTCATAGATTGTGTTCACTTGCACCTACTGAAACTAGGCTTCCACCGGGTGCCATCGATATGATCGGACAACTAGCACGAGTACTTGTTGCATGGCATCATCAAGATGGAACTCGAACGTTTGTTACACCAGAATATATCAAACTAGCATTTAAAAAAGTAGCATATTGGTTAGTCGATTGGGAATATAATGAGATGTATAGTGGGGAAGGACAGATTCGAGATACTGACGAGACTCAATTTCGAAGAATTTACGAGATTACATTACTTACAGGGGATTGGTATGGTAGTGAATGGAAATATATCAAGCCATATTTGGAACAGCATCGATCCGTCAAAGATGAGACATCACCGGTTGGATTTTCCAACAAGATGGTAGAGGATGTTTTGAAGCAGGTCCGGCCACCGATGTAGGCAGGGACAGAGAGGGAGAGAGAGGGAGAGGGAGGGAAGAAGTTACAGAAGATACAGAAGAGACAGAAGAGTTCGGAGGAGAGATCACAATGGATGGGTACAGATCAAAGACGGATCAAACACGGATCAACCTCAACACAAGTTTACCACATGGATCAACCTCAACACAAGTTTACCACATGGATCAACCTCAACACAAGTTTACACATGGATCAACAGACGACCACCGATATATACACATCTAGTAACCTGGCAACTCAATTGCTTGTCTTCGCTTCTCAATGGCTTCTCTTTTGTTCTTCTGTTCTCGGTCGGTTCTCAGTCGCTCCCACTCCACCTTTCAGCTCTACTTCATGCAAAACGTACATACTCACATACATGTACATGCATAAACACGCATGAAGCGGACCGACTATCATTAAACTCTATTCTATACATTAATCTACATAAATCTGTAAATGACAGTAGTTTACTCCAAGTTGTTAAGTAGCCAGTAAATTTTAGTGTTGTGGTCGTGTCCCGCCACTCGCCCCTATCAAATGGACACCTCAGTTGTTTTCCAACTACTAGTTTATAATTGTCAATTGCTAGTGAGTTGAAAATGTCTAACGATATACCTATCAACTTCACGCAGCTAGCACTGCTTACAGAGTTAGGAATTCAATCTCAATCGCTTGATTTTAGATCAACAACTCTTGAATCCGATAATTATGTTTGTGTTCGAGAATCAGGTAGTTCAGGAAATACAGTTGCAATTATTAATTTAAAAAATGGTAATGAAGTTACAAGAAAGAATATGTCAGCTGATAGTGCCATTATGCATCCAAGTGAATTTGTTATTTCACTTAGAGCAAATGGAACTACGGTTCAAATTTTCAATTTAGGTTCAAAGCAAAGATTAAAATCTCATACATTAGATCAACCAGTAGTATTTTGGAGATGGTTAACCCCACAAATTTTAGGTCTTGTTACTGCAAATACTCTTTATACTTGGAATGTATTTGATGGACTGAATAATGGACCAGAAAAATTAACTGATAGACATCAATCTTTAAATAATTGTCAAATTATTAATTTTGTAGCTGAACCAGAACTCAATTGGTTTGCTGCAACTGGAATTGCTCAAGAAGATGGCCGAATTGCTGGTCATGTTCAACTTTTTTCAAAATCAAGAAATGTTAGTCAAGCAATTGAAGGTCATGTTTGTAAATTTGCTTCTGTTAAACTTAATGGTGCTTTACATCCAACAAAAGTCTTTTGTGTAGGTAATAAGAATGCTCAAGGTCAAGGAAATTTACATATTATTGAAATTGATCATGTTGATGGAAATCCTCCTTTCCCTAAAAAATCAGTTGATATTTTCTTCCCTCCAGATGCTGCCAATGATTTCCCAATAAGTTTACAAGCATCTGATAAATATGGAATTATTTATATATTAACAAAATATGGTTTTATTCATTTATATGATATTGAAACCGGTTCAAATCTTTTTGTTAATAGAATAACTGCTGATCCAGTTTTTACTGCTGCTGCTTATAATGAAGGTACTGGTATTATTACAATTAATAAATCAGGTCAAGTTTTAAGTGTTGAAATTGCTCAAGATAAAATTATTCCATATGTTTTAGAAAAATTATCTGATATTCCTTTGGCACTTTCTCTTTCTTCAAGAGGTGGATTCCCAGGAGCCGAAAATTTATTCCAACAACAATTTCAAAATTATTTGAATCAAGGTGATTATACAAATGCTGCAAAAGTTGCAGCATCTTCTGAACAGTTAAGAACTCAAGATACTATCAATAAATTAAAACATATTACTCCTCAACCAGGTCAAATATCTCCAATTTTACAATATTTTTCAACTTTATTAGATAGAGGTACTTTAAACAAATATGAATCAATTGAATTAGCAAAACCGGTTTTACAACAAGATCGTAAACCACTTTTTGAAAAATGGTTAAAAGAAGAAAAATTAACTTGTTCTGAAGAATTAGGTGATATTGTTAAATCTTATAATGATTCAGCTTTAGCTTTAGCTGTTTATATTAGAGCAAATGTTAATATTAAAGTTGTTTCTTGTTTAGCAGAATTAGGTCAATTTGATAAAATTTTACCTTACTGTGAAAGAGTTGGCTATCAACCTAATTATACTAATTTAATTCAAAATTTAGTTAGAGTTAATCCTGATAAAGCAAGTGAATTTGCTGTTTCTCTTTTAGGAAGTGATGCTAATCTTAAAGTTGAAAATGTTGCTGATTTATTCTTCTCTCAAAATTATATTCAACAAGGTACTGCTTTCTTATTAGATGCTTTAAAAAATGATTCACCTGCTGAAGGTCACTTACAAACAAAAGTATTGGAAATTAACTTATTACATGCTCCCCAAGTTGCAGATGCTATTTTAGGTAATAATATGTTTAGTCACTATGATAAACCAACTATTGGTAAATTGTGTGAAAAATCAGGATTATTCCAAAGAGCTTTGGAACATTATGATGATTTAAAAGATATTAAAAGAGTTATCATTCATACCAATGTATTACCAAATGATTGGTTGGTGGCATATTTTGGACAATTAAACGTTCAACAATCGGTTGCTTGTTTAAAAGAATTATTAAGTAATAATATGCAACAAAATTTACAAGTTGTTATTCAAGTTGCTACCAAGTACTCTGATTTGATTGGGCCATTGACTTTGATCAAAATATTCGAAGATTATAAGTGTATTGAAGGAGAATACTACTATTTATCTTCTATTGTTAATCTTACTCAAGAACCAGATGTGGTATTCAAGTACATTCAATGTGCTGCCAAAATGAACCAAGGTAAAGAAATTGAGAGAGTTGTTAGAGATAATAACGTTTATAATGGAGAAAAAGTTAAAAATTTCTTGAAGGAATTTAAATTGGAAGATCAATTACCTCTTATCATTGTTTGTGACCGTTTCAATTTCGTTCATGATTTAATTTTATACTTGTACAAGAATCAATACTTTAAGTTTATTGAAGTTTATGTTCAACAAGTTAATCCAAGTAATACTCCCCAAGTTGTTGCAGGATTACTTGACGTTGACTGTGATGAAAATATCATCAAGAATCTTTTGGCTTCTGTATTGGGAAGAGTTCCAATTAAGGAACTTGTTGCCGAAGTTGAAAAGAGAAATAGACTCAAGATCTTATTGCCATTCTTGGAGAAAACTTTAGAAGGGGGATCTACCGATCAAGAGGTTTATAATACTCTTGCTAAGATCTATATTGACTCAAATAATAGCCCGGAAAAATTCTTACAAGAAAATACCAATTATGATACTTTAGCTGTTGGTAAGTATTGTGAAAAGAGAGATCCTTATTTGGCATACATTGCTTACTCTAAAGGTGGTAATGATGATGAATTAATTAACATCACTAACGATAATAAGATGTATAAGTACCAGGCCAGATACTTATTGGCCAAGTCTGACTTTGGATTATGGTCCAAGGTTTTAACATCAGACAATGTCCATAGAAGACAATTGGTTGATCAAGTAATTTCTACTGGAATTCCAGAATTAAATGATCCTGAACCTATCTCTATTACCGTCAAGGCATTTATGGAGAATGATTTACCACAGGAATTGATTGAATTATTGGAAAAGATCATCCTTGAACCTTCTCCATTTAATGATAACACTTCATTACAAGGATTGTTGATTTTAACTGCCATCAAGGCCGATGCATCTAGGGTTTCAAGCTACATTGAAAAATTAGATAAGTTTGATGCTCATGAAATTGCTCCTTTATGTATCGATAACCAACTTTATGAAGAAGCATTCGAAGTTTACGATAAATTTGAATTGAGATCTGAAGCTATGAAGGTATTGGTAGAAGATATTATGTCTTTAGACAGAGGTGAACAATACGCTGAAAAGTATGAAACTTCTGAGTTATGGTACCAATTAGGTACGGCGCAACTTAACGGGTTAAGAATTCCTGAAGCCATTGAGTCATACGTCAAGTCCAAGAACCCTGAAAACTATGAGCAAGTCATTGAAATTGCTGAACATGGTGGTAAAGAAGACGAATTAATTCCTTTCTTGGATATGGCTAGAGAAACTTTGAGAGAACCAATTATCGATGGAGCTCTTATTAACTGTTACGCTTCTTTAGATCGTCTTGGCGATATTGAAAAGTTTGTAGGTGGATCCAACGTTGCTGACTTGGAATCTATTGGTGATAAGTTATTTGAAGCCAAAAACTATAAAGCTGCTAAAATATTATACTCTAATGTTTCAAAGTATTCAAAATTAGCAACTACTTTAGTTTACTTGGGGGATTATCAAGGTGCTGTTGATTGTGCAAGAAAAGCTTCTAATACTCAGGTTTGGAAACAAGTTAATATTGCTTGTATTGAAAATAAAGAATTTAGACTTGCCCAAATATGTGGGTTGAATTTAATTATTGATGCTGAAGAATTACCTGAATTAGTTAAAATTTATGAACATAATGGTTATTTTAATCAAATCATTGCTCTTTTCGAAAGTGGTCTTGGTTTAGAACGTGCTCATATGGGTATGTTTACTGAATTAGCTATTTTGTACAGTAAATATAGTCCAGAAAAAGTGATGGAACATTTGAAATTATTCTGGTCAAGAATTAATATTCCAAAAGTATTAAGTGCTTGTGAAGAAGCTCATTTATACCCAGAATTGATCTTCTTATACTGTCATTATGAAGAATGGGATAATGCTGCTTTAACAATGATTGAAAGATCAGAAGTTGCATTTGATCACTCATCATTTAAGGAAATTATTGTTAAGGCTCCAAATTTGGAAATTTACTATAAGGCAATTACATTTTACATGCAAGAAAATCCAAATTTACTTGTTGATCTCTTATCAGTTTTAACTCCAAGATTAGATTTACCAAGAGTAGTTAGAATATTCGTTAAATCTGATAATTTACCATTAATTAAACCATTTTTAATTTCAGTTTTAGAAAAGAATAATTCAGTTGTTAATGGTGCTTATCATGATTTATTAATTGAAGAAGAAGATTATAAATCATTAAAATCAAGTATTGAAAATGAATCAAATAATAGATTTAATACACTTGATTTAGCAGAAAGATTAGAAAATCATGATTTAATCTTCTTTAGACAAATTTCTGCAACTTTATACACTAAAATTAAGAAATTTAATAAAGCAATTTCAATCTTAAAGAATGATAAATTATGGTCAGATCTTATTAAAACTGCAACTATTTCAAAATCTACAAAAATTAATCATGAATTATTAGATTATTTTGTTGATACTGGTAATCATGAATGTTTTGTTGCATTATTATATGCAAGTTATGATTACATTGAATATGATTATGTTATTGAATTAACTTGGTTACATAATTTGAGTAATTTTGTTAAACCATACGAAATTTGTATTATTGCAGAAAATGCTAAAAAATTAAAAGAACTTGAAATTGATTTAGAAAAAAGAAAAGCAGCAGAGAAATCAGAAGATGAAAATCCAATTGGTCAACCATTGATGATAACTAATGGTTCAAATGGATTAAATCCAGGTTTAGGTTATCAGCCAACTGGTGCCGGATTTGGAAATGCATTCTAGATGAGTTACGTAGTTGCTGAATGAATAAGAATAAGATTTAGTGTAGACAGAGTAGATTGTTGTAAGATAATAGCAGTATAAACGTTTATATACATGTGTCGTGGTTGATAGACATGGTAACGAGCGATTGGCTGTTCAAAAGCCATCAGTACGTAGCTTAACTTAGCTTCACCGGTACTACAGCAGAAATGAACACCGGGTGTCCATCATGTATATTTACAGTGGGTATCCATCATGTTTATTGCCATGTACATTTACCATTTACTTACCTTTATATTTACCGTATATTCATTATAAGCTCGTTCATGTTCCTCCTGGTCTCTCAGATCACCTGTTCCTGATGTAAGTATGTCCATAAATATCTGAACTTCTTCGTCAAGTCGTTAAATGTAACTCCATGTAGCACAGCAGCTGCTGTGGTTTCAATATCGTCTTTATTTGCAACCGACGACTTTAAATCAACCGTAGCATTTTCAACTGCTGATTCGGAGCATCTTACCAGTAAATGCTGTATTTTCGAGCTATCATTCAAGCTTATAATTACTCTATTACACTCAAGGTCCTTTTCAATACTTTTAATTATTTTAGTCTCGGCGTCTCCCCCAATAACACTGTATCCAATCAGAGACACCGTATCAAACTTATCGTGCTTATACTGAGTATTAACTAGGTAATTTCTTACTGCCTGAACGAATCTCGTTAGAGCTTGTGTTTCGTCAGAATCCTGAAGATAAACCTCGTACTCCGGCAACGGAACAAACACCGGGATGGTATGACGGAAAACTGTCCAATTCATTAGCGTTTGTTGTTGTTTGTTGATACACATTACCTTCTTCAATATCACATAATGAGGCATGGTGTATTTATTAGAGTAATGAGAGTAGACATCGAATCGAATGCCCAAAACTTCATCCAGATCGTTGAACAAGGCTTTATTGATGGGGAAAGCTGTGATTCCACCAAATCGGAAAATGTTTTCGTAGGTGACGTTTTCCTTTAATTCAATTGACTCTTCAGCTTTGGCAAGTAACGAGTATGACAATTTAGAATCTGACCCATGGTGTCTTTTGGGAGAAGGAGCATTGGCATCAAAAAATCGAGCAATAGACTCGTCAAAATGGCTATGTTGCACCAATGCTGGAATCATATCGTCATCGTCGTTGGCGTCATTCTTATCGATATTTTCATGATGCTGAGACACGAGCTTCAAAGAGTCGAGCTGAGATTTAATAGCGAAATATTCTTCCGTAAGAGGATCAATCTCCTGCTCTAAAGATTTGATATCGTTCCGAAGACTGGCAATGTCGCTTTCAAGTGAAGATACGTCCATGTAGAGAATTGTAGAGAGATAAAGAGAACAAAGAAATATAGAGAAGCAGAGCCTGAGACCTGCAGACGTGTCAGCCTCAGCCACATGGTGCATGCATTAGATCTACACTAAGTACATTTACATCATGTATAAAAACTCTAAAAGTGCATAAATCCCGATTTAAACCCTTCTACACATCAAATCAGCTAATCTTATCATAACTCACAATCTTCAGGCTTCTTGTCTTATAGAATTTACTAATTTGCTGCCAGGTCAACGCGTTGTGAATCCGTGCACCAACGTCAACAGCGACTAACCGCATCGTCACTCGTATTTTATTCCCCATCAATTGTTTGATTCAAATTGACAAGACTCATGAGTGAGAGGTTTGCCAACATATATTGGACTCCCGATTATCGGCTGGGAATTGAAAAATATACCGACCAGTGTCATAAATCACTTCAACAACTTCATGAACTTCGCAAGTTGGTATTTAGTCATGTAAATTATTACCATTCAAATGGTGAATTTCTCACAAAGCTAGCAATTGAACTGTTCCCTTTTGATAGTGCTTTCCGCTCAGAGCCAATCCCCCGAAAGAGAATTATTTCTGGTCCAAGAGATCGAGTATTAAGCTCATCCAGCATTAATGGTGATTCTACACCAAATTCTCCCCAAAGAAAACTGTCAGATGCTGCTTCACCAATGTCTTTTGCATATAAAGCATATATTGATGGTGCTGCCGAAGATGCACAGACCATGAGGCTGCTTGCATCGTCTATTGATCAGCAAGTCCTTGAGCCATTGACTTTATTCCTAAAACTGCATGAACCAAAAGTAAGAACCTCCGTGGATCAATTAGATGACTTGTTACAACAGTATGTTCAGACATACGCCGAGGTCGAGTCATTGAAGGTTCAGTATGATAACTATCTTCGCCTCAAAGAGTTTAAAGAGACAAAAACACCTCCAGGAACTCCAAGAACAATTATCGACAGAGATGAAGAAGAACAAGAACAAGAAGACACCGAGTCAAAAGCAAACGGTTCAATTGATGAATCTTTCGATACCTCAACTAACCTGGTTTCTTCTTCTCCTGACCCTTTTGACGAATTCACCTTTCCGTTACTGCTTGGGCCCATTTCAATCCAGACTCCTGAGCAGCTTTCGAAACTTTTAAAAGGTCTTTTGACGATTTCAACCGTCCGTAGAAAGATTCCTCTCCCAGGTTATCGTAATGAGATATTTAGTAGCAATCAACTCACCCAGTGGCTCATTAGACATCGTCCATTAGGGATCGAACCATCGCGTGCCAATTGCGAGAAGTTTGGTCAGGCATTGATCGATTTGAAGTTGCTTGTGGGGACAGGATTCTTTGCCAAAAAATTTCAAAGTGAAAACATGTGGTTTGAATGGTCTCAGCTTGCAGAATTTGTGTCCGAATATAATCCAGAGACTGAAACTATTTCAACGCCGAAAAAGCCCCAAATTTCAATTTCAAATCCTCTTAGTCCATCAAATAGACTTGCACGATTAAATTTGGACGATACAAGTAAATTTGTTACTGATGTGGCGCTGAATACATCCAAAATGTTTAGGACCATGAGAACGTCGCTTTTGAAAAACGACTACAAGATGCTAATCGCCGAAACAGAATCAACATACATCGAGACATACGCCAGACTTCAAGAGCTAAAACATCTATTAGATATCGAGCTATTCTCGTCATTCCAAGCACTTGAGCTGTTTGAAAAGCTAAAAATAGAATTAGTGTACCATAGTCTTACCAAATTACTGGAAATTACATACAATTTCCTGCTCCAGTCCACTACAAAACATCACAAACAGGCCACTGATTTCTTGAAGGATATAAAGCGTCCTGAAAACTACCATAAAGACTTACAAAATCTTGTTGACTCTTATAGTTCAGGAATTTACTTCCCATCAATAATTTCTCCCGAAATTCTAACCAAGAAACACTTCTCTACTAACCAGTCAAACAACAACTTTCAAAGCATAAAACACCAATTCAACATGTACAAAGACATTTCGTTACAAGTGAATATGTTGTCTTTGAGAGACAACTGCTTATTGAGTTTAGCATCAATCCCTTTACTTCTCTACAAATCCATACAGCTCATTGAGTCGAAATCAGAATCTGACCATGATATTGCAGAAGCATGGTGTTCGCCAATTCAGCACCAAAAGTACTGGTTGGTCAAGGAAGAACTCGTGAAACAAATAAGTGAATTTAATTCACCTCCAGCACTTGCTACTGAGTCAGAAATACATCAGGAGATTCACACTTTGATGATAGCCATTCTTGACAATAAGGGTCTCTTCGAATTAACAAATTTTGTCAAGAACTGGCTCCTTGAAATCAGCGATTCCTTGATCCCCTGTATGACTTATGACTTCCTTATCAGCGCATACAAACAGAACACTGAAGAAATAAGACCTGAAATCATAAAACATCTTAGTGCCATACCCCGAAGCAATCTTAGTTCTCTAGTGTTTGTTTTAGAGCATGTTGCCAGTGCATTCAGCCTTGATATTCTTAACAACTACCAGCTGTCAGACGAACTAGATAAAGTGACAGCCAAGCACTCGGAAAGTATAGAAAAGGCAGCAGTCAAGTTAAATTCAATGGATCAAATTGGGTCTGTTCCATTCCTTCATTTGATTTTGAGACCATCTGCCGTCAAAAATGCTTCCGGATTCAAACCTCCTCTTGAAACATACAACAAAATACTCCGTGATTTACTTGACGTAAATTTGAGAGCAGACCTTTTCAAATCGCTTGTACTTAGTGAAAGGAACTATCGGTCAAAGAAACAGAATGAAAGACAAAATTTGGGGCTTCCACCACAAACGCCATCTGCTCCAAAGACAGTGATTTCTCACACGGTTCCACAGAGTAATCGTCCTAGGCCAGTGAGTGGAGATAACTTCTCTCTTAGACCATTCAGAACAGGTGTTACACCTGTTCCTTCTCCATCCAATTCGCCTTGCCATACTCCCATCAATGCTTTCGACCAGGAAGTTCAAATGAAGAAGGTCAGAGACCATCTGGGCTCAGCCGGTTCCAGGGCTAGAAGTAGTAGTGCATCATTGCTAGGTCCTGGTATAGATATCCAGTTTGAAAGTTGATTGGTGAGTTTCAAACGAGATACGTACAGTAGAAGTGGAAATACATAATACAATACATTATCGCTACATCAACACATTAAATGCCATTAATTAAATACATATATCACTATCGCCTCTTGGCCCTTCTCATATCCTCTCCACTCGTCATGGTGATCCGCTGGAGTCGGTGCAAGTCTCGAACACTTGATATAAGCAAGACACCAAAGAGAAGACACGAAAGAACCATGACCAACTCAAATCCACCAGCAGATTCTTCGATGAAATTTTCAAGATTCATTCCGTAAATTGCTGCTACCCAAAGGACAGCACCCACAGAAAGAAGTCCTATGGAGAATCGAAGTCCTAGCAACATAAGCTCATTTCTATTAGAGTCAAGTACAATATTGATAATTTCTTCACTGGTTTTAATTTGTGAACGAAGATTTTCTACAGTTTGTACGATTTCATCACAAGTCTTGCAGTATGATTCGAAAAGGAGTTCTACCTCCTCGTGATGAGTGCTGAGTCTTGATTGCCCAGATTTTATGGCACTCAAGTAAAATGCATTAAGTTCTTCGTCCTCCAGGTCAAGAATGTCATTAAAACACTCTCTGATCAAAGTCGTTTTCTGATGGAACTGAGTGATTTTTTTAGACTGAATTAATAAATACCGTAGTTTTATTCTATCAATAGATTTTTCAAGTCCTGTAAGTACATTTTGTAGAACTGTTTTGTGAACTTTCATTTCGGTAGTCAAATTGGCTACAACATGCTCTAACATAGCTTCAAGAGCACGAAGTTCGTATGGAAGACTATCCTCTTCGTTATTTAGTGCCAATCGGTTGCTCATATGCTGGAGGAGCTGGCCATGAGAGTGAGACTCGTTAAGCCGACTTCCTCCTGATGAAAATTGATCAAATATCACCACTGTATCGCTCTTGATAAGCGCTCGAATATTAAGAAGATTAAGAAGTATGAAATCTTTTCGGGTCATGATAGAGGGTACCATATCGACATTGATCGACGTGGAGGCACCAGGAGAAGCAAGGCCATGGTGATGTCTTGATATTTTTCTGAAGTCTCGAGCCACAAGATTGTATTGTTTCATAAAGTCAGTTCTCTTGAAGTCCTGGCCGTGGACCACCATGTTCCCAGAAATATCAAATATAGTACATCTTATGAATTCGCTTTCTGACGATGGTTTATTGAACAGAAGCGTTTTGGAGAGAAGAAGATCGTGAAATTCTTCATTAGACTCATTACCGGACTTGAAATGACGACGTGGATAAACCGTCGTAATTCCACTTGGAATTCGTAGTGGTTTAAATTGTCTAGCCCCAAAAAGGTGCCTTATCGATGGAAACATAAATTCAGTAGATATAGAGAAGTGCGCTATATAGAAATTAAGTCCGCACATCGCGCATCATGTAGGTTTCGTTTGCATATCCAGACGCAAAGAATAACAAATTACACCCCATATTCTGCATTGACCATTAGTGTTCGGAGATTAGCTCTTTCTCTTATTTCACACTCACCTCATTGCTAAGTTAACATCCGTTTGCAGTACTGAAGAATCAGCGCTCCATCGATACAACATTGTCATGAGGATTCACTCCGCAGACGAACTAGAAGTTTGTGAGGAAGTTGGACGAGGAGGGTTTGGCGTAGTGTACCGAGGTATCATTAAGGAAACTGGTGCTGAAGTTGCAATCAAACAGATCGATCTAGAAAATGACCAGACCGATCTTCTCGAAGTTAATAAAGAAATCCTGATAATATCGCAATGCAGACTACCTCAAATCACAAAGTATCTTGGGTGCTTCACGCGAAACTTCAAGCTCTGGGTCATCATGGAATACGTTAATGGAGGTTCTGTCTTTGAGCTATTGAAACCAGGCCCTATCACCGATGAAACAATCATAGCCGGGATTGTAAAACAAATTCTTTTGGCTTTAGAATACTTGCATAATCAAGGGAAAATTCATCGAGACCTTAAATCTCAAAATATTCTTGTGAATAGTTTAGGGGATGTAAAACTTACCGACTTTGGAGTTTCTACTCAGCTCTCGTCCAACTTCTCTCGAAGAAACACCACTGTGGGTACACCATATTGGATGGCACCTGAGGTTATTTTAAGTAATAGAGGAGGACATAGCTTGAAAGCAGATATATGGTCTTTAGGATGTTGCGCCCATGAACTTTTCGTTAGCAAACCTCCTCTTCAAACGCAGTATCCTGCGATGAAGGCACTTCGACTCATCTCTCGGTGTCAGAATAATGGAGATTTTGTACAATTAATTGGGTTGCTGGACCTAGAAATTTCTCAGGACTTCAGGAGCTTTTTGATGGAGTGCTTCATGGAGGACCCCAGAGAGCGGGCATCTGCTTCAAAGCTTCTCGGACATGCTTTTATAACGAAGAATTGTACCAGCAGCAACGAAGTGATTCAAAGAAAGGAATTGAAGAAGCTCATAACTCGTAAACAGCTTTGGGAGCAGGATAATCATATACCTAAAACTCATCATTACTATATGCCTACCGAGCTTATTGCAAATCAAACCAAGTGGAACGAAGACGATGAGCCAGCTGAGAACAAAACGGTTCAATTTGACATATCATCCATAAACTTTCCTTCTTCCGTGACTCCACCACCATCTGGATCGAGCTTAACCACAGGAAAATCGGAGACGAGAGACTCATCGGTATCACCCTCGGGAAGTAATAGTGCATTTTCCAAGTCTTCAATAAAACAAGATACTTATAAGAATAACTTGACCCTGGAGCTCAACAAGGTTTTAAACAAGGTATTCCACCGGTTGGAATCCAAAAATAACCTTTCGACTGAGCAGTACGATCAATTAGTCTCTCTTAACAGTACAATTCTCAACCTTATGAGCTTTACACAAGCGTCAGACGCTAGCCACAGCCGTAAAATCTTGATTTGCCAGTACTTGAAGTACTTCTTGAAGGAGTTAGCTAAAAGTAATGATGGAGATAGATCGACTCTTCAAAGACAAATAATTCCATCTAATTTTCAAACAATATCCTCTATACCTCCTACTCCTTCTAAAGAACCCACATCAACCCGACTCACACCTTTTGATGAAGTTGAAAATAGTCTTTTTCAGTCGTGGATTGAGAAGATGAAGAAATAGGCAAGTTGCAACATCTCGCTTTATTTATTAGCAAAAGCTAGACTGCACTATCGTATACATAGAACAAATATATATTAGATATATCAACTACAGTCTATTCAAACAAGAACTCGTGAATTTTGACGTTGTAGTTGTATTATTTCAAGTATTGGACCCGTGCACCAGACCAAATATATTTGAGTTTTCAGTCTCACATTCAACAACTATGGTTGAACCAGTCAATAAAAAGCAGCAAACCCAGCTGGTTTCAACCGCCTCTTCTTTCTCCAAGAGATTCAGCTTTGATTGCAGTAGCTCGGTTAATGCCGTGCAGTTTTCCCCTGATGGAACGCATCTTGCAGCTGCATGTGCAGATTGTACGATTCGAGTCTATGATTGCAACGACGGGACTTTGAAGACAGAGCTAAATGGACATACAAGAGGAACCAATGACCTTGCATTCTCACCCATCAACAGTAATATTCTTGCACTGTGCTCAGACGATCTTACCATTCGTTTGTGGCAAATTGACACTGGGAAGTGTATTAAAATACTTAAAAAACATACTTATCACGTTACTACCATAAAGTTTGTATCAAAAGGTAACCTTCTTATATCTGGATCTGCTGATGAAACGGTGACGGTGTGGGACTTGAGTACAGGAAAGTCTTTGAAAACTCTTGCTGCTCATAGTGACCCCGTTACGTCAGTTACATTAACTCCTGACGATACAATTATTATCAGTGCATCATATGACGGATTAATGCGTCTTTTCGATTTACAACTGGGTCAATGTCTCAAGACTTTGGTCTATAATAGTGCCAGTCATGGTACGGCCACTGCTTCAACGACAGATGCTGTGAACTTCCCAATTTCAGCGGTGGAAATTTCTCCTAATGGGAAGTACATTCTCAGTTCCAGTCTTGACGGTAAGATCAGATTGTGGGACTACATGGGAAACAAGGTTGTGAAAACATATTTGGGCCACGAGGGAAAGGCTATAAGTGAAAAGTATAATTGTGGAGCAAGATTCATCACCAAAGACGACCTACTCGTTGTGAGCGGTAGTGATAATAGTGGGTTAGTATTTTGGGACGTAAGTAATAAAGCGATTGTGGCAAATATCACCATGAGCTCACCAGTATTGGGGTTGGATGTGTACGATGGTGGTAAGTTGCTCGCCAGTGGTACCAAGGATGGAACAGTATCAATATGGGAGAGATCTTAGTAGGTTGGTGAAGATCGGTGTAGATTAATAAACGATTCATGATAGCCCCTTAAAGTGTAAAATCAAGCCAGATTCAATTGGCTGAAGAAACTCTTGTAAGTTAGTAGGCACTATGAAGCGGCCCGAGGCCCATAGTATCTTTTATTTGCAACCACCAACTGGTAGTTGATTCACTAAGTATAGATGCTTACGTCATCCAGTACGTCATTCACCCGTGCACCCATACATAATTTTACATTTAGTTAATACTAATTATCGCACCGTCACTATCATCCCCAGTACTTCACCATGGAACAAACCAATCAGTTATTCCGGTTCAATTCATTGTTCAAACTTCCCAAGTCGCAAAAATTACGTTCTTTCGGGGTGTATCTCTCGGGAGCATTTTATGCCATTGGATTTTGGTCAATGATTGATGCCGCCATATACTCTAAAACTGTTAACGCCTCAATTGTCCATGTAACATTTGTCGACTGGATTCCATTTATATGTTCTACTTTGGGGATGTTGATTGTGAATTCCATTGAAAAATCCAATTTATTTGTTGAAGGAAATCAATCGTCATTTTTAGGATCAGGACTGAACTCAACTGCTTGGGCAGCTAGAGTTATTTTATTCTTTGGATTCTCATTACTAGCAGGTGGATTGGCTGGTTCATTCATGGTATTCATTTTGAAATTTTTACTTAAAAAGTACGGATTCCCAACTTTGGGTATGGGTGTTTCAAATATCGTTTGTAATGGATCTATCATGTTAAGTTGTATCATATTGTGGTTATCTCAAAATATTGAAGATGAGTACAGTTATAGCTTGGCACTTTGAGTGCTTGATGCATTCGGCTAGCCCAAAGTCTTGTTGTACATTACTCTGCTGAAGATCATAGAGCTGTAGATGAATCAGCTGTTGCCAGAAAACTTAACACTTAAATATAGCTAGTTATACATTATCATTACTTATTATAATATACAGTTTTATTATAGCTCATACAGCATTCTATTCTACTAAACCCAATTAATCCATAAATGTACTACAATTATATTGATTCAATTTATTATTAATTACACAATATTGACTACATATTTATCGTCACAATTAAATTGTTGTCATTATATAAAATTATACAATCAAAGTGAATCAGGACTCTTAAGTAATTCATCCTTAAGAGGCCCTAATAACTCTAATTCATATTTACTAAAATTAAATAAATTAAGGGAAATTGGTTCAGATGCTCCTCTAGGATATACTTTAAAATTTTCTTTCTTTAATTCAAAAAAGAATGGATGCACTAAAACAGATCTAGGACTAGCTCTAAGATCAGGATCATAAACAAATATTTTGAGAAGCAAATCAATTGCATCAGGAGGGGAATTACTAAAAATTTGTTTAAATCTTTCCTCAACAGTACAACTAAAGAGTTTATCTTCAAAAGTTGGACCTCTATAATGAGGATTACTTTTAAAAAGAAATGCTTTTGGTGGTGGACCTAATAATTTACTGATTTCTTTTAATTGTAATTCAGGTGATTGACCTTGAAATATAGGTTTGCCTAAAAACATTTCAGCAATAACACAACCTAATCCCCAAATATCAATTTTTGTTGAATAAATTGGACAACCAACAATTAATTCTGGAGCTCTATAATATCTTGAACAAATATAACTTACTGAAGCTTGATTTGGTTCTAATTTTTTTGCACTTCCGAAATCACAAATTTTAAGAGTAACAGAAGCTGGATCAACTAAAATATTTGATGGTTTAATATCACGATGACTTATACCAAAACCGTGTAAATATAGCATAGCTCTTGCTAATTGAAAGGTATAAGCTTTCATATGAGGATATGGAATGGTATATTTAGAATGTCTATAATATTTTATTTCATTTTGAAGATTTGAAGGCAAACATTCCATTACTAAATTTTGATAAACTTTACCATCAACAGGACTTCTTTTTTCAAAGAAAAATCTTAAGCTAACAATATTTGGATGATTAACTACTCTTAAAATTTCTAATTCTCGTGATTTATATTCTGTTTGTGCTGGTACTCGTTTAATTGCAAATGGTCCTAATCTTTCTTCTGTATTATTTGGTGCATCAACAAAACGTAATAATGCTCTAACAACTATTCCAAATGCTCCTTCTCCAATTTTATTATATTCTGTAACAACCATTCTATTTGTTGAACTATTTGCATTATTAATTACGTGATCTAGCACGTATTCGTCTGAATGATTTGAAGGCATAATAAGATTTTAAATCTTAATTTATAAACCACCACAAATGAATTGAATTGAAATTATTTAAAGATTTAAATCAACAAAATCAACAAAAATTGAAACTATACGGATCTGTAAAACCCCACCTGTCAATTAGCGCAAATTCTGTGGAGGAATTCAGTAAAATTATAGTCACTGCTTTATAGCGAGAGTAAAAAAACAACAACACCAAAATTAAGGGGATTCCGTCTGTCGCACACGCACTGTAAATTGGCTTTGGTCCAGACCACCGTGAGTATCCGCCGAGACCGAGATTAGTGTTTAATCTGGCAATGTATGCCCGTATTGAAAATATAAGCTTAGCTTGCTAGTTGTTAATAACGTTGAGAATTTAGTTCTTCGAAACCTGTCAATTTATTAATTGGTCCGGGTTTGGTGACGTGTCTCACGTGAATAATGGCGGAGTGGCGGGTCGGTGTTTGCATATCTTTTTTGGTGTATGGGTGTCTCTTATGGTGTATGGGTGTAGGCTCAAGATCGCAGTTAAACGCAACAAATTTTCTCATCACCACCGACTCCATAATGTTCAGCATATCCAGCCTATTAAAGCCGGCTCGTTCTGCCTGGTCTGTTCGATCAGCTTGGTCTGTTCCGTCCCGTATGTTATCCCTCACTCCTTCATTGCATGCCCGTGCCGAGTCTACTCCTCGTATTAGATCTCCTGATGAACAAACCGTTCTTTGGAAAATCTATGCCAATTTCAACCGTCATAATACTCATCTTTCCTTGGTAGAAGTAGTAGAGGATTCAAAATTCATGGAGAAAAATCCTGACCTTTCTTATAATGAAAAAGTCTTATATTATATGCAATTACCACATCATTTAAAAATCCATTTAAGTGCCGGACAGCTTGGATTTAGAAAAGCACAAAGAGCTGAATATGATGCTGCTTACCAAGTAAGCTCGAGATTCTTCAAAATGATTGAAGATAAAAAGCTTTTAAATCCTAATGATAAAATAGAACTACTTCTTAAAGATTTTGGAAGAGGTAGAGAAGCATTCCTATCTGCACTTCAAGGTAAAGAAGGTTCAAATGTTAGACCAAACATCATCAGAGTAGCAGATAGAACAACATTAAAATTCGGTGGTTCTCGTGCAAAGAAGTTACGTCGTTTATAATTCAATCTTGTAAATACTACATTCCGTATAATGTGTTGTAGTCACCATGCTAAAGTGGTGTTAATTTTCGTGGGTTTTATCTCAAAAACTTGCACAAATTGTGCTTTACGATCCTGTTTGTCTTGCGGCTACTCAACCGTTTTGTAAGGTGGTTTGGTTGCTGATGTCTGATGATATCGGCTTTCTTCATACTTATCCATAAGATCACTTGTTTGAAGAAGAGCACTGGATGCGCTTATACCACGCCTGTAGAGTTAGTTTGTTACGCAATGCTACACAATAGTATCTCAGTCTTTCCATGATGATCTTCTTTCAATGTCTCTCTGGCCAGGCTAATGGAATCTATAGGCTACGAATAGGGACAAGGTCTTCAATTACCCTTTTTCTCGTCACTATTTCCATAGGGAGTACAAAAACTCTTCCTGCTTGGCTCCTCATCTGCTTACCGTTTGCTTATAATCACGGAATGTCACTTCATACAAGGCCTTTATATGAGTCTGTAGGATGATTTGCAGCCATTACAAACATGTATGAAATGGAGGAGAATGAAGCCCTCAACTACACCCAAAAAGGTAAGCGACTTGTTAGCTATCCCAGTTCAAGTCGAGACATGATTATCATCACTATCGAATGATACTATTCTATTCATGGTTTCCTACTTTCAAGTACTACATAACTATATCAAGTGAGCGAAAGTACCAGGTGCGCCCACGTGATTGTGTGACTGTTAAAATTCGCTCTGGTCGTGGGAGACCCGAAGAATCTTCTAAATTTTTTTCCCAGGTCGCAGCCCTACTGTGTGCGAGAAAAAACACCTTGAAAAAGTTTAAAGAATTTTCACTTTCCTACTTACTGTTAAGGACATATAACACAAGATGGCTGCTACTAGTATGTAACCTTTAATTTAAATACATCTACGGAATATCACCAGATAAATTAGACAATCAAATGAAACAGACTGACTTCATCAAAGTTTAACCCCAATAATCCATTTCTTTCAAATAAAATTTATCAACAAGTCATCCTCAAATCTTTGAACCCATCTCGATATTTTCATCCTATAAATCCACCTCGAAATTATCTGTACGACTTTGTTGAATATGACGTGATTTACCGTTTGATGTTAGCCTTATTCAAACCATTTTTATACATTATACTAACATTTTTAGCCAAAGCTGATGCTGCTAAGAAAGCTACCTTGAAAGGTAATAACTCTAAAAAGGCTGTCAAAGTCAGAACTTCCACTAGATTCCACTTACCAAGATCTTTAGCCTTACCAAAGAACCCTCAATACGCCAGAACTTCCGTTCCTCATTACAACAGATTGGATGCTTACAAGGTTGTAGTTGCTCCAATTGCTTCTGAAACTGCCATCAAAAAGGTTGAAGATGCTAACATCTTAGTTTTCCAAGTCGACATTAAAGCCAACAAAAGTCAAATCAAAGCCGCTGTTAAGGAATTATATGATGTCGATGTCCTTTACGTTAACACTTTAATCAGACCAAACGGTACCAAAAAAGCTTACATCAGATTAACTGCTGACCACGACGCTTTGGATGTTGCCAACAGAATCGGTTACGTATGATCGAACTCTTGTTTATGTTATATAATATAAATTAATACATATCATCGGATAGTAACTTGTACACAAGTGGTGAAATACTATTGTAGGCATAATAAGTGAATGGTTAAAAGAAACTTTCAAAGAGAAAATCTCCACATTTATGTGGCATACCAATAATTTAAGAAAGGTGAGGTGTCGTATAGCTAATCTTAATTTAGTTTTCAAAAGTTTGAGGTTATTGCAAATTTCTGACAAAATTGAAATATACAACAAAATCAGACACTATTCCACAAATAGTTTCGTAATTTACCTAAGTATCCTATACCGTGATATAGTTCTGCTGGGACGGACTCAGTGATTCATCTGACTCATTAAACTCTCATTATTTATGTCATTTTAGAATCACGCCTAATCTACGTAGTGCTCCGTAGAACTCAAGTCGAGCTTAAAATTTTACATTTCTATTCTAAGCACTTCCATTTTCGGTAATGACTCGATTCTTTCAGAAAAGATCCCGTGGCCAAGCTGGTTAAGGCGTGAGACTGTTAATCTCAAGATCGTGAGTTCGATCCTCACCGGGATCGCATTTTCCTTTTTTTTGAATTTTTATGTCAAGAATTCAAGATTAACGGCCAAGCTTAGCATTTTTGGAAGGTCGATGATCTACACCTTAAAGCAAGCGGTTGTAAAAATTATTGATTCGTTGCTTACCCGTTCTGATGAGATACAGAAGTTGCGCTATGACGGAATCCGTTGGAATATAGACCTGAGCTTAGCATCATGTTCAATTACAAAGCTGCAGCAAATCAGGGCGGTATAAAGGGTTACGTGCTCCTGTTACTAATAATTCTTGACGTCTATAGATGTATGTGGGGAAACTATAGCTTCTAAAATAGGTGCTTACAAAAAATAGTCCCGAATTGGATACAACGGAATTCAGGATGTACGCCCCAACTGAGTAAGCAATAAATATAGAAGCTAGGGTAATGAAGCGGTAATCAATCCTCGAGACTAGCCGATGCCGAGAGTAGTGAAAGGTAAGTAAATACGAGCGGCCATTTCATGCCAAGTAGTGCGATTTTACGGGAAGGAAACTAGTAACTGAAGAGCAAATCTGAACTTTAATTTCGAAAACAAGAGCAATTATGTTGATTATTAGGAAAGTTCGGATGCTACCTTGAAATGATGAACGGCGTTAAAGCTGAATCAGCATACGCTTCAATATTTGCTAAATGTCTCGAGATAACAAAAATATCTCTATTATTTGCTGATGTGTGCAGATATTTTACGAGTAGTTATTGCGGGTGCATATTTTTATGCAGTAGCTACAGGTTTGCCAACGCAATTTTTGCATTAAACCATAAATCTATCAATACCAAATACATAATACAAGAGGAAAAAACTACAACACAAAGTAGCAGCGGTAAAATTACTGAGCAAGCAGCAAAATGAAGTAAATGTAGAACTGAGCTACTTGAGCTCACCGGCTCGTATCTTTAAGCAATAAGGGCACATCATATGGTTACAGCGATGGCACGTAAAGCGAGATGGAGGGTCGAGTAAGACATGAGGAATATATGTAGGAGACAGAGTCGTTGTTGATGGCGAAGGAAGTGAGGATGAATATGTGGAATCCGGGGCTCCCGCCTCTGGGTATGATGGAATGTCGGAGGCGGATGGTGAGGTTATAAGCGTTAATTTAGGACTAGACAGGTGGTAAGCATCTTCGGAAGATTGTGACGGAACGGGATCATAGGATGTGTGGGCCGATGAGGGCGAGGGATGGGTCGAGTTGGGTCCGCGCACCAGACTCAGGCGGCCGAGCTCCGATGGCTGCGTGGTATACTCTGGAGAGCCTGGCGCCACTGAATGAGAGTGACCATTGTACAACATTTGAGAGTATAGACGAATCTTTCCGATCATATCGGACAGTTCATCAACACGGTGGTAGGGTCGTAGTTCTGGATCTAAATTATCTTTGTAAATGATTGAACCATATGCCTGACCGCATTCACAACAATACCACTGGCAAATCTTATTATGCGGAACGGAGTCTGGAGCCGGGGCCGTGGGCACAGCACCAGCACCCTTTAAATCTGTCATGGTAAATGATAAAAAAATGATTTAGTAATGATATAAAGGAGTGAATAATGACTTTTATATATTTTGACGGTTGCTCATGTATATAAGGTGAATTTTCAGCTATGGTAGGCGTTCCCAACTCGGGAAATAACTAGGCCCATTTATGCAGCTTCTTCTAGACTAATATTTTCTTTAAGTCTGGTTCCGCCGCGATCTAGACCGATCGCACGGGAACGGGAAATAGGTTGGGCCGGTGCGACTTGGGGCGCCTGAACCCTGTAATAAATTTGGCGATCAACAACATCGTAGAAACTCCCTCCGTAGCATGAGTACCACCAGCTCATACCATTTGGGTTGATGAGTATTGATCTTGACACCATGCTGTGTGTTGCCTTTGAAGTTTCGGAGCGCATCTCATCGCGCTTACATAATGATGATATAGGTGGCGCTTACATAACCGGGTCATGGGCCGTTTCAGAAGAAAGCACGACCCATTCCTGCGTTCACCACAAAGATTTAGCCCATGCCGCGGAAACCACAATCTAACAGCAAAGTGACGCAGGCGCAGCTTTAAAGACTAGGCAGCATAAATAGCCGAAGAGTCATAACAAGATGCCTAAGGTGGATGTAATAGATACAAATGGTAAGTTGAATTCCGCTTGTAACTGTCTAGAATATCGGCGACATCTAAGGCTGAAGATAACTCGAGTGTGCGGGCTGCTCAGTTCATTACTTGGGGTATAACGGAGTTTGAATGGGTTTCGGTTGTGAGCATCACGAGACCAGGCTTACGTGAAACACAAGTCAACGGTTCTGAAACTCGAAATGTATTGGCTTATTGGTCAACCTAACGATAAGCATGATGTCTAAGCAGAACAAATGCAATTTACAGCATTAGGGTTTGAGTTGAGATTGTCTGGCCAAAAAGGGTATTTCCATTAATTTAAACCAGATGCAGCATTTAAACTTTCCCTGAAAATAATCTCGTATCCTGCCTACGGTGGTAACACTACGGCTTTCTTTAGACAGACCAAATACGCACATTGTAATATAGCCTGCAATAAGATTTTCACCACAATTGACCCCATTGTTGTACTTCGTATCTTTAATACTTCGCATCTATTATATGCTTTTATAGCGTGAATCTACAAGTGGCACAAAGTTCTATGCATACCGTGTTCTTCTATAATACTTACTACGAAATATATAGCTTCTCTTCTTTTCTTAATACCTGCTTTGTATACGGACAATCAACAAGAGCCCAGGCCATACTTGAGTGTTTGCTTAAATGGCCCGTAAATTTGACGTTAAACTGCGAAATGTATCAGCTCGGATCGCAGAAGTTGCCTGTTCGAAAAGGCACTCTTGACAAATTTTGATATTAGACAGAACCAGTCTTGAGTTCAACGGGTTGAGACTGTAACCGAGTCCTACCAGAAACAGCGGCTAATTCGATTCATATATAAGCTTATTGTTTAATTAGTCGGGTTTACTGATTCAGATCTAATTAAAGTTAACGGGTTTATCTGAAAACGCCTGGATGTCTATCTCCTCACCCGTAGCACGAGCAACTACTTTCTTCCAGAATGCCACTGGAATAATGCCTTCACTATTTCCGCAACTCAAAATGACTCCGTTACTACTTTTATAAAATTTCATGCCTGATTTGATACATTTTTTTCCATCAATGTAGATTAGCACATTTGCACTAGCTCTGATTCCACTTATACTAGTGGAGCTACTGTTAGTAAAGTGAATATGATTCCTATTCATTTTCGAGAGTCCTCCACTAGTGACAATGGTCGAAAGTTTTTTTCTGTAGGTGCCGTGATAAATTTCTTCGGGGACAGAATCCACAGTGTATTCCTGCAAGAGTGTCTCTCCAACAGTGGAAATGGTGTGACCCTGTGCAGCACATATCCTTGTTATTCCTGTGGAGTCGTCGAGAACGAATCTTTGCTTATCGGAGCTAGCAACAATTCGTCTTATGTCTTGCTCTGTAGCTTTGTTAGACTTGATACGATTATGGTTTAAAATTTCTTTCAATGCGATATATCCTGATTCGTCGATATTTAGCTTTTCTTTTATGGCACCGTGACGAAGAAGGTACGATAACAGCTTTGATATACGGATATCACGCTTGGCCGGATCTGGTGCCTGTGTTTGGGACATAATAAAGTTACAGAAAGTACTACTAAAAAATTGTCTTTTCGCATCTATTTACAGGTCTACTTAAGTATGAGTCAACGGAGCAGCTTATAAGAAATCATACTTCCTGGAGTTAGCAACATGCAGCACCAAGATACACACAAAGAGCTGCCGATATTGGTAGCATGGAAGATTGGATAGTTCACCAGAAATCATGTGGTGATGTGAAGTTTTGTATCACTTGTCGTTTTAAACTTGGTGTAAAGTTTTTGCAGTGAACCGCAAGCTGTTCAGGAAAACCATTTATTTTCTCTCTTGTTTTGTTTCTAATTTCAAAGTATTAGTAGTGAAGAAGTGTTCCATATGGTCTACTTTCTGTCGCTACATTTCCTTACTTTGGCACCTGCCAACAGCCCCATGTTGGCTTTGTGATTTTGTTTGATGGTCTCATTATCTCCCAACTCAGTTTCGGAGTGGAAATTCAAGAAATACTTCCCGTCTTCATCACGCTTTCCTTGTACCACATTTTTTACCAAAAATTTACTGACTTCGTTAAGTTTATTAACCTCTTCGGTTATTGTAGAGGCATCGGTGAGATTTTTATGTTGTTCAAATCCTTCTCTGATTTTCCCACGAGCGGCTCCAAGAACCTCCAAGTCACCTTTGAATGCTATACGTGTCGATCTGAGCGCAGAACGATACGCTTGAAGTGCTGCTGGTCTGGTCATATTTTGAATGGTAGTTAGAATCTTGCGGAAAATCACAGAAGACTAATGGCTAAAATTTCACACCCGTACACCACAGGTTTGAAAACTATGGCTGAAAATAAGCGCTTTCAATTTTATTACTTTGATCTTATCTATTAAACTATTTGCTAAGTTAAACAACAAGCTTTTCTACTGAGTATTTTGGCAACTTACTTGTTACCTCAAAGTCGTCATCATCCAACACAACCTTGCTTGTGCTGTTTGTAAGACTAAGAATAGAGTCAAGTTGTTGCTGTTGGTAATTATCGCCAGCAATTATATTTGACTTCTTCTTATTCTTCTTTGGTTTCTTGCCTTCTGTTTGTAAAACAATTTGGTTAGTCAAGGTGAGATTGTAGGTATTCCCCAAAAGGGCTTGAATCTTGGTATTGACAATAGCTTCAAGGCTGGCAACAGTAGTCATAGACCAATTAAACAACCCACCAACATCTATGATAACCTGTAAGAGCTCGAGACTTTCCGATGAGTTGATGGCAATGATTTCGCTCAACATGTTATTCAAGTTGATGGTGATATCGCTTCTTTGTTCCAACATTGACTGCTGTTGTTTGAAAAATTTCTTGAACGAATCGGTGATATCTGCTATAGAGTATTCACTAACCAATCTGTGGATGATATCTTCTAAAATTTCTCTTTCGTAGTTGTCCATGTCACCCTCGGATGTTTCGTTAATTTGGCTGTTAAACTGAAGTAATAATTCATTAATAGTGAGGGTTGGACATGTAATAATGGCTTGTCTTAATAATCTAGATTCCCCAGAACGTTGTAATAGTGGGAGGAGTCCATTAACGTAGGTATGCGGGAAACAAGAGTGGGTCAAGAGGTACAAAAGACTGCTTTCGGGCACAAAGCTTTCGTTTTGAAACTTCAACTCATCGGAGTTATCGAGAACCAAAGAGAGAACAGAGCTTATAAAATGTAAATCAACTATTCTGTCGTTATTGACATCGAAAACAGCATCTTGTAAATCCTTTATGGTATTTTTCATGAAACTAATGAATGTGTGGTCAAATTCTTTAACTTTTTGTTGTTTCTGAAGCTTAGTCAAGCTAGCAAGAACTCTATCCAATTCTTGTTTGTTCTTATGGTCTTCATCTTCGAGACATTTGCTTAGTATATCTGGTAACCCACTAAACTCAACTGATTTTTGTTCCAAATTCGAAATACTTTTACCCAAACATTCACTCAACATATTGGTACCAACATTGATGTTGATAACATTTAAGTTGACATTGTTCATGCTTTTATCCCAGTCTAAAAAGATGGCAAAGGTATCCATGGTTTTAAGAGATTCACCCAAGGTAGTGACGACCTGATTGAGGAAAATGTCACCTTTGGTGCTGACATGAGTATCTAGGATACTAGAGTATTTGAAATTGAGCAAATAAATGGTGTTTTTATAAGACATCACAAGTCTCTCTGAACTTGGGGCGTGAATTGAGAAGTTTGCAGATTTTGAATCAACGATACCAGCTATGGAGACAGTTCCTTGAACTTTGTTGAAATCCAAAATGTGAGTAGAGGTAATTTCCTTTTCCTCTGTGTTCACTTTATATACAAAGCCGGAGCTGTAGCTGAATCCCAAATGTCTGGTCAGAGTTTTCTCGTCTATGGTTTCGGAACTTATGGTGAAAGTTTTTTCAAGATGCAAGGAAACGAGATTGTAGGTGATATTATTACCGGAAGACTTTAAAATAGTCAAAAGTAAGTCATTGGAGTATTTGAATGTATGGTTGGTAATAAATTGGTGAAAGATGACTTCTCCCTTGGATGAAGAATCTGAGTCCAATAATGGAATTTCTACCAAGTCAGATGATTCTTGGTTCATTTCAATCTTGTATAATGCTATTTCGCCAGACTTATATAACACATAGATGTGAGTCCCTTCTGAAGTGAAAGAGACGGCCTTTACCTGGCTATGCAATTTAATTTCTGTGGTGATGACGTTCTCCATCTCGTTATTGTCTCTCTTTATGAGTAGCAAGCGAAATTTTCTTCTTTCGGTGAGTCCAATCGTATAGTACTTGAAGTTTTCCAATTCTAACACATCCATGCAGTCAATGACTGTAGAAGGAGAAAGTGGATAAGACCATATCAACTTTGGTGTAGGCTTTAATAAGTAACTAGATATGATTGATTTTGAAACTCCCAAATCTACGACTGAAGTTTGGGTAGATCTGATCACTGGAGTAACCACCTTATTTGGCAAGTCTACGTCTGGCACACGAGGAAGTGTGAGCAACGAGTACGAGTCCGTTAATGCAGGGATTTTCGACATGTTGGTATAGCTAAGTTGTTGCAGTCGATGAAAAAAAATTCACTGCGATGAGATGCTGGGTCCGTCCATCATAAAACACCCGTGCACCACGATATTTTAAGACAACTTATCGTGTAGATGAACGGATAGCAGCGGTGATGGGTGATGGAGATTGCGAAAAGGGGTGGCTGTGAAGCGGTGGCAGTAATGCGTTTGTGGTCAAGACGATTCCTCATAGGGATATGGTTGCAAATTACCAGGCTCAGAAAGAAAAATTCAACTAGCTGCGAATCTTCAACAAAGTTACGAAGGAAATCACGAGGTGAGGATGAAAGTCGGCAACAGACGAGTTGAAACTGACCAGATGTTGACGGGTTGAAGAAGAGTGAGAGCTCCAGCTCGTGGGTGGCTGTTAACCCATTCACTTTGATGAGTTGATGTTCGTAGTGCTCTTGAATCCCAGCTTTTGAAATTAAAACGATTTTGAAAATTGGACTACACGTTGTTATCACATAAAATTTATTCTAATATACAAGGGATCTTGCCCATAATTTAAATGCAAAGAAAACTAACTAATAAAAATTTGAAAAAATTTAAACAGATTGTAAGAATTCGTCGTTGGCGTAATGGTAGTCACCAACAACAACCTTGAACTCATCGGTTTCAGGGTTGTATGATTCGATAGAGAAGGAAGTTAAGTCATCAACGACAATGTCGGCACCAGACTTTCTAACCTTTTCAGGATCGTAAGTAGAACAGATACCGACAATCATGGCACCAGCACCTTTACCGGCAGTAATACCAGCTGGAGCATCTTCGAAAACAACAACTTTCTTAGAGGCGTTTTCGTAACCCAAGGTGTTTCTGGCATTTTGGTATCCCATTGGATGTGGCTTACCCTTTGTGACTTTTTCAGCGGTGATGAAAACATCAGGCTTTTGAATAGTTAATAATTTTAACCACTTAGTAGCTAATGGTAAAGTACCAGAAGTAACAATAGCCCATCTTTGTTCACCATTGGAAGTTTCTTCCTTAGAAACTTTATCGAAAGATTTCACAAGTTCAACAGCACCGGGAATTGGTTTAGCGAATTGACCAAATGAGTCTGGAATAGATCCTTCCCATTCAGTAACTTGTTCGACGTTAGCATCTTCTGGAGACCATTTAGCAATAACATCAAATGTACGACATCCATGAGATGTACGGATGATTTCTTCTGGGTTGACATGAGGTCTGGTTTTTCCAAAATCTCTCCAGAATTCAGAGATAGCACCTGTAGAGTTAACTAAGGTTCCGTCGCAATCGAATAAAGCGGCGTTAACGTAAAAGACAGCTGGTTGTTTTTGAATAGTCATATTTAATTGAGTTAATGTAATGAACGTGATGTAATAAGTTTATCTAAAGCACTGGAATTCCAAGGGTATTTATACTTTTCTGTTAATTTCCCTATCAGTTCTTTTTTAGCAGTCATATCACCAGATGATATGCACTACGTAGTGAGTGCGTTTCTTTTTTACGGCCATATGCAGGCGCGTTTCTTTTTACTGGGTGCGATCGGAAAAATCATCATCTGGTGGCATGTCAGGGATCAAAGTCCGGAAGCCCACGAGACTAATACTATGAGAAGAGTAGAATCTGGCGATTCTATTGCATGTATTTACATTAGTTTATGATAATTGTAGATAATTTAGATGTCATAGAAAGTTTTATTAGTGGTAGAGGATGTTTCGTAGAAGGAAATAAATTCCTTTGTGTATCAAACTCAAAACACCAACAATCCCCTAGAAGTTCAATTATTAGACCAATTTTTACTTACTTAGTATAGTTGAATAGCCTACAAACCATTAACTACGTCATATTGACGTAGTGGATTTAAATGAAATTGTTTTTGTGCTACCCCAAATGGGTCCCACTCACTTCAGTGAGGGACATTTTGTGTCACTGAGGGACAAAAAACTACGTCATCGGTTTTATTTTCGCCAGTACACGAACACCACTGAATATGTTGAATGTTACACAAACAATGTTGAATCCTGTATATAGTCCGGATGTTATAGAATTTTTTCACTTGATTACCTTAATTGATTTACTTATTTTCCTGCACACAACCTTTCCGATACTATCCATATAAAAAGAAAAGATATAACTCCTTAACATTGCAAGTTGTCCGGCTTCCCGATACTTGGCTACAATTTTAGCCCATCAGACATAACGTTCAAGATTTTATTAATCTTCCACGTTTATACCATAGCCTTATGTCTTATCTAAAAGTCTGGGCACGGAAAAACTTAATGCCTCACGTGTTGTCAACATCTGATGACGTACTAGGATTTTCAGATGCCATTTCATTAACTATAATATTGCAACCATTCTATTGTTTAGCCATTTTCCAAAATAGTGGATTTTCATATGATAACGTTAGACCAGAGCATCTAACGGAGTTATTTATTTTGTACGCATTTGGCACTACACCTGGGCCGTTTCACCCTGGGTCGATCGAACTACGCGATCTGATGGTTTTATAGTGAAGCTCATAATCGTAATTCAATTGTAGGGCAAGTCATACAGGACTCGAAAGTGTAATACTAATGCTTTTGTATTGGAAGCTCATACCATTTAGAAACATTTCCCAATTTGGCACTGCAATCCTCGGTAATAACTACTGGTGATTTAATGGTTGCAACAAATACTGTAGGATATACGACTAATTTTGGCAGTCTTACGTCATGGGATAGAATCGTTCTGTGTTCTGGGCTGCTATACACAGACACTATAGATGGTGTTATAAGAATTGGTTAGGCGGAGAATTCAATCGATCTAGACAATAGAAAATTCAAACAATTGTGTCTACAAACGTCAATTGATCCCAGCAGCAAGTCGATTGCTCTTCAGCTATTGATCTCTCCCAATTGCAACACCCGGATGTAGTTGGTTATCGAGTTGCTATTCACGGCTATCGATATTAGGCGCTATATACTGAAACTGAAGCGATAAGCCGCCCGTTGTAATGTGCTAGTTAACTACCAGCGCCTCTCACGTCATAGCACCATGAATTGGACTGGCTCTTGTTCTGGCTCTTGTTCTCCACCGTTAGTAGCATATGATAACGGGATGAAGGTATTGCACCCGTCTTTCGAATCAAGTTTGCAGCCACGTGAGAAATTGCAGGGTAGTTGTAGTATTTCAAAATACCTGTACTTCGATTTAAAATTTCAGTGTGGTAGTCCTAGTTTTTCAAGAAAACCGTTGAAACCCGTTTTGCATCTTTTACCTGTTCGTGATCCACATTTGGCTAGTCGGCAGTAGAGCCGTGAATGTGCTTTGTGCAATGTGTTTATAACGCAAAACCAACTAGCGAAATACCTAGTTGAAGAATGCAAAAAAATCAACGACCCCGGTGAGGATCGAACTCACGATCTTGAGATTAACAGTCTCACGCCTTAAACCAGCTTGGCCACGGGGTCTTTGGATGGTCGGCACAACGCCTATTGCAGTGACCAAGAGACAACCCTGGCCCCGCCAGACAGCTTTTAAATGCCATCAAAACATAACCCCTAGTTGCACAGTATAGTTTGCTATATATAACCCTTGATTTGCTCCTTTAACTGCCTCCAGAGTGCCGATATTGGAGGTTTGCTTGATGTTCAATACTTTCTAGATATTGCACCCGTGCACCACGCCATTTAAATATCTCGCAATACCAACAGGCTCACCACCATAAACGACGTGTATTTCAATGCTTCGAAGACCCGCCACCACCATCAAGCTCACGCCAGAAGACGTGCTTGATTACGACGATACCTTGGCTCAGAAACAGCTGGCTGATTTGGAGCTGTACGATCAATTTCAGGAGCACACAAATGATGCCGATATAAGCAACGTTACATTTAAAGAGTCAAACCTGGCGCCTGCTACGAGGGACGACAGAATGGGCGTGAACCGTAACTGAGATTGAGATGCTAAGTCTCTTCAAAATATACGCCAAAACCTTTATACCCTTGTAGGCGGCGTATGATTGAAAGGAACGGTTTGTGATCCGCCTAGAGTCCCCAGTCTAGGCATCTATTTACTTCCAACCACTACAATTCACTACAATTCACGATAGTTTAATCTGTATTAATGCATGCTATTTTCTACGTAACGACGACCGATTTAACCACTGGTCTTTTGTATCGATAACCACCGACTCTGCGGGTGGAACAATCTTCTTCTTTGTACCAAATGTTTGAACTTGAACTCTCACAGGTCCCTTTTGTACAATGGACTTACGTTTGTCCTTTAAGGCTTGCAACTTTTGTAACTTGAGCTGTCGATTAGCTTCTATTTCATCCAATTCCAGGGTCTTCATATGCTTTCCTTTACTTTCGGTGTCTAAGTCAAGTAATTCAGCAGGTAATAAGTCCGGTAGCGAGTCGGTCTTCTGTGATGCTTTCTTCTGCTCTTGGTTTTGACGTTGGATCTCTCTTTGCCTCTGGAGTTCTCTATTTTTCTTAAATTCTTGTTGTTGTTGATTTTGTAAATCTAACTCTCTTCTTCTTTCTCTTTCTTTGGCTTTCTTATCCTTTTCAGCCCTAGCTCTTTCCTGTTGCTTTCTGAGGATATCCTGACGTGCACCGGAAGTACCTTCCTCTTCTGGAGCATCATCAGAGTCGCTATCACTGTGGGAGTCGATTGCCTCCACTTGGATAGTCTCTTCGATTTTCTCGGGCTCAGCTACCAATTCTGGTTGATCTACATCATCCTCCGAAAACTTGATCTTTTTAGGCTGTGTTTGCGTTCCTGACCTCGTTGTAACCATCGTAATATGGAATGCTTAATTTATGCTATGCTTTTGATGGATGCTCATCGCTTTTTTCAGGTTGAAAAATTATCGCGGTGTACGGTAATTTTTAAGTGGTGTGCGGGTCTTTTGCTTACGTTAAATCAGGAACTAAGGTATTGACTCCGTATTGCTTCCATTTCACCTTGAGTGGATCGTTTCTGATCTTGTTGACGTAGCCGCGTCTGACTAGAATGTTCAATGTGTCTTTTCGCAAGTCAATTCCGTCAATAATCAACTCCTGGAGGTAGAACTGAACATGTGAATTTTGAGTAGTTACTTGAAAGAGATTCATAAGTCCTGTACCGTCAATTGCATTACAGAAGCTCAAATCTAGGGTTTTGAGCTTGCAGTTCAGAAGCCCCATGTCGTAAATATCTTTATAGAACAATTTCATCGTAAGATTATCTAATTCAAGCTCGTTTAACGAAAGATTCTCAATGTTAGGTACAATTTCAAGAATATCACGAAGATTCATCTTGATTTGTGGAGAAAATCGGTCATTTTTAAAGCACACGTAGTTTGAGTTGCCCACTCCCAAAGTCTTTAGCTTGCCATGGAAGTTGCAAATCCTCAAGAATTGCTTAAGGCTTCGTATGGACAATGACGACCCATAAATATCAAGATACTGTAAGCTAGCAAGACAACACAAGTCCTGTGGATCATGGCTCTCTACCAGGCTTCGTGAAACGGTCTTCTCCCGTAGAACAAGCTTACGGAGTCTGAAAGAAGGCTGGTAGTTGTTAAGTGTAGTTAAAAAAGTACTAACTGTCAACCCCGTATTATTCTCCAAGTAAATAGATTCCAAGCACGGAGAGTTGGTTAAAAATGCACCAAACAGCGATAGCCGGTTGTGAAAGTGGTACGATACCAACGTTAGAGTCTTCAATGTTGGAAATGACCACTCAAGTAGAGGTGGGGGAGAGTTAGAAGCCAGGAGAATTTTGGGATGGTTAACAAGAGAAAGAGTCTTGAGGTTAGAGTACACTCCTTTCGTTACTAAAAGCTTCTCCTCCAAGCTATTAATCCAGTGTCTATTTGCTGACTCCGGAGTGCTGTCTATAGCCACGACTTCAAGCAAGGAGAGATTTTTCAACCAGCCAAATAATGTGTCTAAATACAACATGTCTGAGTTAACACCAATCCGCAAAACTTCTAGATTCTCTAGATTGGAGCTACCACAGTTAAACTTGGCTAGCTTATTGAGTAGAATATAGTAGCCCAAGTGCTTATTTATGATATCTAATGCCAATATTTTCACGTTCTTTTCACCAAGAAGGTGATCTAGCATTTGATGAAAGTGGACGGCATTGAGACTCGACCGAAGCTTTACTGACTTGATGGTTTTCAGAGAGCTTCTGGCCGTGATTCTGCGAATAAGCTTGAGTCCAGTCTGGAACTCCTGCAACAGAATCTGGTGCTTGAAGTGAACTCGGCCCACGTATAGTTCTGGAATATGAGTGAGCGTTGAGTACCAGTTTCGGCAAACCAAATGGCAGTTTAAAAGAGATTTAAGGGGTATATGAGAGAATATAATGGTAAGTAGCTCTGGAGGGAGCCCTATGAAGTCAATAGAGACTTTTAGCCTCTTGTGGACGGATTCGAAAGAAGGAGTGTGTCTAGACGATGTTTCGGAAGAGGAACGTTTCAATGACAAGTCAGACGAGGAAGAAGACTTCATAGCAGCCATTATGTCTCTCACCTGCACCCTCTCGACTCTCTCGACTCTCTGAGAGCTTTTTGCTTCTAGTTTCCCCTTCTCTTTTGCTTTATCCTGATCTTTCTCTTGGCTCTTCTGCTTCTTCAACGTCTCGTTTACTTTGGCATGTTGAGCCTTCAAATTTTCCCATAGACTTGGTGGAACTTCAATTCCGTACTTCTGTCGGGCTTGTCTGATTGTGTAGAGTCCTCTCTGGTACGTTTTATATGCTTCTAAGTGTTTTTTCATCTTCGATAGTAGTTTTCCCGTTCTCAAATATCCCTTACAGCCAAGAGGATCGATTGAGATGATCTTGCGGCCATCCTGAAGGGCCTTGTCTATGCTATTGATCTTTTCGAAGGTTGCAGCTCTTTGATCAAGAACCAGTGAGAGCCGGGGGTGAACTAAAGGTCCAACTACAGGTTCTGACAGGAGTTGAAACTGGCTGGTTCTTATTTGTCGAAGCTGCGGTGCCGAGTAGCGGCCAAGGTGCTTGACGAGATCATCATAGAGTTTGAGAGCCTGCGTGTAGTTGGCGGACTTGAAGTAGAGACCAGCTAGACTGAGTTTATCAGCTACTAGCTGCTGCTCCTCCATGACGCGTATATATCAGGGTGTTTATGGTAAGTTACAGCAGCTGTTTCAAGGTATCAACCGCGAATTATGGCGAAATTTGGGTAAAGGTGCCGACTAATGGCTATGACGAATGCAGTTGATGCTGGGTGGTAGTAGAGATAAGCAGTAGAATCGATTGTGAAACTAATCGAACTGCGAATCTGAAACATTGAGGCCATTCTACGTGCCGATGTAGGCGGGCATTACAGGTATACACATGGGCCAGATATATGTACTGGTGTATAAAACGGTTGACGTGGTGCACTGATGACAGCTTCTATGCATCAATAACGTTTAAGATGCAGCTATCATGCAGCATTTGTCACCACCGCTTATGCAGCCATGTCGCAGCACCATTTACAGCTTTGCACCTATACTTACCACCCCAACCGTAGTATCGTCCTTGTATTGGACGGAAGTGTATACCCATGGCTACAGAGGTGTTGTCTATGTGGGTTCATGCTTTGTCTTGTAATTCTATGGTGTCTGAAAACTGTTCTTTTCTTGGTATATACTTTATATTTTGTTCACCTGTCTATTTGTCTATTTTTCTACACAATTTTTATTCTCAACAACCCCATGTTAGCATTGGTAGCCCTCAGTGTGCTCATTGTCGTCGCATCTGTTGGCTGTGGAATCCTTCCTGTCAAGGTGCCTTCTTTGGCCAATCACATTGCATCCATTTCTGTATTCAGCGTGGGGATGCTTGTGAGTACGGCGGTGACAATCGTGGTCCCCGAGGGAATTGAATCACTTTATGAATCCACCACCCAGCCTCCGCCGGCTGCCATTGGTATTCCCTTGCTTGTGGGATTTGTATGTATGTTTCTTGTTGATAATCTAGCTACCGCTTTACCAGGACTGGGTCCGAAGACTAGTGCCAGCACGTGGGTGGAAATGATCAAGTCGGTAGTGACAACCCCAATTACACTAGCGTTGGTTGTTCATGCAGGGGTTGATGGGGTTTCGCTTGGATCGGCGTTTGCTAAACCCGATAATTCTTTCGGTATGGTCTATGCATTGCTGATAATCGTGCATAGACTTCCAGCTGCTTTTAGTCTATCGTCGCTTTTACTTGATCAACGCCTTGATATTTCGTTAGTGATTATTCATTTGGTGGTTTTTTCCGTGGCCACTCCATTAACTTCACTCTCTACTTATGCTGCTGTAAAGCTGGTGGGCTTGGGTGATCAGCAGCTAATAAGCGTTCTACTTCTTTTCAGTGGAGGAACCCTTTTATACGTAGCAACTCATTTAATGACTGATGAACACCCAGAGTATGTTGCCACAGAGCTGAGGCCGACTTTTGGGCTGGGAATGGCTCTTTCGTTGACGGGAATGGCAATTCCAGTGGCATTAAGCTTGTTCCAAGAGTAGAATACAACAATAGAGATAGGTATATAAAGAACATTTAAAACCCCTAAAGCTTACGGTTAAGACTTTCAAGTACGGCCATTCAGACAATCAAATCAAGACGCTAATTACTTCAGCCTACATTTAACTCCATACCCATTCATTAAATACACAATAAATTAATCTTTAGAACACTCGTAGAAATCTTCATCTGAATGTTCAGCATCAGCGTCACGTCCGTCGCTGTTATTTTCTTCTTTCTTGTCAACATCATCGTCGCTATCGCGTCCCACCGCTGTGTCTTCTTCGTCGTCATCTTCCCAGCTTTGGGTCCGACTGTAGAGCCTGGTGACATGTCTGCGTAAGTCAGGGGAGTTGAGTTGGCGTAATAATTCCGTACTCAATTCACCGTGTCCTGTATCTTTCAAATTGAAAGAAGAGCTGTTGGTAGAGCTGTTACGAGAGTCTTCTATCGACGTATTTCCTGATTTGAAAGTGATGTCTTTCAATCCACTTAGTTCAATATACGAGTTTCTCAATGAACCATGCTGCGATCTCCGTGGGAGATTAGGTTTATCGGAGTCAAAATGACCGTCAATGGATGTGTCAAAATTGACACTGTTACTGTAATTGGAAGGAGAGTGGACTGAATGGGCTGAATTTCCAGAATGAACTGAAGTGTGGCCTGAATTGTGACCTGAGCTCTGTTCGAGGTATGGATTTTGTGCCGGCACTCTATCTGACTGGTACTTAAGTTTTCTGATCTTGATATCCTCCTTTGAGTTTGCCGGCGCCTTACGGAAGTTTCCTGAACTTCTGGCCTTGCGGATGTTGCGCTCATCGTCGTAACCTTCAGGTCTCAAATCTTCCGGTACATCAACCGCCTGTTCCAAGAACCTGTTGGTCACGTCGGGCCGTTCTGAGAACCTGTTGTGGATATCTGGTCTGGATAAGTCAGACTTTTCTTGTTTAGTGTCGGAATCGGCACTAATTCCTAGTGAAACAAGAGAAAGTGTTGATTTTCCTCTTCTTCGAGGTTGCACCGCTACCGAGTTTCGTTTGGGTTTGGCTGCAAATTTTACAGGCGAAGACAGCAACGAGTTTGTCTCTGAATTATGGCGCTTCAACGAGTTCGATTCTGACCCATGACGTTTTAGACTCGACTGAGGAGGCCTTGGTTCAAATTGACCTTCATTTACAACGGGTGAATTGACTAAAGTGTAGTAACTGGACCCAGCAGGTTGCATAGGCACCGACAGGAGTCTTCCATCTGGAGAAGAAATTATTCTACCTCTGAGTAAGGAGATAGCCTTGTCAAGAGCAAACTCCACCCCGCAATGATTCTTGATTACAGTTACCTTTGGCCACGACGCCCTAGCACCTCTGATAATGAAGTCAAGAAGAAATTCAGGAGTAGGGTTGGTAAATATCTTCAAAAAGTCAACTATGTTAAGCTCAGGAAGAATAGTTACATCTCCAGAATAGTTCTGAGAGAGAAGAGTAATGATCTTGGAACAAAAATTCTTGTAGATGTTGATTTCGCTGGCAATCTGGAGATAATGGATGATTTCACACGTTACAAAGTCGTAACAATTATTAAGAACATCTCTAATGGTGCCGCTAATTCGTCCATCGATATCTCCACCACCGACGTTGCTTACAGACACTTTCAATATGGGAATAACGTGAGGATTAACTTGAACAGCAATAATGTGATCTACGTTAAACATTTCCAGAAGACGTGTGATGGGGAGATCGTTATCGACAGAACCGTCTACATACTTCATGGTAACGTCGTTATTCCACTCGTGAACCTCGCTGGTTCGAGGGTTCCGCTCGTAGATAGACGTTGATGGAAAGATTCCTGGCAAAGAACACAGCGCACACACCGCCGACCAAATGAGACAATTGGGCGCCGTCAAGTAGTTGAGGAGTCGAGTCTGTTCGTGATTCGAGGCAGGAGAGACTGTGATGTTCAAGATCTTCCCCGTTCGATTGTATGCCTCTCGGAATGTGAGGTCTCCCAAGAAGTTTATCATAGTTTCCTGCAATCCGTCAATGTCGAAAAGGGTGCCGTACTTGAGGAGATGACCAAGCGAATGAAGGATATGGCGGAACGCCGGGGGTCCTTCGCCAGGGTCTGTCCATTCCCCAAATATATTAAACTTCCGGTCAGTTATGGTGTTGAGAAGGATAATGGTTTCTTCGTTGGTATGACAGCACAATATGCTGGCAATTATAGACCCAGCAGAAGATCCACTGATAATCCGAGGAAGTAGATTCAGTTCAAGAAGCGTCACAAGCACACCAATATGGAAAACTCCAAATGTACTTCCTCCAGAGAGCACCAATGCAGTTCTTCCGATATTTTTCCGGGTCTGAATAAGCATCCCCAAGAGGTATCTGTCGTCTAAGGTAACTTCCTTCGAATGTAGAAGATACTCCAATGCCAATTGACATTCTTTTATGTACTCTTCAATGAGACACTTGGTTCCTACGTGAGAATGACGGTAAAGATCAATATTTCCCATATTCCCCAAATTTCTTATCCATTTTGTCCGAATGAGGTATAGTAATAATTTATAGTCATTATTCAATCTAGCCAGTTGCATTTCCTTTAAATTATTATAGATCAAGTCGTAGTCGTAAAGATCTGACTCCGGGTCTACTTTCCACCGATTATTGCCGAGCAAGTCATCAAGCTTGTGTGAAACGTCGTACCATTCTGTGTAAGTAGTAGCTGATTTTTGCTGCTGCTGAAGAGCTTGGATCCGCTGTTGTTTCTGGTCTTCGGCTGGGAGGATGTGGTTGATGAACGGGACCCTTTTCCGTAATTTGTGAGACCATGTTGACGTCGGTGTCTTTTGTTCTCCTAGAAGATGGGTATTGTTGTGAAGAAGGCCGCCAATAATGTCAGTCATGCCGAGGATATAGTTGGAGAGAAAGATGCAGAATAAATAAAACAAATACCTGGGAAATGACAATACTAACTTAATTGATATGCACAAGAAACGTCTTAGTCTGCAAAGAAGTTTCAAAGTATGTATGTGGTGCAGTCAACTGCAGAAAATACTGGGTTAGTCGCTGCAGGTGGCTGCAAGGGTTCTGTCTAATTCAAGCGATAATAAAAGCAAGCTAAGCTAAATTTGAAGCCTATTTTGTCTAATCTAAGTACTCCCGTACAAATGTTGTCTAATTAATAGTTAAGAATCGAGTTATCTAAGTATACTACCCTTCAAATAATTTAAATATTTCAACCTGATTACTCCGCTGGACTCCGCTGAGCATGGGGTAGCCGAATGTCGCGCCCGACATGCGATATGATGATGCTGCGACTTTTTCATTAGGCTCATCATACAACCTTTCTTAAAATAATATCCACGGTGACGGCCATCCACGCAACCTCACGGAGACTCTACTCTCAGTTGAAGCCATCACAGCCGTGCAAGCGATTGAACCCCAAAGTTTCCGGTAAAAAAAAGCAGAAAAAACCCGTAGAATATAGCAGGAAATTCGGAGCTCATCATTTCAAGCCTGCAACTTTTCCATCATCGAAACAATACTTCCAGTACTTTCGAAAGTACCGAGATTTTCAAGACTATAACCAGCTCATGTTCACATTCACAACCGTGACTCATCAAACGAGCGATACTACTCATCCACTCGTGATGTTGACCTCCAGACAAGGAAACCGATCACTTTTCGGAAAAGTCCCAGAAGGTGCACAACGAGTGCTTAACGAAAACCGAGTTAAACTCGGTCGTTTACAGAGCATCTTCCTTACAGGAACAGTGACGTCTTGGCTGCAAATTGGTGGATTACCAGGCCTTTTCCTCACGTTATCTGATGCTACCAAGAATGACGTGAGACTTTTCACTGGCTGCAACAAGGTGCTACTGTACGTCGTAGCAACATGGCGGTATTTTGTGTTTCGTCAGGGTGTCAAGCTCCATATCGAAGATGTACAGGAGCAAATTGTCGGAGACGGCACCATGATAGTCACTCCAGTAAGAATACCTAGAAGTAAATCTGAAAGCCCTTCCACCACAGACTCGAGTACAGACACTGATTCTGATTCTGATTCTGATTCTGTGTTTCGTAAGCTCCTGAAACTTGTTTCTCTTATGTTCCCTAAGGATACCTCCGCTGTTAACAACCCTAATCCAAACTCATACAAGTCTGATCCAAGTGAGAATGATCTTCACACCCATGTTGAACTTCCGGCTCTAGAAGAGTTGGTAGATGCTGCTAATCAGCAAAGCACCAGTTATGTGATTAGATTTGGGCCGATTCGAGGCAAGTTCGATCCAAAAAAAGCCAAAGAACTCGGTGTTGAACCTGGAACAAAGTACAGACTCTTAACAGGTGGTGAACTGGTCACAAATTCAAACGGTGAACTCGTCTATCCTCATCAGGTGATGGAGCCACCTAAAAGTTTCCGTAAAGCACTTGTTCTCGACATTCCTGACTCGTCTTACGTAGAAAAGACTCTTTCTTCCAACGAATGGTTCGCCAGCGACGAAGCTCATGGGCCAGAACTGGTTGGGGTCGTATTTCACCTCTTGGGAGACGATGTCGACTTTTCACTGGCAGACTACAACGCTTTTATCGCCAGGTTCCCAAGCGACTGTAAGCATATCATCAGCCATAAAAGTTTGGCTAATAACACTCTCACATTCCGGACTGCCAATGCCAATACTTTAAAGCTCGGAGCAATAGCTCCGGGCTTCTTTAACTCTCCATATTCGGAAGCATATGTCGAGAATAGCGGGCCGCTTTTGAGACTTCACGGGTTGCAGCAGGTGACTGTAGACCCAGAGGGAGTCACGATCGATAACTTGTTGATAGAAAAGGCATTGGAGGCAGAAACTGATCCCGAAGCAAGGGATGAGACCGACGAATCAGGGACAGTATCTGATTCCACGTTTGAAACAACGCCGGAACCTAAATCTGAACCCGAGACCATCATGCCTCTCGATCCTGTCGAACTGAGCTCTCTCAAAGACAACGTCCAGGTAGTGACACTTGGAACTGGGTCGGCGCTCCCGTCTATTATCCGAAACGTCATCTCGTCACTTGTTAGGGTCCCTTACCAAACGGATACCGGTATTGCATATCGTTCTGTGCTTCTTGATGCTGGTGAAAACACATTGGGAGCTTTGATTCGTAATTTCGGACACAATGACCAACACCAGCTTTGCCAGATTTTCAGCGAGCTCAAGTTGATATATTTGAGTCATCTTCATGCCGACCACCATCTCGGAATTGTGTCGATAATATCCAAGTGGTTTGAGTTCAATAAGACTGGCACATTGCATTTGATTATTCCATGGCAGTACCGAAATTTCCTTTTAGAATGGAATCATGTAGAGCAACACGGTAACTCCAGTATTGATATTTCAAGATTAATTATCACAAGTTGCGAAGAATTTCTTCCCGATAAGATTATGCTAGGAGAGTTTTCAAAGTTGAGTCTCGATGATTTTGAGGCAAAGTTTGACTCTCTGGTCCGGTCACAAGCATCGAGAAACCCAGTCACGCCTAAGAATTTGAGTAAAATTCACCAACTTTTTCAAGATTTGGGATTAGAAGATGTCCAAACCACAAGAGCCATTCACTGTTTCTGGGCATACTCTGTCAGTATGACATTCAAGCTCGCCGATAAAGAAACGTTCAAATTGTCTTATTCAGGAGATACTAGACCCAATCCTAAATTTGCTGAATCCGGTCATGGGAGTGACCTTCTTATCCACGAATCTTCATTGGACAACGAACTTGTTGAAGAAGCATTGGCTAAAAAACACTCCACCATGATCGAGGCCGTTAAAATGTCTCAGCTCATGAACTGTCCCAAAGTAGTTTTGACCCACTTCAGTACGCGGTACTCTCTTGAAGAATCTATGATTTTTGACTCCAAGACATTGTATAAACTAGCCAAAGACTTGGAAAGGTACATGAACAAATACGAGTACCGTCCAAACATCTTCACCGTCAACACCAACAAGCCCCAAATCAAAGACTTCAACAACGTGCAAATATGTTTCGCATTTGATCTTATGATGGTCAGATACAAGGATATTGACTTCCAAAGACGGATATTGAAAAATATCAAGACGGCATTGGCCAGCGACGGCGAGGTTGCTGAAGAAAAACGAGCCAAGTTGCTTGAAAGACAAAGAGAGAAACGGGAATTAAGAAGAATAGAAAGAATGTCGTGGAAGAAAAAGAGAAGAGTTTCCAGCGACGAGGATAGCGTTTAAATAATATAGATTAAAGAGCATTCTACATACTATGAATGTTCAAACAGTAGCACCAACAACGTATATATTTGCATTCATAGACCCCATTTAAAGCAGCAGATCTGTAGAGTTGCAGCACTCGCAATGTCCGTTTTAGGCAATTTCCAAAACCATCGCCAAATCTTAACTACTCCTACTAATTTCCAACCCAAACATCCAAGTCACTACAGAGTCGTAACAGAGTCACATCGGAGCCGTAACAGAGTCACTTCATTATGCTGATCCTCCTACATCCGTGGATTCTTGACCTTGTGTGCACCACGGTCTCCAATAGAACATGTATTTCATCGACGATCCAACCCAGCTGTATTGTAGCTGGCCGTACCACGCCCTTAGTTACCATTGCCAATTTCGTACATGTTAGCGGTAGCAACGATATAGTGGCTATAGTTGGCGATCTGACCCACATGATGATTGCAGTTTTCCCATTTCGGCCTACCGTAACTGACTTTGAGCTACGTTACCATCAGAGATTGACGAAAAACACCACTGGAACGACAATGGTAATCAAGGACGCCGATTTGGAAGTCACCAGTGCCGCTTCTTTCTCGAAGTACTGTGGTATTAGCGATACCAGGGAATTCACCAAGAAATTCCCGTTCTTTTCTGTAGTTCCTGACGTGGTGTACTTGAAAATCAAAGACTTTGATTGGTTCCTGAGACACCGCCATGATTCAACACTAAAGTATATCTACGCCGAGCAAAAGTACCGGGAAGTTTGTCTTGCAGAAACCGGAGATTCCGACGACATAAGCAGTATGGTTTCGACATAGTGCATAAGATGTTCCTCATTTGCAGCCATTTGTAAACTTCTATTCTTCTTTACCATGTCGAAGAAACTTCAGTGTCAACTCGACACCATCGCCAATATGGCGTCAAACCTCAGTTCAGCTGAGCTGAAAGACCTTCCTGAAGAGGCTGGACCCATTTCAGAACAAGATTTTAGTCCAGTGAATCACCCACCGACTCCTGATTTCTTTGAGTCTCTCAGAAACGTCATTTGGTGTACATCTCCGGAACTATCGCCTCTCTTGCCATTACATTCGCCAGCAAACTCTTTGCTGAACTCAGCTCCTTGCCCTCCACAGCGTACTTGTGCTAGAGTCGTGATGGAGTTTATTTGGAACTATATTCTCACCCAGGGTATGCGAGACTACTTAGTGTCCCATAAATCCGTGGTAGTACTCTTCGTTCTTATAGTTTTTCTTATTGTGGCTCTTATCACATACATGACCGGATCTTGGGTTCCAATATTGTTGTCGTTGAAACCATTGGCTTGCTGGAGCTTGAGATGGAGCTACGAAAAGAAATTTGCATTTTGTCAAGCGTAAATAGCAATAAACATAAAGTTAGGTGAACAAGTAGAGTTGAGTCGAGCCAGTAGAGTTGTGTTCTTAAAGTAAAGCAACATCGCTCGAGGTCTACATAGTATTACCAAGACCTGGAATTGGCTTTCTCCGTATGAGTTGGCCAAGTCTCTAACGACCTGTAAATCATGAGTTATATATAACCTCGTGAACTGCTCTGTATGGCATTCCGTGGTACGTTTTGTTTACTCCTGGAACTATGCTGTTTTGCCGATTCTATTTACTCTAGACTTTCTTTCTTAAATTTAGTGTTCTTTTATTATTATGTACAAGATAAATACGCCTAGGCTGATTGACCATGCTTTCTTGGTCTTGGTTTAATTTGCATCTTGTTAACGTGCTTGAACTTTCTAGTCTTGGCAAATTTCTTAAGTCCCCACATTGATTGTGATACTTTATTAGACTTAGACTTACCTCTACCACCACCATGAGGGTGATCATGAGCATTCATGGCTACACCTCTAACTTTTGGTCTGAACCCACGGTGACGACTTCTTCCGGCTTTACCCCACGATATAGATTGATGTTCTTTGTTTGAAACCGTTCCTAATGTGGCATGACAATTAATATTTACATAACGGTGTTCACCTGAACTTAATTTTACTACTGCTTTCTTCTGATCTGGTTGTTTAGCTAAAAGACGTGCAAATGTTCCAGCTGAACGTACGAGATTCCCCTTCCCATTTGGATGTAATCCAATATTATGGATAATTGAACCCACAGGAAGCATATGAAGAGGCATACAATTACCTCTTTGCATTATACGAGAATTAAGTAAAGCATCATCAATTTCTCCATTATTAGTTTCTTTCATTTGTTGAATGAAATCTTTAGGTAATCCTGAGCGGAAAGATTCTACTTCATCACCAGCACGAAGTCCCGAAGCTGCCAAAATATATGATAAATCACCAGTTTCATTATGTTTTAAAAGAGCAATATGACCTGATCTATTTGGATCATATTCAATTCTTACTACTGTTTGAACCCCAGGTATTAATCTGTGACTATCAACCAATCTAACACGTTGACGATGACCACCACCACGACCTCTGATGGCGATTTGACCCTTGTTATTACGACCAGCGGTTTTCTTTTTGGCTACGGTAAGTTCACGAACAGCACTTCCTTTATGAAGGTGTTCATGAATTGGTTTTTTGAAATGAGTTGACCCTGGTTGTAAATGACCATTTGCAAATGACTTCATACGAACATTTTCAAGTACAAGTTGACGTTGACGTCTAAAAATTTCATCTTTTCTTTCAAGGTCAGTTAATGGTTCAGAATCTATAGAAAGTGATGAAGAACTCGATGAAGAAGATACCGCCGAAGATGCTTGTTGCATGGTTGGAATCTGCTTGGTCAGCAGAAGTCGTCTAACACATGAAAATATCAAAGCACGACTGTGTACCCATGGAGTTGCAGAAATCATATTGAAGTCCAGTGAAGATTTTGCACATCGACAAGTAGATTGATTTTTTGGCGTGCGCAAACCACCTCACTCCAGACGGTTTTCCGGTATGTGCACGCGGTGCTCGTCCAACCAAATGCCAGGAATCAAGTGCGATATCCGAACACTTTTTCACTAGTTTCTTTATATTTTAAATAATATACACATATTAACCATGATGTCCCGTGTGTTTAGCCGTTCTTTGGCATCAGCTACTAAAGCCATCAAACCACCAGTACAACTTTTCGGGATTGACGGAACTTATGCCAATGCTTTATATTCCGCTTCCGTACAAGATTCAAGTGTTGAAAAATCATTCCAAGGTTTAACTAAGATTCAACAATTGTTAAAGACTGATGAAAAAGTTGCTGGTTTCTTACTTAATCCAGCTTTAACTAAAGATGATCGTACTGTTGTAATTGATACCATTGCCTCAAGTTTAGGTTTGGATAAAACTTTAGTTAATTTCTTAAAAGTTCTTTCTGAAAATAATAGATTGGGTGAATTTAATAGCATCTATGAAAACTTTGGCTTATTAAATGATGCCTCAAAAGGGGTTGTTAAGGCAAAGATTACTTCTGCTAAACCATTGGACTCAAAAGTTTTAAGAAAATTACAAACTGCCATTGGTAAATCATCATTCGTTGGTGAAGGTAAAACTTTAGAAGTTGCCAACGATGTCAACCCAGAAATCTTAGGTGGTCTTGTTGTTGAAGTCGGTGATAAAACCGTTGACTTATCCATCTCTGCCAAGGTTGCTAGATTGAATCAAACTTTGAACGAAGCTGTCTAAGTAGTAGACAATAGATGAAGCATTCTGATTATTGTAGTTCTGTAGCTAGCATTCAAGGGTGCATAGTCGTAGATTCATGAACAGTGGACTTGCCGAGCAAGTACTCCATGAGGAAAGTGTAGGTCTGACGATGCTCCAACCTCTTGAAGGTGTTGAAGATCTGAGCTGAAAAATGCCTCTAGTAAGGTCTGAAAAATACGTTAACCCCGCCAATTCTGTCTGTTTCTGAACCACCCAACTGTGTCTCTACGACTACTTGCTCAATTGAGCTACTTCAGCCTCTCAATTGTCAATTATCTGCTCCTGAGCCGTTTGTCGAATTTTCACCAGTTTTGGACTTTTGAAACACTGAAATTTTCACAATTTTCCCATTTCAACACCCAAAACTACTCCATCTCCTGTCTCTGATGATCTCATTGTACCTCTATGATTCATCTTCATTTCCAGAATTTTTCAGCCTTAAATTGTAGTTTTTCACCTGGACAGGTGTAGCTCCATAATTTCGCAGCCTACATCTGGTCATTTTATATACTCTTTCTTTTTCATCTACATACTTTTCACCATTTCCTCTCCATGGCTGGCTTTTCCACATTCAAGTGGATGGTTACCACCATCACCGTTGCCATCAACATATTCGTGTATTTTTATCCAGATATTCTTAACCTGTCGGGGCAGTGTCAATGGCACCAGTTTGACAATAGTTCGATTTCCAGCAAGTATCCAATAGTTGATGATTTACCATTTTCTGACCTCCTCTTGTTAAATTTCCCATCCCTCCAGAGTCCTAAGACTTCTGTGAATGATATCCACATGTTGACTTTTGGTGATCCTCAAATCAATGGGAATTGGAAACTGACAAAGTACATAAAAAGACTCGATAATTTCGGTAACGATTACTACCTTGGACACATCTACAAAACCATGCAAAATCGGTTGAAACCTTCACATGTGGCGGTAATGGGAGACTTGTTTTCGTCGCAGTGGATTTTCGACTCTGAATTTTACAATAGAACTTACCGCTTTGTAGAAAGACTCTTCCCCAGACCATTGGAGTACAAGAAGACAGTTTTAGATGTTCATTCCAAGCACGAAAACTACGACTGGAACAGATTCATGAATGATGAACACGATATGGACCCAGTGCACCGGTTCGACTCCCGGGTTTACCAAGACGTCTATGACTGGGTTTACCGTGAATCCAAGCAGCCAAATTACGAAACGCCGCTTTTCATAAATCTTACAGGAAATCACGATATTGGCTACTCTGGCGATGCTACTTGGCAACACATGGCCCGATTCCATCTATTATTTGGTCAAAATAACTACGTCATCAACTACAACAAAGGAACTCCTCAAGCTTGGAGAATTGTAGTACTTGATTCACTTACTTTGGAAGGACCTGCACTTCAGCAGGAGTTCGTGGATTATACCTGGTCTTTCTTGGAAAATCTTGAATCTAAAGAAAATCCTGATTTCACCGGTTCAACTGTACTTTTCACTCATATTCCTTTCTACAAGGCCGAGGGATTGTGTGCTGATGGTCCAGAACATCGCTATTATGAAGATAATAAAAATGAACCTTATAAGAATGGAAAACTCCGGTCTCAAAATCATTTAAGCTACGAGACTACTCAAAAAGTATTGAGTATTGTGTTCCCCAATGATGACAAGGAAGGTGTAATTCTTACAGGTCATGATCACGTTGGTTGTGACGATTGGTATAATTACGATGCCGGTGAATGGGTTGCTTCAAAAGATAAGAAAGACGAAAACCGGTCTTCAATTCGAGAAATCGTAGTCAGGGCTATGATGGGAGATTTTGAAGGACAAACCGGGATTTTAACAGGTCATTTCGATGATAATTGGCACTTTGAATTTTCTTATTGCTCTTTCACTGTACAGCATTTCTGGTGGGCTTCAAAAGTTTGTCTTTTATTAACCATTCTCTTCCACCTGATTTCGGTATTCCAAAAGTAAGAAACAGTGGAAATAATCAAGTAAAATAACCAATTTGGCTATGCCGGGTGTATTTATTAGCATAATGTACATGAGTGCTTACAGATATTCAAAGTGTAGTAAACTTTTAGTAGAAACGAAATATAGTGTTTTAATAAGTCAATTGGGCTAGCTGGTGGGCAATTGAGTGAAAAAGGAGCCAATTGAGCCAACTGGTGGTCAATTGAGTCAAATAAAGACCATTGAAATGGTTCTTGGTGAATCCGGCAAGACTCAAGCAGATAACTTTTCGATGTCGGCTTTGACACCTGTGAAACTCTGCTCTGGGCTTATTTGCACCTTCTTGATGGTCAAAATACCGTCCACGAAAATCCAATGGGATCTTTTGATTCCAGAAGGAGATTTTTTGGCTCCCAAAGGTCCAATGAGTTTCTTCTCGGGGTCACTCAACAAACTGTAGTTTAGATTTTGTTTGGTGATGAAATTCTTCTGTGATTTGGGCTGGTCGCTGGAAATCCCGTACACTACGGCATCCTTACCCTTAAGGAAGTTGAATGAATCTCTGAATCCACAGGCCTGGCGCGTACATCCAGGAGTTGAAGCCTTAGGGTAGGCGAAAAGAACAAAGAACTTGGCAGCTTTGGCTTCTTTACGGAGATGGATCTCATTGCTATCTTCATCCAAGAGAACGATATCGGGGATGAGGTCGCCAACTTCGAGTTCCGACGATTCTTTGGTTTCTTTGGTCTCTTGGGCTTCTTCCTTGGGTTTGGTGACCTTTTTGGCAAGCTTTTTGGCTGGGGTTTTCGTTGGAGCCGGTGCTGTGGTGGTAGCAGGTTTGGTGACTCCAAGACGGGTTGGACGGCGTAATTCAGGCATTGGAACTAAATAAGTAAGATAAAAAAGTATGTGGAAATCTCAAGCTAGTGAAAAATTAAACCTGATAAGGAAAAACAATAGAGCAAATAAATGATGAATTGGACGGGGCCACTGTGGCATCCAACGAGACTCCGCCGAACACGGGCCAAGGTTCCGCCAAGATGGGTCGATGCGCGGTGGCCGCTGGGTCCGTGGGGGCCTGGACTCTCGTATATGCTCTCCTTTCCTATCTGCATTCCCTCCCCGTTTCTCCACCGATAAGCACGGCTGCGATAAAATTTCACTTACTATTCATTAATCTGTGGTTCTATTTGCGGTAGCTGCCTTTCAGTTCTTAATTAATTGTGACCATTACGTCTCTTTGTTCCCACCTACTGCATATCGATCGTTTTTCTCCGCATTCAAACGGTGATCTTACTGTTATACTATACGATTCCTAACAATGAGACTTTTTAGGCGAAATCTGTCTCCGACTCGATCCCAAACTACCATAAGAAGACCAAGTCTTCCCGAACGATCAGATTCTAGATTCTCCTCGGCACTGTGGGAGCCCAGCCTCGAACCGCTGAAGTCGGACGATTCTGTGGTACTCTCTGACTCAGAAACTCTACATTTTGACCGTCAGCACCAATTTGAACTTCAGGCCATCTACGATGATAATTTTGAATTGTACCTCCCTTTCGTCTTACGAAGAATGCGTTTGGCGGCTCGGGAGACAGTGGTCCCTGCAGCTCCAGCGGCAAGTGGTGAAGAATTCAGTGATGATCGGACTGTTTTCTCAGAACCAACTCCGCCAAATTCGGGTCCTATTCTTGGTAAGCCCACCAGCTCATTTAGCTATAGAAGAGATTTGGTGTTGGTAGATGAGTTGATTCGCAACCATTGCTACATCTTTCCTACTCGAGAAAGCTTTTTGACGTTTCAAACACTCCGGTCCAAAGCAGGACGCAAACTTCGTAAAAACTCCATGGTTGTCTACGACGATAACGGACAGGTTTCGCTGATACCATTGGGGGACCGGCCTAATGGAACTGTTGATACTCGCTCTCATATTGTGCCGCTAGAGTACAAGAGTCGAGGCGAGGGACTCCCGTTGCTCAAAGTTGTAGTTCCTTATATTTCATCATTTCGTAAGAACACTCCATACATGATATTCCGTCGATTTAGAGAATTTCCTCCAAAACCAGTAGAAGATGATGACGAGTATGAATCTTACAAATTTTGTAGCGTTCATTTGAAGTCATTCACGCTTTTAAAACGGTTTACGTTAATTTTTCATCCAGAAAATGAACAGGAGTTTAAAGTTATGATTTTCCAACATAATTTCCGTTCATTTGCTGATTTTACCTACAAGGGAACTCGATTTAGAGTGGTTGGAACGCCATTAATCGGTGGGATCTCTGTAATTTACAATCCATACTTGAAGCTCTTGGTTCTTGACGATGATCAACCAGGACTCTGTGATCTGCTTGTTGAAAAGAAACAATCTCGTTTAGATGCTGGCTCGACGTGGTTAGGCGATCCTAATGAGTTAGTCAATGCTTATCCTCACATCTCGAACCCGTTGTTGAACGACAGCCATCTTGGACTAATTGGTGTTGAGTCTTCAATTAATGGTGGCTATATTCCACGAGAATTACCTCCATTTGCTAAATTTTCCGATGGAGAAACGTATATCCGAGGCCATTCTATAATTCCTAAAAAGTTTAAGGAATCCGGGAAGATTGAAATGTATCAGGATTTACAGTCAGATGTTGATGTTAATTCTACGCTTTCTGTGGATATAGATACTTTAGTTCTTACTTGTGTTATTCTGACCTTAAGAGAGTTCAGTATAAGAAGCTCAGTCAGGGGAAGTAGTAACAGTGTAGTAAGTCGGCTTAATGCTGGAGTTCAACCGATTTACATGCCCAACACAGCAGCCAATTAGGCGAAACCAACATCCAACACTAATTGAGACCAAATTCGCTTAAATCGATACACTCAACATCATTTCCGGCCGAAAGTAGCCGAATCCAACATTCCAAATTCATCGAAGTCGTCCAAGATTTCCTATTCCGACCGGATCCAACACCCAAATCAAATAGGGCCAACAGTGAGATGTTGATGACTCAATGACTCTTGAGTCATCCTCAGTCTTTCATGGTAATCATCCGTGACTGAGTCACTCTCAAACATGACGTGCCCCCACTAGTCATTACACTATTATAGTTTAATAAATACCACCAATCTTCTAAACCATTTACGTAGGTGTTACTTGTAAATATGCAGCTTTAAACGGACAACCGTTTCATGTCAAACTCACATACTGCAAAAACTATTTCAACGTTTATTACGTCATTAGTTTTATTTCAACTATGCATCGCTACATTAATTACATACACTATATAGTAGCTTGTAAACTGTTAAGCATTTTCATTATTCGAAAGCTTTTAATACCTTTCAGGAGATCTTGATCTATCTCTTCTAACAGGAGATCTAGAAGGTGAACGTGAATATCTTTCTCTGTATTCTGGTTCTTGTCTATCACCATCATTTTTTGTAGATTCTTCACCTTCATAACGTTCACGAGGTTCATATCCACCATCTCTACCTCTACCGGCTCTATATTCACGATCATATCCACCACGATGACCACCATAACCACCTCTTGGTTCATACCCACCACGAGAAGGAGGATAATCATAGCCGTAGCCACCATATCCTCCTCTACCTCTTGGAGCGTAACCATATCCACCTCTTGGAGCATAGCCGTAACCACCTCTTGGAGCACCATAACCATAGCCACCTCTTGGAGCATAGCCGTAACCACCTCTTGGAGCGCCATATCCGTAACCACCTCTACCACGGAAACCACCTCTTCTTACAGAGAAAGGATCTGATCTAGCCATTTGAACGACCAAGCCACCTTTTAAAGCATAGGAAAATTCTTTCCCATCAAGTTCAAGAGCTTTTTCACAATCTTCAGGATTTTTATATTCAACAAAAGCGTATTTTTCACCATCGTCAGTTCTTGGAGGAGGAATATCTAATCTCACAAGGTCTCCGAATCTAATTGTTAGTTTGGATGGAATTGAATGACAGGGTCGGGAGGATAAAGGGAAGGAGTAAGGGAGTGAAGGGGAAGTGAAGGAAAGGAAGGAGAAATTAAGGAAGGAAGGAGGAGGAGGAAGGAGAAATTAGGGAAGGATGAAAGGGAAGGAGAAATGGAAGGATGATTGGGAAAGAAGGAGGAAGGAAAGAGCAGTAGGAAATTGCACAGTACATGAGTCTAGAAGTTAAAAGAATACTGCAGAAGAAATAAGTATCAAAAGAATTTAACCTTCATACTCAGTACTTATGAACCTTCTACTACTCATTCTTTTCTCAGAGAAATCCTCGTAAGAGGCCTGCACGTGAGGGCATACGTACTTTTCGAAATCCGGAGCCAAATCTGCCGCTTTTGACTCTTTGGAAAAGCCTGTAACATATAAAGTATTCTTAGGCATGTTAGCTATGTCGAGTAAAAAAGTTCAGCACAAGTAGTTGACTACAGGCATAGACCCGTACACCACAATTATGTTATTTATTTTTTTTCAAAAAATTCAACCCTGATTACATAAGCACTACTTACCTCCGTGCACCATTAAACTGATGATTTTTTTGCGCGGAGAACAGCCCAACAATTTTTAGCCCAACACATTAAAACCTGCATACAATCTATTAAAAAAACTATCTTCTTTTGGTGGCTCCACGAACCTCCTTCAACTTACTGACTGAATAATTTAAGTAAATATTGACTACTTGTTCTCTTAAACTATCAATTTTTATAACTGATTTTTTCATCATAAAATGTCTCTAGATGATGGTCTTTTAGACCAATCATTTCTTCATACAATTAATGATGAACAAGATCATGATATTTTAGATGAATTTTTAGACCACCGAGTTTATGATCTGAATAACAATACACCGGTCGATAGTTCGAACCCAATCAAAGACGAATTCTATACTCCATTATACCCCAAAACAGAACCTTTTTACCTTGATCAAACATCACAAAATGGAATTAGTCCTAACGGAATTAGTCCAGGTTATATTAATTCTAATCATAATGGTCAAGTTGGTGGAGGTAGTCATAATACCAGTCCATTTGATCGAGGAAGTCCTGGGTTCGAATTCGGACTGGGATTTGTTAGTCCTGTTACAAATAATACTACGATATCTCATTCAAATTCTACTGAAAAATTTGTTAATACAATCGATGGTAAAACACCATTACTGGATTTTGATGAAATAAGAAGTGAATTTTCTAAATTAAAATTTGGAATTGATGTAATGAATCCATGTCCAGAAACGGTTGATGTTCCTGATGCTTCATACCTTGATTTTTCTCCATCAACATTAAATTCATTACCATATAAATTGCATGTTTCAAATTTACCAACATATTCAAGAGTTGAAACACAAATTAAAATAAATTTTACTATAAGTCCACCACCTCCACAAAGTTTACTTCATATCCCACAAGATTTAATTTCTAAATATAAATTTTGTTTGAAAAATTCATTTAATTCAATTTCTCTGAAGATTAAAGAAAATATGTTATTTCTTGATACTTTTGTTTTAACTTCTGATTTTAAAACTTCTTGTAATATTTGTTCAAGATGTATTAAAAGAGAACAGAAAAGAGCTTCCAGAAGAAAACCAGGTGTTGATGAAAAACAAGATTATACTCCTGATGTTTCTGGTGCTTATAAAGGTCCTGATCCATGGGCTGATGATTCAATGAATAAAAAAGCTATAATTTATAATTGTAAAGAAATTGTTAGTTTCCCAGCTCCAAATGGTCTTGATAATCAAAATCTGAAATCAATTGGTCTTTCTGCTAGAATCATTTGTTATTGTCGTCATCATAAAGAATCAAGTGGTTTTAAATTATTATTTGTTCTTAAAAATATTAATGGTGATGTTGTTGCAAAACAACTTCTGTCTCCTATAATGATTATGGATCGTAAAAAGAATGCTAATTCTACAAAAGAATCAGTCCCTCAACAACTGGAAGAAATTAATCTTCATCCACTTTCTCCAAATTCAATTGATGAATCAACTTCAGAAGTTACAAATACTGATGATGTAAGTAGTAGTCGAAAAAGAAAGAAACCTTCATTTGATGATTCAAGTAATGTTACAACAAATCCAATGTTTAATGGATCAGTTAATGGATTTTCTCCAACTTCAAATAGCGATACTAATGCTTCATTTAATTTTAAACCATCATTGCATCAACGTCATTCTTCAACTTCGGTTCATCCTCCACCACAATTTGGAATTCAACCTCAACTTCAAAATACTTCATCAACTTCATTACCGTCAATTCAACGAATTATTCCGGCTCAAGGTCCCATTAGAGGTGGAATTGAAATCACTCTTTTAGGGTTCAATTTCCGTCCTGGTCTTGCAGTAAAATTTGGTGCTAATAATGCTCTTGCAACTCATTGTTGGTCTGAAACAACTATTGTTACATATTTACCACCTGCTTCACAACCAGGTCAAGTCCTTGTAAGTTTTGAAAATCATGAATCTATGATGTTAGGAGGTGCTCAACAACAACAAATTTTCACTTATACTGATGATACTGATCGTCAATTAATTGAATTGGCACTTCAAATTGTGGGACTTAAAATGAATGGGAAATTAGAAGATGCAAAGAATATCGCCAAAAGAATTGTAGGTTCAGATGGTGGTAGTTCTACTGGTAGTCAAACTACTAGTCCCAATACTGGAGGACCTATGATGAATTCACTGAAGATATCAGCTAATGAAGCTAATGAATGGTATGATTCAGCTCATAAAGCAGTTGAATCATTAACAAGATCGGATCTTTCAAATGAACAAATACTTATTAATTTCTTATCACTTGTTGATCTTCCAAATTGTCCAATTATTATTCCAAATTGGCAATTGGGTAATGCTCAAGGTCAAAGTTTATTACATTTAGCAACATTAAAGAATTATGGACATCTTATTAGATTTTTAATTACTCATGGATGTAAAATAGATTTAAAAGATAATCAAGGAATTACTCCATTATTTATGGCATCAATGTGTGGATACAGAGATTTAATTAATGTTTTCCTTGATTGTAAATCTAATTGGAATTTAAGACTTTCAAATGATAAACATATGAAAGATTATTGTGATATGAATGTTTTAGATATTTTTGATAAACTTGAAGATTGTGAAAGTATGGATAGTGATCTTGGAGATGTTATTAAAATTGGAGATATTGAAGATAAACTTAATAAATCAATTAGTTTAGATTCACTTAATTCAATGTTTACAACTAATTATGGACGTCATATTTCTAAGATGGTACGAGAAAATAATTCTGAACCCAATGAAATTGATGATGGACAATTTGCAAGAAGAGAATTTAATCAAGAAGTTGTTGAAATTACTGAAACATGTTCAGATTTTGCAGATTCAGAATTTGATTCATCTGATGATAGTTATATTGAAAGAGATGAAGAAGATGATTATGAAGATTATGAATATGAATATTCAGATAGTGAAGATAGTGAAGATTCATTAGATCATGAATCAGTTATTTCAATTAATCAACAGGCAGGACCTGTTGAACAAGAAACTGATGAACCAGAAGGATTATGGCAACGAGTTAAAAATGTTTTTAATGCAAATGAAGAAAATGACTTACCATCATACGATGATTTATTCCCATTCCCATCACGTAGAATTGAACATGAAGAAAATTCTGATGAAGGACTGAGTAAAACAATGGAAGAACATGATGATGTTGCATCTGATTCATCAGAAGATATGGTTATTTATATGCATCAATCTCGTAAAACAGTTGAAAATGATAAAATGTTAATGTTTTTCTGGTTCCCAGTATTAATATCAATTATTGGATTATTCTTATATGTTTCAATGGGATATCAAGTTGAAAGTATTGAAAATTTTAAAGAATATATGAGAAATACTATTGGGAAAGTAATGGTTGGAGGTGAAAGAATACGGAGAGTTTTTAATGAAGGGTCAAGAAAGATAATAAAAGATTAAGAGGAACGAAGTAGGTGAGAGATTACAGTGTCAAGCATAAGTACTTGGTATTATATTTAGTTAATGATAATTATGTCAAGAAGTGTAGAGGAGAGGGGGGAGTAGAAAGAACGTCGGAAAGAGAAGAGTGATAGAAGAGTAGAGATGAGGAGAGAAGAAGAAGAAGAAGAGTAGAGATGAGAAGAGTAGAGAAGAAGAAGATGAGTAGATATGGTTGAGTTGTGAGATCTACACTGACAAGCTTAGCAGTGTAAGTTACGATCAGTAGTCTTTGTTCTTGTGGAGTCTTGGAGTTCTGAGGTCTTGGAGTCTTGAGGTCGTGGAGTTCTGAGGTCTTGAGGTCCTGAGATCTTGCAGTCCTGAGGTCTTGCAGTCCTGAGATCTTGCAGTCTTGAGATCTTGCAGTCTTGAGGTCTTGAAGTCCTGAGATCTTGCAGTCTTGGGGTCTTGAAGTCCTGAGGTCTTGAGGTCTTGCAGTTTATTTGTGAGTTGGTTGGTTCTTGATCTTTGTGGATTTGCAGCCATTGAAAATTGAAAAAGAACAGACAAAGAGGGGAAGAAGGGGAGAGAAGCACAATTGAAGTGGAAGTGAGGTGGAAGTGAAGAGAAGAAACTCGACATCACAAGTAGATTCAAGCCTGGTGCTAAATCAAGCCTGGTGTAGATGTAGAGCGGAGGCAGCACAGCTGCCATGGCTTGAGCTTGTGAGCGAACCAATCGCAGGTGTTGCAATTGAGCCTGACCTTTAGAACATTCTGTGTCTACGTTCCGTTTCTGGTCGAAAGGTGTTGTCTTATTCTGTGGTTCAAATGTCGTGATGTGGCACGAATTGCAATATATTGGTACTCTTCTTTTCTAGACTTTTCACAAGATCTGTCTCTCTTCTCTCATCTCACTCTGTTCTGCGTTCTCTCTCTTCTGTATTTTCTCTATTTCCGCCAATTGCTTCCTTTTCTCCGTCTCCGCCTTCTTCGTCTTTGTCTTTGTCTTCCCTCCTTATCTGCTTTTCTCCTCTCCCTCTTTTCCTCTCCCTCTTTTCCTCTTCCTCTCCTCCTCATCCTCCGCTTCCTCTCTCTTTTGCAGCAATTCGCATCTCATTAATTTTCACCTACTCACCTCACCTCTCTTCCCACATCACTCGCACCATGACCGTTCTCCTTCTAAAAAACAAAACAACCCCTCGAGATCCCTACGATGAACTCTTCTCCAGTCACGGACTAAATCCTCATTTTCTCCCGCTTCTTCAGCATCTCCCGACGGATTTATCTTCTACTATTGATTACATCACCAGTACTCAATTTTCCCAAACCAACTACTTCATTATCACCAGTCAAAGAGCCGTAGAAGTATTTAATCAATGCCTTGAAATCATTAGATCCTTTCCCGGTGGTGAAACTGACGTCTCTGCCATTTGCAGCAAGGTGGGCTACACCGTTGGTCCTGCGACAGCTAAGATCCTTCGTCATCAGGGATTTAATGACGTTAGAGGAGGTGATGATGCCGGGAACGGCCTGATTCTTGCAGATATCATCATTGAAGAACTTCCCACTAATCAAAAGATTGTGTTTTTCACCGGTGAAATAAGAAAAGATCTCTTACCCAAGAAATTGACTTTGGCTGGTATAAGCGTTGAAGAAATCGTCATTTATAAAACAAGCGTAAGAGAAGATGTGGTTTCCAATTTTAATGATATAAAGACCAAATTGGATTCTCGGTCGTGGATCATCTTCTTCAGTCCTCAAGGAACCGACGTGGTGGTTGAATATATCTTGGAATCTGGTGATAATTTCAATATTGCTTCAATTGGTCCAACTACTGAAGAGTACTTGATTAGCAAGGGAATTGTTCCCAGGGTTATTGCAAGGAAACCTCAGGCTGAGTCGCTTCTTCAGGGACTACGTGAGCAGCAGACCGGCTCAGAGTGGCAGACCAACGGTCTGACGAGACTAGCCACCTCTGAGCTGATAATCTCGACGGATGACAAACTCTGAGCGGACGATCTCGACGGACTAGCCACCTCTGAGCTGATGGTCTTGGCGGACTGACATACTTTGAGCGGACTGATGGTCTGGCCAACTCCATGACCCCGACTCTTCGTCCGCCGGGTCAACTCCATGATCTGGCCAACTCCGTGATGATCTAGTCCTCTTGGTGGTCTCCTCCTTCTACCCTATTTATTACTATTTATTACACTTACATTACCCTCACATTACACTTACCATACTCACGTTAATACATAAACATATCGATATACTCTATTTCTTTGAAGACTTTGCAACAACTTCAATAATTTGAGATACAACTCCTGGATTAGACAACGTAGAAATATCTCCTAATTGATCTTGTTCTCCTGCCAATACTTTCCTCAAGATTCTTCTCATAATCTTACCTGATCTTGTCTTTGGTAAATCATCAACTAATAATATAAGTTTAGGTGCTGCAAATGGTCCAATTTCTTTTCTAACCGTTAAGATAAGTTCCTTTTTAATCGATTCTAAATCATCAATTTGAATATTATTCTTTAATGAAACATATGCTGCAACTGCTTGTCCAGTAAGATCATCAGCATATCCAACTACTGCACTTTCTGCAACTAAATCATGTTCAATTATAGCAGCTTCAATTTCTGCCGTTGATAATCTATGACCTGAAACATTTACAACATCATCAACTCTACCTAAAATCCAATAAAATCCATCGGCATCTCTGGCTGCTCCATCTCCAGAGAAATAATAGTTTTTATATGGTTTTAAATAAGTATCAATATAACGAGAATAATCATTATAGATACCTCGAGTTATTGATGGCCACGCCAGTTTAATAGCTAATACTCCTTCAACGTTATCTTCAGTTAATTCTTCTCCAGTAACTGGATCTAAAATCTTGGGATCAATTCCAAAAAATGGCAATGAAGCAGATCCAGGTTTGGTAGGTGTAACACCAGCTAATGGAGTCAATAAATGTGATCCAGATTCGGTTTGCCAATAAGTATCAACAATATGAGCCTTACCACGGCCAATATTATCATTATACCAGTGCCAAACTTCAGCTGCAATTGGTTCCCCAACGGATCCTAATACTCTAAGGGAATCTAATTTATAATTTTCAATAAACAGAGTTCCTGCTCTTTTCAATAATCTAAGAGCTGTAGGAGCTACATAGAATTGATTCACCTTATACTTATCAACAATTTCCCAGTATCTAGAATAATTAGGATGAGCAGGAGTTCCTTCGAAAACTACCGTGGTGGCTCCATTAAGTAATGGTCCATAAACAACATATGTATGACCGGTAATCCACCCAATATCACCAGCTGTAAATACAATATCATCTTCATGAACATCAAATGTATACTTAGTAGTCATTAAAGCTCCTAAAAGGTATCCTGCAGTATTGTGCTGAACACCTTTGGGTTTACCTGTAGATCCAGAAGTATATAATAAAAACATAGGATCTTCAGCATCAACAGGTGTTGGTGGGAAGTAGTTTCCATATTTGCACATTTCTTCGTGCCACCATAAATCTCTTTCAGAATTGAAAGGGACATGGGAATTTCCAGTTCTTTGAAATACAATAACATTATCAACAATATTAATATCTTTTAATGCATCATCAACAATCTTTTTGGTTTCAATGGTCTTCCCACCTCTTTTAGATTCGTCAGCAGTGATCACAACTCTTGAATTGGCATCAACAATTCTATCTCTCAATGATGTGCTACTGAAACCAGCAAAAATTACAGAGTGAACCGCTCCAATTCTGGTGATAGCCAAAAGTGTTACAAGAGCTTCAGGAATCATAGGAAGATAAACAGCTACTGAATCACCTTTTTTAACCCCTAATTTGGTTAACAGTTGTGCTAATTTACACACATCTTTCAAGAGTTCACCATAACTAATAATTCTACCCAGATCAACTTCATCTCCTTCATAAACTATAGCTGGTTTATCAGGATTTTTGAATGCCCACCGATCAACGGCATTATATGAAGCATTCAATTGACCATTTACAAACCAAGCAGGAATATCACCATCTTCAAAATCTTTAGTAGATTCTTTAGGGTATCTAGCCATATCAAATGGTCTAACCCAAGATAATAATTGTTTAGCAGCATCACCAAAGAATTGATTAGGATCATCAATTGACTGCTTATACATTTTTTTATAAGTATCAAAATCAGCAATATTAGGTTTGGACTGGCACCTATCGAAAAATCCCTGAGGAGGTTTCATTTGCTTTTCGTGGTCCAAAGTAAGATGTGGTTGAGTTGATTCAGGCATTTAATAAAAGGTTATTTTAAACTAATACTAGAAGAATCTAGAAATTTATCACCTGATTATAAAAGTATCAGTTTAATTGAAAAAGTATGGTGAAAAGTGGTGGGGAATCCCCCGGTTTTTATAGTTTCGGAGTGAGCCATCGGAGTTTGCAGCTTATTGTTGAACCCCACAAAAACTCAACAAAAATATTTTCCACGCCCGAGACCAAACTTTACGGTGCTACAGAACCATGAATTTACAATCAATTGAGCAAATTTTAGACCTGTTAACTCAATTGATATTGATTAGGATGGTGGGAAAAATTCTGGTGTTTCTGAACTATTTCCAGGCTAATTTTCACCTTTGTCCCCCGCTCTCCCTAGACGATTGCACCACAGCGGGCCCACCGCCAAGTTACAGGCTTGGCTGGGTCGACCTGAGCCCATGCATTCGGGTCATGGTCCCCACACCAACTGCTCTACGCCTTCGGACCACACCATCATGTCTACTCATCACTGTTACGCTCACTTCGTATTATCACCATCTTGTACCATCTTGTACCACCTACATCATCAGCACAGGTTCCGCTGATTGGCTACGTACTCCGGCCCCAGGGCTCGCCTAAACATAATGACTATTGTCTTCTGATATGGTGGGGGCTGCTGAACTCCGGAGGGACAAAGAGCGGAGCACAACGGCACATCATCCTAACCGAACTCAAAGTTACCGGCATGTAACGAAATTCCTTGGGCTTTTCACGGTCCTTCAACGCTATTGGCCAAATCAGCGTTCAGGTGATTGTTTCAAATCTGCCCTGGCATGGGCATGTAACTACCACTGATTGAATCTTTTCGATCTAGATCTACGGTGTTAAGCCCCGCCTACAATTGCCACATGCGTCGCAGTCGCAAAGTATAAAATACAAGAGTGTCTGCCGTTGACCTCCGGACTCACCAGCTCCAGCTCCGGCTCTCCGGTGATATCCTGGCCTGACAGATCGCTTTGCTGCTATTGTTGCAATCTCCGTCTGGGGTATGCGCATTGCGCTTGCGCTTTCCGCTTTTATAATATATCTACACTGCAAGATACTTTATGGTATCATACCTGCGGTGGCCTGCTAGTCACTTCGAATAGCAACGGGGGTTCACGGCCTGATCACAGGACTGCCTCTGGCTTTATTGATTATTAAAAATTATTTGGTGTACGGGTGTAAAGGTGTACGGATGTTTTAATTATCTTACATTATAGTTATTTCAAACTACTTTCCGATGACCTGGTCTTACTTAGTACGTGTAGACAGACTATGGCAGTTATTTCGTAAATGTTGCTCGCTTTGTTGTCTCAGTTTGTCAAATTTGCGTTTTGTGCCTTGACAAATTTAGCCATTTTCAGTTTATAACCAAATTTCTCACTCACTATTTGCCACTATGAGTGGGATAGCACTTAAATTAACATCATTATTGGTTCGAACTGTGGCCAAACCCATCGCCACGGGTCTCAAACAACAAGCCAAAGATCATGAAGCATTCAAAAAAACTTGCATTCGAATCGCTCAGACGATTCACCTGACCGATGTAAAACTTCGAATGAATTTACTCGGAGAAAAGAAGATTAAAATAAGACCATTAAACGATAAGAAAGCCGTGGAAAACGGAGCCAATTTCATCTCTGAATTCTTCATTTTCCTGGTGGCCGGAGGCTTGATCTTCTATGAAAGTTACAGGAGTAGAAAGAAGGCCAATGACGAGAAGGATGCTTTGGCTGATGATATATCAACATTACAAAGTGAAATAGAGTATATAAAGGGTAAATTGAGCCAGCATAACATTCTTTTGAATGACTACAAGCTTCCGGAGGGTGTAAAGCCGAAATATATCAAATTCGAACAAGAACAGAAACAAACTCCTGATGTTCCACTAGCAAAGCCTGCAACAACAGATGCCAAACAAGATATTCCTAAAAAAGTAGATACTACCGAAAACAGTATCGCTAACAAGCCTATAGAAGCATCTACATAAATGATACAAATAGAGGATGACATTCAAGAGTCAAGCAAAGTAACAAAATCTCAATTTAAACCATCCATAACAATCGATAACAACCGTCAATTTCCAAAATTGCAAAAGTCAGCAACTACGAGCCAACAACTGTGTGACTCCCCCATTATAGATTGTGTTTAATTACCTCGTCATCTACAATTGCCAAACGATCCCCGAAGTTCCGAGACTCCGTCTTCTACTACATTCTGTAAATAATACATTGATTAATACACAATAGAAACTAAATATGGTACATCACTTGGTCTTCTTCTTTTCGACCTTTAACAATAAAGCTTTATTAATATGAGGCAATACACCACCAAAGGCAATTGTTGCTTTAATTAAATTATCTAATTCTTCATCCCCTCTAATTGCCAATTGTAAATGTCTTGGAGTAATTCTTTTCACTTTTAAATCTTTAGCTGCATTACCGGCTAATTCTAAGACTTCAGCAGTTAAATATTCTAAAACAGCGGTAAGATAAATTGCAGATTTTGATCCAACTCTAATTTTATTTTGAGCATTTCTCTTCAAATATCTTTTAATTCTACCAACTGGAAATTGTAATCCTGCTCTAGCTGAATGGGAAGTTGAAGATTTCGAACTTTCTGAGGATTTTCCTTTTCCTCCGTGAACTTTTCCTTTACCTGACATGTTTGATAAGAAGAAGAATAGTTTACAATGTTGTTTTGTTTACTGGCGCGCAGCTTGTTTATAAATTATCATTTGTTTTGTTTAAGTTACCCGGCGCGAAATCGCCAGCCACGAAGTGACTCCAAATGTGAGACTATCGAAAGAAATGGCATGGCGGCTGAAGAAGTGTACTGTGGCGAAGTCATTGATATTCAGGAAAACGTTTCACGTATTCCACAGTGCTTAATGTACCAGACATTGACAATGTTGGGTCACTGGTTCGATTCCCGGGTGTGGACTTTGCGCAAAGTCCTGGGATAGGCGTCTTTCTTTCATTGCTTCTGTTTATTTCTCCTTCTCTTCTTTTCAATTTCTCTTCTCTCTCTGTCTCAGCTGTTAATCACACTGTAGCTTCCGACACGCGCCAACATCGCCTCGAGATCAGCTCGTGGCTTCATCAACTCCGTGCACATACAGTCCATATGCTGATAACCTTTCAACAACTTGATTAACTTGATCATATCCTGTCTTTCTACTTCGTCATCATCGTAAGTATGTTTAATTGTAGAAATATCATCAGCATCATTATCGGAAAACACCACACTGTCACTTTCATCGTCGCTATTTTCACTCTCGCTGATTATATCTTTAACAAGACTGAATTTCCTTCCGTCAATATTAGAATTGAAACTTACTTTCCTGCCAGCCCGGGAGGTAATCAAATTACTAGCACGTACGGTATTCTTAAGCATGGGTCGCTCTTCGTGACTCGAGCTACGTCGACTACCCCTACGTTCATGGTGTATTTCGTCTTTCTTCTCTTGATGATTTTGAATTTTTTCAAGTAGCTCGTTCAATTCGTCATTCATATTGTTCTCAACAGATTTGGTGTATGAGTTGATGATTGGGTAAGAGTAGACTCTGTAGATGAATCCGTGAAGCATTCCAAAACTGATAAATCTTCGAATATCGGTATCTGCTAACATTTTACGATGCTGAATGAACCATTCTTTGATGGTTTGTCCCTGATTTAACGATCGATAGAGGTAGAAAAGTGTCGACTTAGACGGAATCTTGATTGACTGTGTGGTTTTGGTACCAGGGCGGGTATATGGCGATACCGAAACTACCGTTTGGTCGGAGTCCAGTGTCTCTTTTCCAGTGATTATATATGCCTGGCATTCTTCAGCCAAGCCTTGAACCTTGAGGAAATTGCCAATGTTGTTGGTGGGAGCGTAGATGTTGTTAAACTGGAAAATGTCGACGATATTGATACACTTGTAGTGCATCAAGTGTTGGATACACTGTTTAGTCAAGAGGTAGTCTGCATCTGCCAATTCACTAATTCGTTTAATGGAATTAACTCCGTTGATGTATGGAAGGATATTCAACATCGTGGGGTCCCAGTTGACGTCCACCAATGATCCGAGTTTGACAGTAGCTATAGGGACCTGCCATGACTTTATATTTACAGGCGGTGGGAGAATTGGGAAAAGCTTGATGTCAACACTATTGGCACTGTCTAGCGGAATACAACACTCGGAGTAGTTATTCAAGTCTTGATATATCTGGTGGATGAGCGACTCAATGGAAGATAAATTTACTTTCTTTATCCTAGCATGGCCCGGCGTTATAGCAAATCGTGAGCTACGTGAAGCCGAGTTGAATTCTCCGGCTATGAGTGGAGGAATAATGGGCTTGTCGTCATCTCCTCGAGGATAAAACGAGAAGCTTTTATCGAGTTTACTTAAAATAAAGCTCTGCTCTTCTAATACTCTGAACATTTTTCCCATTCTCTTGATGGCAGCTTCATAAGGGCCTGTATCACAATCATAGGGGAAAACAAAACCAAAATTGAAATTGAAGAAATTTCTGGTATAGTCGTCACTTTCAACATTCACAGGGTACCCCAAGACCCTAAATTTGTCAATTTTGAATGAGACTAGCTTATTACAGAGTTGCGGTTTAGGGACTATGTAATTTTTCACGGTATCGAAATTAAATAAAGATGCATCAGTGATAGGTGAATTATTGGTAACAATCAGACCTTGCGGGACCTGATGAATGATTTTAGTTCCTTCAGTTGGGTGGAAAACAGCGTAAAATACTGCAAGAATCGGGATAAACCCGTCGTTCTCCATGGCAGTAAAGTTTCCGAAGTAGTTCCGCGAATGATTTATTTTATTCAGTCTCAACTTGGAATAGGTGTGCATATAAACAATAGATGCATATAGTTAGGTCGTACATGATGCAGGCATTAAAAATACCAGGCACATATCTGGCGGTGGGTGACGGCTCAAGTTGCCCTCAAGATGATCTTATGTCTTTGTAGGGTTTGATATGAGGATGTTGGCCTTGGTATACTCATATATGAAGCTTGAGTAAGACTCAAAATTGGCTACTTGTATGAGAGAATATATTAATAAAGGCTTGAAACAGACATTGCTTCTATCATAGAAAGTTTTACCAAATGAGCAATCTCAAACTCAATCTAGATTTAATAACCCAATCGTAGACTTAATAATGTGCCCATCTGGTGGTCATGTGATTACCAGGACTATAAATGAGGTCTTTCGAAAGGGTTGAGCGAACAATAGATATATATATACCCCTCCTCATGAGTTCTAATCATAAGGAAACAAACTTACTTCAAATGAACGATATTCACCACTTGGCAGTTGTCGATTACGTTGTGGTTTACGGAAAACAACCATTAGATACAATTGACCCTGATTCTGCAACTATCGCTGAAGTTGACGAGCAGTATCTTACATTAACTTATGTTTTAAAGGATGAAGGTCAAAAGAAAACCCTTAAATTAGAATGGAATAAAATTCCAGACGGTCAAGGTCTCCATGTGGAAAGTCTTGGTGATGTCAAAGGCAAACTTATTACAATGGCTAAATACGCTGCTGAGAAGCAAGGTTATTCTGACGTACAAGTTACTGGGGTCTTACTTCCTACTTTTATTTCAAGTTCTCTCTATCCTACTTTTGTTCTTTTCTGCTTGAGCCTTTATGATCCTACATTACTTCGTAGGTTTTGTACTGAAAATCCTTTGATTAGTGCTGTATCATCGTACCTCCCAGATTTTTTGATCAATGTTTTTAGTTACTGTGACGCTAAGCTTGTTAAAGCATGCGTAGGTACGTATATCATGCATATCGGTGAAATGTTCATTGTCATGATTCCAAAATTGAATAAGTATAGAGTTCCACTCAAGCAAAAAGCTGCCTGGATCTTCATGCAGTTTTTTGAAGGAATCTTCGCTATAAAGAGATTCAATAAACTTGTACCTCAAGACTGATGGCCATGTGCAAGCAAATTTATGCTTTCTTTCTTCCTTTCTAAGTACGTGCCATAAGTGCCATTATAAAAAATAAATAAAAACGTTTTATTGACTAAATCCGTGTTTTGTGACCTGCTACATTTGTTTATACCGATGTTTATTAAATCCATATTCGTATAATCACTCAATTGTAGCAATACATTGGTAAGGGGGAGAGGGGTCGTGACGTAGCCACTATAATATCTGGCCCTATGTCTTGGTCAGGACAAGATTGTATACCTGAGTAGGCCAATCGATGAATTCGGAGCAATCGACGTTTTTGAAAGAACGTTCAACAAAATTTGCAGCCAAAACTTACGATTTTGATGCTTTTGGACTACGCCAAAAAATGAATATATAAAGAAGCCACAAATTGCTTTCGGTAGCTATTGAATCTACACGTGACTCACCTTCGAATGGTTCGTATTGGTATTGACTGTCTTTAAGCTTTCAATTTGATGCTCAACTGAATTACTTATATGATGGATGTTTCTGATTTGATAGTCAAGGAATACATCAACCATTGTTCATGCGTAGTATCGCTTCAAGTCAGTTCGCTAAAGCTCCAAACACTACTTGAAACTTCTTCAATTAAACTTGTGTAAATATCATGTGCTTGGTATTGGAAGTCATGTGATTATTCTTCGGCCAATAAATGAGGCTATTTAGAAGTATAATTGAGTATCATTTTCATCTACTCCTATCGCCACCAACATGAGTACAGACCACAAAGAAAGAATTATACACCACATGAATGACACCCATCATTTGGCGGTTGTCGATTATATCGTTGTTTACGGAAATCAACCATTGGATACAATTGACACTGATTCTGCTACTATTGCCAGCGTTGATGATCAATATCTTACCTTGACTTACGATTTAAAAAGTACGGGACAAAGTAAAACCCTCGAGTTAGAATGGAATGAAATTCCAGAAGATCAAAGCTTACACGTAGACGGCCTTCGTGATGTCAAAGACAAACTAATTTCAATGGCTAAATATGCTGCTAATAAGCAAGGATTCTCTCACGTTCAAATTACCCAAGCCTTACCTCCAGATATCGTTGCAGGATCACTTTACGCTATAGCTTCCCTTTTCGCTTTACACTTTTATGATCGTACTTTAATTTCTCGTCTTCTTACTGAAGATCCTCTTATCAGTCAAATTTTACCTTACATCCCAAACTTCTTGAGTAAAGCTTTCAAGTTTTTTGATGCAAAGTTCAATACGATTATTGTAGTTCTTTACGTCATTCACGTATCTGAATACTTATTCGTATTAACACCAAAGTTGAAAAAATACAGAGTTCCCGTCAAGCAAAGAATTGAATGGTTTTTCATGCACTTTTTTGAAGGATTTTTCGTTTTGCAGAGATTTGATACTCTTGTTCCTAAAGAGTAATGATTGTGTGAACGAAACGGCAACTACGCCTTGAAGTAGACACTTTAGAAGCTATAAACGTCATAAGAGTCTAGCTGACTAACGTCTCTTGACTAACAAAACTAATAGACTTAAGTCGTGCTACAATTGTTAATACCAATCTTTATTAAATCTATATACATGTAACCACCTAACTGTAGCAACACACTGGCAAGAGATTGGTAGGACAGCAACTGCTGAGCAACGCGCTAGGGTCAACAGATTCTCGAGACGCCAAGCATACAACCAATTGCGTTTTAAAGGGTTGATACAATTCGAAAAACACCCACCCAAACATGTAAGAAAAACAAAGCATTCTGCTGCAAATGACTTTAATCAGAACCTATGGAGACTAAATTGGAAGAATACCATTATATCTTGCTGAAAAAGGACAAATATCTGATTGTTATAGCTGCTAATATTTCCAGATATAAGTCCGTATTTCCAACAGAAATAATGGTGAGGAAAATTCTTTCAATTCCCAACCGAAGGTTGTCTCCTGGATATCTGAATCTCATTATGGATAAGTGCTTATTGACTCTAAGCACTCAAAGCTAGTAGAAGGGGTGGTGTAAAAATTGAAAATGGCTGCAAATTTGTAGTTCAATTTTCAATAGCCACAAAAACGTACACGTTTGTATTGGATCTAGATGGGCCCATGGAGCACCTCTTACATAATTACGATTTTACTTCATTGAACTTTGACTACGGGTATCATCGCATATGTGTTCAATATTTCATTGTTGATGCACATTTTCAGAGTAATACAAAGGATAGACCGACTGCTTTACATTGAAGAAAGCATACTCAATAAATTCATTATTGTCAGTGAATGTGCCATTGATGATAAACTTCTCAAAGAGTGTCGCATTCAATAGTTGGAAACGTACAGGCTTCCACTTCTATATCTTGATATGTAAAACATAATCATATTTAACTATTCTGTAATGAGCATTTTCATTGTAATTCAGAAGATTTACAACCAGTATTTCTCTTAAAGCCGATCAAAACTAACAAGTAAAAGAAAATGCATATGATTCACTAAATAAGAATCAATGTCAAGAAAAAAATACTCTAAATAATGATATGTCAATTTTGTCAAGTTTTCGCTTCTCTTTCAACTTTTGTGATTCAGGAAGGGAATATTATTGTAACTTCATTCAAAAATTGCAAAAATCTCAAAAAATCAACAAAATTGACTAAATGCAATTTACCAAAAATGAAGCTCATATTTGAATATTCTGTAAATATCTTGTAGAAGTATACATTTTACGGGCTGGATATTAGATGTTTGTGATTATAAAAACATGAATAAACACTTTGATGAATCTAATCGACTACGGGGCTAAATGCCTCGACAAAGACGTCAATTGCTACGATATGGACCCCACGTCTTTTCTATTGCATCCAACACCTTTCGTCCTTGTCAAAAGTCCTTACTTACGACAAAGGGGGTAATAAATGTGTCACCATATTGTCAAATAAGTGTCGGTTGCCTGGCTAAGACCTCGAAGCGCTCGAATTTTGCTCAAAAAAAGGCCTAAAAAATGGCATTTTCGCCAATTTTGCAATTTTGCCTTTGTAAGAGCCATAACTTGCACACAATTCAAGATTTAGAGCTGTTATTTTCCCGTCAGATAGCCCTACGTGTCTACAATAGATACCAGCTTCTTCCAGCGTCATACAATGCTTCAAATAAAGTCGCGTAAAACTAGACCCGTGCATTTCAAAATTGTCGTGTACGGCGAATCGTTTGTGGATTGGTGATTAATAGTGGTGAGCTTCTTGTTTCGTAGATTATGGTCTTCGTCTACAATGGCTTAAATTTTACGAAGCTATTTTTAAAACTTGTTTTCTTTCATGGATTATTAAAGCTAACTATAAAAAGGGTGATTCATGCTCATTTCTTCAACGACTAAACATTCCGTTGGCGTACCAATCAAGGTCGAATTCTGGATTTTCACTTCCGAACTTCTTTAACATAGGGTAAATTTCGAGGGAGTTTCGGGCGTCTGTAATCAACTTAACCATATTTTCTTGGGGTTTATCTGAGTCACTTTCGGAGTAAACATTATTGAATGTTGCTGGTAAGTAATTGAGGAAGTAATCATGAATTACCGGACTGGGGATATTGGTAGGCAAATCGTTGACTGATACATATATAGCAGAGGTATCTGATAGCTGTCTACCTTTTGCAGTAACCATAGCAGCATGTAATAAGATGTTTAAATCTTGAAAGTTGTGACCTCCCAACTCGTTTAAACCGGTGAAGCTGGAGCCTCGTCTACGCTGTGGTAACGAATTGGAAAATGTAGCTGCTCCTGTGGGGTCTATAAGAGCACCAATCAAGTCAAACTTCAATTCACCAATACTGAGAACAAAAAGTCTATTTGGGGGTAATGTAGCCCAAAGAATGTAGTAATTTTTTTGTTGCAAATCATTTGTGAAAATGACACCTTTGATATCATTAAATTTTATTGCGGTTTCTTGATCTTTAGCTATTTTTGCCTGAATTTCTTCCATGAAATACGTGGTATCTAATGATGTGATATCTGGCTTGATAGAAAATTTAGGTACCACTAATTGCTGCATGGAAGATTTACGACCAGGTTGCATTGAAACTGACGATCTTCTTCTCTGTCTTGGTTCAAGGCCAGTTTCATGAGGGGTGAGCTCAGTAATAGATGACAATTCGTTAGATGAACCCTTTTTAGACATGGATAATACACTGGTCATGTTTGTTAAAGAGGAAGAAGATTTAGATCCATCTGAGAGTTCGGTATGGAACACCATTTTGTTTAACTCTGTTAAAATTTCCAACTCCTTACCTTGTAAAATGAATGAAATAAGTTCTCTATCCTGCTTGTTAGAGTATTTTATCAGCTTCAACTTTTTTCCTGTAAGATCTGGCTCAGGAACTTTTTCATTACTGTTGATAAGGGTGTGAATAAGCTTTTCGTCTTGATCCGAAAGGACCGAAGTGGGAATTCGGTAAAAGTCCAAGGGATAACCTTTGAACCCAAAATTTTCATAAAAGTCACCAACCGCCGAATATACATACCATACGTACTGTTTCCCCAAATAATAATCAGCCAATCGTCTATCTAAGCGACCATCAGTTAAGACCATGTTACTAAAGCTGTCATTTTTATCAGGGTCACTTGCATCGAGGTGTTCTTTGATTATTTCTTCTTCTGTATACTCAATTGCCCTCTTAACAACCTCTCCAGAAAGGCCTTGTCTACGATATTCTTTGGCGGTGAAAGTATAACCGAGCCAAAGCGTCTTAATGTTTTTGACCCCTATAGATATTGAATCGGGTACAGAACTAATTGCACTTGACCTATCAGCCTCTTTGTAAAGACCCTTACCTCTTCTTACAACAACTGCAGCGACAACATTCCCCAGCGCATCTTCCAAAAAGAATCCTTTCGTAGCTCGACCACCTTTATTATATCTTAAATGTCTTTCAACTTCTGCCTCTGCGTACTCTTTAGGTGATAATGATCCACTCCATTCAGTTGCACACAACAGGTATAATCTCAAAAGTTCTTCTGGATCATTCGTGACTTGAAATTTGAATTGATTAGACATAGTATATTTGAATATAAAGAAAGATTAAGTAAAAGTATGTGAAATATTATTCCCCACTAGGGTCCCTTTTAGATAGTTGCGGTATACCCCACAATTAACCGATACACGACCGACTGCAAATTTATTGAGTAAGGTTGCAACAGTAGACCTCGTCAACTAGGTGAGCCGAATTTCTAATGTAAAGAGTAGTAAAGATTCCGAGATGCTGAGAGGAGACCATCTTGAGTGAATAAGACAAAGTCACTTCAAGAAAGTATATGCGCTAAATAAGTATATGGTCATAAATTGATTGAGGCTATGAAATATGTCGGAGCAATTGAATCTATCCGGATGAATTAGAGTCAAGTCTACCTTGAAATATATATAAGCCATTCACGTAGTGTATTATTAAGTTGTCATTTAAGGCACCCAATCTATACTTTCCATTGGTAGACGTATACTCCACCAAATAGTTATCACGCCAAGTCTATAAGTCTATCAGAACTTCAGGTCATATTTAAATTGAAAGGACACTAATATTGTTCGATGTCTTGATGGATTTCCTGTTTATCCATTATAATTTTATCTAAGTGAAGGAAATTTGCGATCAACACAAAGTCGGCAATCACTGTACAAACACCGTTTATAACGAAACCGTACCATAAGTGACCACTTTGGGCAATATGTCCTGTAAATACAGGACCAATACACCGAGAAAACGTCTTGGCGATATTTACTATACCCATTACTTTAGTTAGTTCACTAGGTTCCACCATAGACGTCAAAAGAATTTGACGTGGCACTACATCCATATTTGCAAGCAAGCAACTCATGAAATAGAACCCAGCACTCACATAGAATTTAGATGTTAGTGCTACTAATGTGTAGAGCACCGCTGATGGTGCTTGTGTCCAAAATTGAGATTTCACAGGACCAAGAACTTTAGCCATATAAGCTGAAGGTAAATTTGCAATGGCATCAGCACCGTTAGTACAGAAGAAAAGAACCCCAAGGGCGGTTGATGAAGCCTTGAAATAAGTTTTAAAATAGTAGACTGCCCAACCGGCTGGCATAAACCCATAACCAAAAGAGTCAAGCATGAACAGCACAAGCAAACGAGGAAGGTAATGACGAGTAGAGGCAGAGAGACCAGAGAAGTGTAAGTCTGGAACATCCACCTCCTCTTCTGCATCAACAGGTTCAGTTTCAGTGGTCAATGGTGTGGTTTCGGTATCAGCCACAGGAACTGTTACGTCTCTAATTTTTTGTTTAAGTTCAACTTTGTCCGAAAGACAGCACATGAATATTAATTTAAGAAGCGCAATAAAAGCATAAATACCAAACATCACCCTGTAAGCCTGCTCTGATGACCAACCCCATTCGATGAAAGTATCAACCAAAACTCCTGCAATCGCTGCTCCTAAAGCAGCACCAGCGGTTGCAAAACAACCATGTAACGCATATATTTCGGGACGATGATTATGTGGCGTTATATGAGCAATAGAAGCTTCTTCTACCGACTTAAACGGACCAGTTTCATCACCACTTGGTGAAATTACACCAACCACAGCTGCAAGTAAAAGAACCAAGAAGTTAGAACAGAAGGAAAACGCTATTCCCGATATAAACATCATGACAGTTCCCAAGATCATGACATTTCTACGACCTATTTGCTCGGCATACCAAGTGAGACCATATGAGATAAGAGTATCACCAAGAAGGGTTAAAGTCATGAACCAACCAATTTGAGATTCCGTCACTCCAATTGTAGCTAAGTGAATAGCGAGAACTTGATTAGTCAAGCCGTATCCCGCCATACGGAAGAAGGCCAGTACCCATAATAAACGGATGTCAAGATTAGACTGTTTCAATGAGTAAAGAAGATGCATGTCTAACTTTCCTTTTAAACTGACTTCGCAATGTACTTATATGGAAGAGTCATCGATTCTGTGCTCGAAGTTGGAACTTTGTGTCTTACACGAAAGTTGCGTTCAAATTAGGTATAGATATACGAAATGCGTAAAAGAGTTAAATGGGAATCTGTGAACCTAGAGAGGAGCAGAAATTGAAGAATTATACCTTTCCAGAACCAAGTGGCAGTATATAGACTCAGTAGTATTGTTTTAATGGGAAAGTTGGACGAAGATTTTGTAGATAAATAGTGAAATACGATGAAAATGCGATAAGAATTGTTGCAGCCATATGACTCAGATTCACGGCTACACAATTGAGCGTAAACGACTAGTTCACGCTGTGAAGATGCATGCCTGCCTGCATTGGTCACTGAAATTAAGACTAGTCAAATATTTTCGACCTTTTCACGTGACAGTCACGTGACATAATCTGACAATTATTATTTTACCATTAACATAGACGCTAGCTTGTTTCAATTTACTTAAACCTTCTTCCTTCAAGTCTATATTGGCCGCTCGATTCTGCTTCCTGTCAAACCTCGCCCTGGTTCATAGGAATATCATCATCTCGATTCGCATCGAAAAAACTACCCTACACTCCTTACCAGTATGAGTAACTCTCTAGACAATTTGGCCCAAATAGCCAACATATCGCATGAACTCCTGGTACTTAATAAGATGGGCCTGCCTGGTGAAGACGATGGGTCCCCGGCGCCTACCACGAAGACAGGTAAGCCCAAAAAAATCAGTTGCATCGAGTGCCGTCAACAGAAGAGTAAATGTGATGCCCATGAAAAACATCCCAATCCTTGCACCCGTTGCTCTAAGAAGAATCTCCAGTGTGACATTCGCTCAGACTACAAGAGAACATATAAACGGGCGAGAATTGCTCAGATCGAACGAGAATTTTCCGAGCTTAAAAGAACATTAACTACTAGTCAAACAGCTGAATTACTTCGAAGAATCCCCGCCTTAAATCGAGCTCAACAGGGTGGTCCCTTTGGAAACCTTGGCCCCTTTCCTCCTGTTGTTTCCGGAGATTCGTCTCTCGTTGCCAACGAACCTTACAATCCTCAACTTCCGCTCCCCACTGCCTCGGTTCAGTTCAATCCCAGTCATCCTTCATCGGCCCCTGACTTGAGTACAGACACAAACTCCATTGACCTTGAATGTTCAGAAAAATCGCTTGATTCGGTCACTTTATCTCCAGAGATTATCCGTCTGTATTTTCAGGAGTACGTGCGGCACTATCATCCTATCCTTCCTGTCGTAGATGTTTCTCGGGGTCCTGAGAGAATATACCGTCTATGCCCTGCTCTTTTCTGGGTCATAATGTTTGTTTCACTCCGTCGTTGTAACAATGGGTCCGCCAGTCCACTTTTAGTAACACTAACACCTTTGATTAAAGATATTCTTTCAGAAATTACTATCTCTCCCATTACCCGTTATAACCCAACAGAAGAGGATGAACCCATCATCAACGCATGTTCTGTGTACTCTGTTCAAGCATTCTTAATCTACACCCTTTGGCCACCCGTCATCTCGTCGTTGAGTGCTGACTCTTCCTGGAATACTATTGGGGTCGCTCTCTTTCAAGCCATCAGAATTGGTCTTCATTCTCCTGGACTGTTATCCGATCCTAACAATGGATCCAAAACTCCACAGCAGCTCGCCATGGCCCAGGAACTGGCAAAAACCTGGATTGTATGTAATATAGTGTCTCAAAGTATCGCTTCATCTTTTGGGTTTCCAGCTTTTGTGCAATTTGACGCAACATTATGGGTTTCAAGGCCAGGAAGTGCCATACAAATCCCTCCTCAGATTCAAGGAATGATGGAAATTGCCCATTTTGAGGACCAACTATCCAAAATTCTAAACTCAAATACTCTTGATCCATATGGTCTCATTGATGCCACAGAAAGACTACCTCTTATAAAAGTGCTTTCGCGTCAGCTAGATGAACTTGAAATCAGGTTAACCATGGCAAGTCCAAATGACGACGGCTTCAGAAAGTTTCAGCTCCTTACTGCTAGAGTTCATTTACTTACATATTACTTCATGGATACTTCTAAAATTCCACAATTTGAACTCACAAAAGGATTGGTGTCACTTTATAATGCCGCTATTGCCCTAATAAATCATGCACATCTTTCACAAGCCAAGGATCAGCTGTTTGTTAAGTATCTTCCGGTGGTTTACATAATCAATATTTGGCAGGCATCTTGTATTATCGCCAAATTAACTCATTCATCATTGAAAGACATTCTTGATATTAATGCCGGCCGCCAAAGCTACACTGCTGCAATTTCTCTTGCTGCAAAAGGTTCTATTTTAAAACATGATATCGCCTATAGATCGAGTGGTATAATGAGAAATATGTGGCAACTCTTTCGGACTCTTGAAGAAAAAAATCTTATTAGTTTAACTATCAACATTCGCTCAAGAATGTCAGCTTCAGTATTTTTTGACTGTTTGTTCTTACTTCGTAATCAGGTAGGTATGATTAAATTAAATAATCGTACCGACGAAAACGCACAAAACGACGAAGAAGATGAAGATGAAAATGTAGAGGATGACCTTGAGGAAGCTATTGAATCTGAAGTAGAAGAACAACACCCAAGTGCTAAATCGACACCCACATCTACTTCTGGATCTAGTAGGACAAAGAAGAGAACTCTTTCAAATACCATAAATGCCGAATCAAAGGCCAGAAAAATTATTAGAACAATCCCATTAGATCCTCAGCCTATTTCGGCACCTACAAAAAGAAGCAACATTTTCAAAGTTGTCAACAACAGTACCGACTCGTCACCGCAGGTGAAATCAGAAGGATCGCCAAGTATAAATGCAACTACACCTCAGCAAAATACACCCCAGCAAATAATACAGCAAAAAGAACCAATACGCATGAATATCACTGGAAACAGTATCAATCGTGCAGGGGGAATCAATGGAAGACTGGGCTTCACTCCTGATGTAGTGCTTTACGAATCCCCAGTTCAGTCACTAGATAATTTGGAGATGGATAACTACGATATCAATAGCGACCTACTCTGGAAAGACGTGGATAGCGTGATGAATGAGTTTGGGTTCCATACACAGTAAAGAAAGAAAACTGATCACTAGACCCATCAATTAAACGTTGAGTAAAATATGTACAATTAGTCTGTAATATCAAAAGTCTGTTATAAATATATAAGAAATTTAAAAGTCATTTTTTTTTTCAAAAAAGTACCTTAATAAACATTATAAGCTTCAAGTTGATCACTTACAATCTCAACTCTATCTTCTCTTACTGTTTTCTTATCTTATATCTATGTATATTTCGTCAGAATTTAGTTGCAAATTTCGGTTCCCGCACGCGGTCGTGCAGCACCTGTCGAAATATCATGAAAAATTTCTCACCTACAACGTCCTTACATAAGTCTATTATTAACAGGATGTCGTACGACGATATTGAAAATGCCACTCCTGATATTGTGATCGGAGGAGATCTTGAGGTTGAAGAAGATTTACCGTATGAACACGAATATGAAGAAGGTGCTGAATTAGATGAAGAAGAAACTGAAGAAGTACCAGCTAAGAAAGAGAAAAAATCAGTAGCATTCTCTGGATTAGATGATGAATATGATGAAGAAGCTGCCAAAAGAGAATTTGAAGAAGGTGGTGGATTACCAGAACAACCAGAAGATCCAAACTTTGCCGAATTAACTCCATTAAGTGCTGAGATCATTAACAGACAAGCAACTATTAACATTGGTACTATCGGACATGTAGCTCACGGTAAATCAACTGTTGTTAGAGCTATTTCTGGTGTTCAAACTGTTCGTTTCAAAGATGAATTGGAAAGAAATATCACAATTAAATTGGGTTATGCCAATGCTAAAATCTATAAGTGTGATCAAGAATCATGCCCTGCTCCTGATTGTTACAGATCCTTCAAATCTGATAAAGAAATTAGACCAAAATGTGCCGTTCCTGGTTGTCCTGGTCGTTATAAATTATTAAGACATGTTTCTTTTGTAGATTGTCCTGGTCACGATATTTTAATGAGTACTATGTTATCAGGGGCCGCTGTTATGGATGCTGCTTTACTTTTAGTAGCTGGTAATGAAAGCTGTCCCCAACCTCAAACTTCTGAACATTTAGCTGCCATTGAAATTATGAAATTAAAACATGTTATTATTTTACAAAATAAAGTCGATTTAATGAGAGAAGAATCAGCTTTAGAACATCAAAAATCTATTTTAAATTTTATTAGAGGTACTATCGCTGATGGTGCTCCAATTGTTCCAATTTCAGCTCAATTAAAATACAATATTGACGCTGTAAATCAGTTTATTGTAAATTATATCCCAGTCCCAATGAGAGACTTTAGTGCTTCTCCAAGATTAATAGTCATTAGATCTTTCGATGTCAATAAACCAGGTTCCGAAATTGATGACTTAAAGGGAGGTGTCGCTGGTGGTTCCATCTTAACTGGTGTCTTCAAACTCGGTGATGAAATCGAAATCAGACCAGGTATCGTTACTAAAGATGATAATGGTAAAATTCAATGTAAACCAATTTTCTCAAATATTGTTTCCTTATTTGCTGAACATAATGATTTGAAATTTGCAGTTCCAGGTGGTTTAATTGGTGTTGGTACTAAAGTTGATCCAACTTTATGTAGAGCTGATAGATTAGTTGGTCAAGTTGTTGGTGCTAAAGGTAATTTACCTTCAATTTATACTGATATTGAAATTAATTATTTCCTTTTAAGAAGATTATTAGGTGTCAAAACTGAAGGTCAAAAACAAGGTGCTAAAGTCCGTAAATTAGAAAGTGGTGAAGTATTGATGGTAAATATTGGTTCCACCGCTACCGGTGCTAGAGTAGTTGCTGTTAAAGCTGATATGGCTCGTTTGCAATTAACTACTCCAGCATGTACTGAAGTTAATGAAAAGATTGCCCTTTCAAGACGTATCGAGAAGCATTGGCGTTTAATCGGTTGGGCTACAATCAAAAAGGGTACTACTTTGGAACCAATTGCATGATCACTGTATTTATAGCTACGTATAATAAATATGTCACGTCAAACATTGTAGTACGTATCTAAGTTTCATACTTAAGATGGAATGGAACCTCACAGCATTCAAGAAACTTTGGAAATGAGTCAATCTCCATTAAACGATATATATGTTCAGAGATCTTGTTAAACACACTCATTATTTCTAATAGAGTTTCGAGTGTGTTCGAGCTGTCATCATCTTGTTGGTTTTCCCTGGTTTTTAAAACATTTACTGATGGTGTCCGTTCCACCTCTTGACTTGTAATATCATTTTCTTTATCGTTGTTGTCAAACTCTATTTCTTCTTTTAATTCTTGTCTCTCTATCTTTTTTTCGTCAACTGCTTCGATCATTACATCTGAGTCTTCCATCAATGCTTTCTTCAGAGAAGTCGGAAACTTAATACATGGACTTTCACACGGCTGAAAATCTAATTTGAACGCCGACATGGGTGTCTGTAGCATCGTATTTTTATCTTCATTCCCTTCCAAGATAGTTGTTATCTTATCTCTTAAAGAGTATTCGATATTCAATACATACGGAGCTTCCCAGCTCAAGTAAGTAAAATAAATATTGTAAGCTAAAGAATATGAGGTTTTAATCAATTTTGATATTTCTCCAAAGACATTTTTATCACTTTTACTTCTTTCAAGATCTAACAAATTTCTCAACTGCTTCATATTTGTACTGAACTGCTGCAACTGTAAATATGCATTCAAGTTCTCTGAACAAAGGCTCTTTTCCAAGTTTCTTCTGAACAAGTACCTCATTCCTGGATCTTGTATCACAGCTCTAAGTGAAAACTTCAGTTTTTCAAGCTCTAACTCTTCCGAAGTCATGGACAAGCCGGACGAGCCCATATTGTCAATCATTGAGTCAACTCCACTCAACCTAAGTGGATTGCAATTTACTTTAATCTGCTTTTCTGAATCCCAGTCACAAATACTCTTACCTTGACTACTGAGTATATAGAATGAATCCTTCAAAGGATCAAACTCAACACTAGGAAAAACCGGCGAAAGTAAATCTGCTTTAACAAGTAGCTGTGCTACTTCTATAGCTTGATGTAAACTGGTTAAATCGGTACATTCACAAAGCCATTGACAAACGGCTTTTCCGCTCATACAAAAGGGAACTTCTACATAATTTCCTTTTGAATCTGTAAAAGCTTTATTTTTAAAGACCCTCACACCTTTATCTGAAACATAGTACTGGCTATGAGAATCAGATTCGGGGTTGGTGAAGAATCGGTGATGGTATGGACTTTCAACATTTGTCAGAATCCTGACTGGAACCGCATTTTTGGCTGCAAAAATGTCACTAGACTCAGGTACTATGAACGACAGATCAGCATCAACAATCAGATATAAGACTTTTATGGGGTCAGGCTTATTGGATGGCTCCCATACATTTGGGGAAGGCCCCACCAACTTTTTGAAAAAGGTTATTAATGAGTAGTCCGAGTATAAGATCCTATCCGATACAGAGTCTCGATCGAAGTAAACAAGTTCCATTGAATTGTAGGGAGAGTTGACAATCGGTGGTGTCATAGAAGCAGGAAGTCCGACATCTTTACAGAACAGATTTACTAAAGCTACACCTTTGGCTGTTGGCTGAAGAAGCACCCCTGGTTTTGGTTCACGTCTCGTTCTATCAATAGGACAGTGTAAAAAATGGGCTTTGAAAGACTTCTTGAGAAGAACTAAGCCCAATTCTGGCTTAATGGTATAACTGATAGAAGATATCGTTGTCGAAAACTCCACTTCTAGGTTTAGGTCAGACATGGCTTTTAAAGCATCTTGTTGGAGAAAAGTAAAGGGACGATATTTTTGTAGAAACTTAAATTGAAACCTTGAACTTTCATCCTTTAAGTTCAAGCAAAGTACCATCATACAGAAAATATCACATAATTCCTTTTCAAAGATTTTGCCTGATTTAGTCTTATTAAAGTTTGTGAAAACCGTCTTATGAATCGTTTTACCCGATAGGTTTTTTGATTCTGCTGAGCTAGTCATTTTCTAACTTGAATACTAACGAAGTTCAGATTTGCGCTTAGATGAAATTACAAGAAAAAGCTACAGTAGGGACCGTCTTCCTTTTAGATGGCCAAAGTCTTCTAACGTGCTGTAGGATATCTGCATAGAAATGTTTCAGCTACAATAATCACTAGAAAATAATCTGAATACGCATAAGAATTTCCTATTTAAGTGAACTTCTATGCAATTCTGAAACAGATCGTCACACCTTCCTGGATTCAGGTGTCAATAAAAGTAAAGCTTCAGTCCCAGCTGATCTACAGTTAACTCAATTTGTCATCCTCGGGTAGTGGTGAAATAGATATATAGTGTAAAAAGTGTTTCAAATTCAAAACTATACTGAAAAGCAGTGTAGCTCTTTACAAAGTTCCTTCACGTATACACAATATACTTGCTTACTTCACTACGGGGGGGTTTCAAAACATACATTGTCTCTCGAATACAATAAACCATAAACCTTAGTCATGAGGCAGCTTTAGTGCTGATAAGCTGATCCGAACCAGGTGATACAAAACCGAAAGCACTTATTTTAGCCTATATACAGTGTATTAATGGAGGTTGTGTACTAGGGATACACTAATGTCGTATACGAAGTAGAGTTAAAGTGTTTCTGTTGGTGTACAAAGAATACCTTTTTTAAATTGCGTTATTTATATTACAAAAGGCTTTTACAGGTCTACTATTTCGAGTAAACTAAATCTATTGTTTTTTTAAACCAGTTATAATCTGGTAAGTCTCTTTATAGCACCTTCCTCTATTAAACTTCCCAATTCGTCTAGGGTCACATCCAACAGAACCATTTTGGTATCATCTATGAGAAACGTTCTATTTATGTTGTTGTTGGCTGTGTTAAGTTCGTTACTGTTGGTGATCATATCAAGTACTATACCTAATCTATAGAGGGTTTCCCAACTATTTCTTAATATTTTCGCTGACCACACTTTTTGACTCACTCTTATGTTTGATAATATAGTGGAGTCAATAGATGACGAGCTAGTGGCCAGTGGATTGAGACTGTTGAGGATCTTCATCATCTCTTCGTACTCCTTGTAAACCATATTGAAATTTACTGCTTGAGAATCGACTTTCTCAATAAATCTGGCAGCTGCTATGACAAGAAGCAATTCAAGTGTTGAAAGAGATCGAATGATATCCTGAACATTATTTTTAAGCTGAAATTGAGTGTATTTAGCAAGACTAGTATCATCGAATTTAGGTGACTCTTGACTCAATAAAGAGATTGGGTAAATGCAGTGGTGGTAAAAATCTCGGTAGCTCTTGATAGTATAAAAGTTTTGGTACAAGATCTTTCGAAGGTAAGACGCCTGACCGCTCTCGCCTGTTCTTTGATAAACTTCTTCAATTTGCTGGTTCCATTTCAAACCATAGTTCTTATCTTCTAGCTCATTCAATTTATCCTGATGTATACAAAGACCTTGTTTGGCATTCGACCAAAACTCATCAACGCTAGTTGGACGAGTCAAGGTGATGATTCTTTGACTAAATCTACTACGAACTCTTTTCTCCAATAGCTCTCTTGTAGTGATTTTTGTCGAAATCCCTAAAACACAAATAGGAATAGAAGAGGTCTGCGATAAGTCAAAAAGATTATATAGCAACGTCTGCTTGTTATTTCCCGTATACTTTTCAATTTCCTCTATAACGAACACAATTGATACAGACAGATTGTTGGAGGTTTTAGAGCTCCCGTCATCAAGTGTAGCCATGATATTGTTAAATGTATCGCTGATAGCTCTTTGTTCGTATTTGTTTGCATTATAGTCACCTTCATTTTCACTATCCCACATTTTCTGTATACTACGATCTAGCTGACGTGCTATTTCTCTCACTGCAACATGGTCGTCAGAGTGGAGGTAAGCACTGAGTTTGATGACGAGGAAATCTTCAGGATAGTTTTTATTGAGCTGATTCAACGCCTGCAGCACAATTGCAGACTTTCCTGATGATCTGGGCCCTATGAGTAAAACTGAATGGCCTTCACCATCCCTCACAGTATGCTCTAGCATCAGGTATACCTCATTGTATTTATCTGCTACTGATGGAGCTTTTGAGATATAATCAGTGTTCCTACCAGACAATTGTGTTAATATGGTTCTCTTTAGTATATCTAGATCATTCTGAGCTGGAGTGGAGTTATTTGATGATCTTGGAGTCGTGCTTATTTGATTTAGCTTTTTTTTTTTCAACCTTTTCAAGACTCCTTGTTTCCCAACTTTACGTTTTGCTGGCCTGGAATCTGAGTCCTGAGTAAGTGGTGTCTCGCTCACTTTAGCATCAGACACTGTGGCTTGAGTTTGCGTAAGCGAATCGTCGTCCTCACCTGAAACCAAATCTATAACCTCGGACTTCTGGTCCATCTCTTTAAATTTACGCTCAAACTGCAACCTCTTAATGAGCCTATCATTTCTAAGTTCTTCTTCCGTCAACTCCTTGACATCCTGGAATTCCCCGTCGAAGTCTCGCTCTAGTTCTTCTTTCTCTTTCATTTCACTTTTACTGAAATGTATACCAAGAATAGCTTTGGATGTAGTAAATCGCGTAGGATTTTCAGATAAAATCGCAGTTTTTAGTCCTTACTACAACTTGCTTATAGACTGTGTGAAATGTCGCTAGAATTGCCTGACTCGGTCGTTAAATTGTTAAAGTCCACCAGATTTGTTCATTTGGCTACCAGCCGTAATGATCTTCCTCATGTTTCACTCATGAACTATACTTACTATAGTAAAGATGACGATCACTTCATCATCACTACTTCTCCCAGAGGTACCACCAAATACGAAAACATAGTCCACAATCCCAATGTATCTCTCTTAGTCCATGATTGGATCAGTACTACTTACTCAGAGTCCGAAGTGACGGAAACTGCTTCCAGAAGAAGAAACTCTCTCTACGAGCTTTTGGCTAATATGAATAAGACAGAACTCAAAAGCGTGTCCGTCATGCTCAATGGTAAAGCTACAATTCTCGATCCTGCTCAAGCTGGTGGAGCATTCAACTTCTACAAGTCGTTACACTTGAATAACGAGAAAATTGATGCTGATCAATGTAAGAACTATATAGAGAATGAGAATGCTGCTTTAATTTTGATTTCTATCACTGATGTCAAAGTGACTGACACAAAGGACAATGTAACTAGCTACTAATGAACAACCTTAATATTGCTTTATATTCTGTAGCATTCGGTATATATTCTGTTCAAGATCAAAAACCAGAGCAAGTTTGCAAAAAAAAGAGACCAAAAAAGAAATGCCGGTCCCAGGAATCGAACCTGGGTCTAGTCGGCCACAACGACTTGTACTGACCACTATACTAGACCGGCCAATTCTTGTAAAAGTATTTGTTTCCTAGAAAGATATGAATGCTTAGTGCATATCACTTGATACTCTTTTCAATGGTAATTCAATCATGTAATCTGAAACATAGCATTTCGTAAAATAAGCAGCTTCATTTAGTTTATGCGAGAATATCGATGAATGAAATATCCCCTGAAATGTGCTGCAAAAAAGCACTATTTCTACAAGCCCCATTTTTCATGGTGAACTGCTCTACAAAAATCGATTCATTCCAAAAGCTCAGAATATGCAAGTTGTTATTTGCTTTCCATTCATATTAATTTTTGTTTGCTAATATATCCTACGTATGTTACTGTGTATGATCATCAATACGATAATAATGGAGGTATTAGCACCTTTGTTCCATTCCAAATATACTTAGATTTGTTAATGTTCTCTCGACACCGTTTACTTTATACTTTATACACACATTTAATTTCCATTTATCTGACATTGTCTACTTTCTTGGCGTTTTATCATTTATGCCTGTAGAATGAGCCATTTTCGTTGCTTAGAAAAGCATGTCTAAAGTACAACATAAACACAAAGCACCCAAACAAGCCATCAAACAGCCATCCTTGGAACCACCCAGTTGTTGTTGTACGTACATTGGTTGTTGTTGTTGCTGTTGATAGTACCCTCCTTGTTGAGGGTACCCTTGATTGTAACCTTGTTGAGGATACCCTTGGTTGTAGCCTTGTTGAGGGTAACCTCCTTGTTGTGGGTAACCTCCTTGTTGAGGGTATCCGCCATATCCCCTGTCTTGCGTCAGGTTGTTATAGGATGGTTGAGCTTGTGGTACATAACCACTTTGACTTTGATCTCCTTGAGACCAATTTGGTGGAGCACCAGTTGGAGGATTATATTCTTGCTTAGACATTCAGATATTTGAGGAGAAAACTTTGATAATACAATAAGTCACTTATCCAGTGGAAGAAAAGCCTAAAAATGCTAATTTATAATTCCATTGCCAGACCAAGAAAACATGACGATTTTGTATCTCGAGGCTATGTACAGGATCCTATTCACTTTTTGGTGTATGGGCTTTAAAACACGATTTTACGAGGTAGTTTCAAATGGCTGCAACTCCGTATTTCTACCAGCATTTTAAGTGGGGTTCCAGTGCTGGATAACTATATATATATCACTAGTGTCCCCTTTCATCGTAAACTGTAATATATATGATTCAAAGGTAATAGTTGGCGTCGTATGGGTACCTTGTAAACTTTCAGAGCTTTGTGAATTACATATACTTCCTCCCAATCATTGGATTCAGTGCTCGCTTACAACACTATCCTCGAAAGCATTCTTGCCGTAGGAGTCTCCTAATGGCAATTCATTTACGTCATTCGGAGTTCACCAAATCACCTGTACTACTCTCTCGTTCATTTTGCGTGTATTTACCATTATGAACTTTACCTTCCTATTTGGTTCAGCTAGGGAAATTCACAGATAAAAATTTTAGCCCTCGATGAGCGTAAAGGTTGCAAGAAATACGGGGCGAATATAAATATCAAAAAGTGCCTGGAAACTCGAGATATTGCACTAAGTCGAAATGGAAGTATGGAAATTACTGTACTGTAGACTCACCTCATCGAAACCGACGGTTCCAAGGTTATGAAGCTTCACTAGTCTTTTACCGAACGTTTTACACCTGTAAACCAACGTAAACATCGATACATAGACTTATTTGACCATCTATCACCCTAATTGACCCCTAATTGTACCTCATACTTCTTAAAGCACGTAGATTATTGATTTTATACTACTATGGCTATTATTGATGGAGAACTGTCAGCATTTTACAGCACTCGTTCTATCACGTGATATTGGATAGGGCACTAGACCTAGCGCGACTGTCCCAATTAGGAAGGTATACTGAAAAGTTCAGTAGTTAAGAACAAAAAACAATTTTATCAGCACGGAAAATCGATTTTACACACGAAATTTTTACAATTCTTCACACCGGCGCTCTCACTACTGCAATTTTGAAAAAAAAATTACCTTGGTTCTTTACCTGATCTCATTTCATTAATAACAACCAAATTTAATCATGTCTGACGTTGAAGAACAATACGAAGAACAACCAGTCGTTCAAGAAGAATTACAAATTGTTGAATTAGCTACTCCTATCCCAGCTGATGTCCAAGCTGCTCAACAAGAAGTTAAATTATTCAACAAATGGTCTTTTGAAGAAGTTGAAATTAAAGATGTTTCTTTAGTTGACTACATCCAAATCAGACAACCAGTCTTCGTTTCCCACACTGCTGGTAGATACGCTTCTAAGAGATTCAGAAAAGCTCAATGTCCTATCGTCGAAAGATTAACCAACTCTTTAATGATGAACGGTAGAAACAACGGTAAAAAATTAAAGGCTGTTAGAATCGTTAAACACGCTTTCGAAATTGTCAACGTTGTTACTGAACAAAACCCTCTTCAAGTTCTTGTTGACGCTGTTGTCAACTCTGGTGCTAGAGAAGATTCTACCAGAATTGGTTCTTCCGGTACCGTCAGAAGACAAGCTGTTGATGTCTCTCCATTAAGAAGAGTTAACCAAGCCGTTGCTTTAATCACCATTGGTGCCAGAGAATCTTCTTTCAGAAACGTTAAAACTATTGCTGAATGTTTAGCTGAAGAATTAATTAACGCTGCTAAAGGTTCCGCTACTTCTTACGCTATCAAGAAGAAGGATGAATTAGAAAGAGTTGCCAAATCTAATCGTTAAGACTGGTGGCTTTCGTTCATGTATTTTACCGCAAGTCATATTTTTAATGTACAAACAATTTACTTTGTGTAGATACAATAAATAAAGGAGGATAAAAACTATTGTAGTGTATCGGTTGAACTAATCGAAGTATTAGGTCGTCAGACGTGGCATTGTGATGTATATCTACAAAAGTACCGTGCTGATTAATATTATGTCTATAAGCTATACCCTAGCTGGATAAAATGTACGAATTAAAACAAAATGAATATTGTTCTGAAGTAGACGATGGTAACGTTCCACTCTATTCTCTAAAAGAGAAATATCCGTCGTTGGATTTGATTTATCATCGGTCATATAATGTTGACTACTTTGGTACTGATCTAAAGCTTTGTTTGCCAATGCTAATCTTTCCTTTAGTTTCCTCCGTACTAGCCACTCTCTATTAACAAGCAATAGCAAAAAGCAAAAAAAGAAGCAACTTCCGGCAAAAATCTGGGTGTGTAAATACGGTTTAGGATTTGAAGGAACTTTTAACTCTAAAGCTATAACTTCAGCAACAAAACAAAGTAAAGACATACCTACATTAACAATGGCCCATACGGCTGGAATTTTAGATTTATCAGTAAGAATGTCACTTACCATTGACTGGCACATTGTAGAAGTCACTCCGATGAAGAAACCAAGTACCGCTGTAAATCCTATTATTGATCCATACGTGGTACAGTTTATCCAAAATGCCAAAAGCAAGATAGTTATTATGATACAGTATAAACTGGATAAGTTTGTTCTTCCTATCTTATCACCAAATATTCCCATAGCAGGTCTTCCAATTGTCTGGAAACAATTTAAAATAGCGGTAGCATTCGATGATTGGCTAAATGTAAGACCTTGTGATCTGGCATATGCACTGGTTGTGAATAACATCAAAACGTATCCTAGAATACTAATGGCACTCCATATTACAAGGATCACCAATGGATAATCGCTGAATACCTTGATATTAAATACTGATCTCGATGTTTCGGTTATGAATTGTTTAGTCAACGTGACTTTTAGTGGAGTGTATTTACTTGTTCTAGGACGAAGTATGAAGAAAGGAATCAAAGATAGGAATAATGTTACAAAAGCACATAGTCTAAGTGCCCAACGTTGATCACCGGATACTTCAATTACTTTATTAAGCACCAAGGCAAAAAAGAGCCCACCAATTCCTGCCCCGGAAACACAAATTCCCATTGCAGTCGCCGCTCTCTTATCGAACCAGTCTGGTATAAGAAGTGACGAGCATATGAATATCATCGAGAAAGATATACCCACAAGAAATCCTTGAGTAAGATATAACTGCCACACCTTTGTAGAAAAAGAAGCTAGTAAATAACCAGCTGTCTGTAGGACAATACCAAGTCCCATAATGTAATAGTGACCCAACGTTTTGAAGGCTAGTACCACTAAAGGAGCCAAAAATTGAGCCAAAAACATCACCATTCCCCCTATGATAGCATAATCTAGCTCATTTGCTTGTGGGAAAGTAGTATTTGGGTTCAATGTTCCGCCTTCACCTGTACTATAGGAAAGGAACACTCCAAAAGCAGCATTGGATCCCCAAGTTGCGAATGCACAAAGCATTGCCATAAATGCTATCACCCAGGCAAAACCTTTATCTTTCGGTGGAAATTGATCTTTATCTGGTGTTCCCTCTTCTTGAGTCACATTTGCAGTGCATTTTTTAGACACCTTATCAAGTTCCTCAAACATTATCTGTTCGGCATTTTCGCTCTGACGAGGGTAAGGTTGTTCCAAGTCCTGGGTAATATCATCTTTGATCCCACTTATAATCCGGGAAATTTCGGACATGTGAGTTGAACTTTTCGCCAACTGATTGGCCTCTTCGTTATGTAAAACTTTGGGCTGATACATATCTTCGATCTTTGATGAATCGTGGCCATCGGAAAGAATAGATACCGAGCCTTCTGAGTCTGCCGAGTATACCATGGTAAAAATATTTCAAAAGGAAGAAGTAGCTGGAATTTTTACGGTACTTATATCAATGAGAGAATCACTCCGGATTTTTCAAGTCGGCCCAAACGTAAAATTAGCGGGGATAGATGTCACTTTTGCAATCGCTTTTCCTGACAAATGCTCTGCAGAGGGAGTTTGAATACTGCTTCTGGGTTTTGGCTACCTATCACCTTGTGTGGGACAGTTTAGGCTGACTCATCTAGTGTCTCATAACGGCGCTGAAGCGGCTACCCTGCGGCGTGAGCCTTCCGCAATGGGAAAGCGCCAAAAACCTTCCGCACACAAAAACGGCAATCGGTTGCTACTCCGTTTGGGGACGAGTCCGATACTGTTATCTTAGCCTTTGGTCCACTCAATCGCGGCCATGTCGTACCGCTATTCTTAGCTGGAACCGGGTTTTGGAACTTGAAACAGGCTTTAATTCAAATAATGCCGACTTTGCTGAATTTGTTACACTTTACGCCTACTTGTAGTCCCCACCTAGTATGCTCAGTTTAAGCCATTAGTCGTCGCTATTCATTTGTCATCACTATCAAGCAATTTATTGTACTAATCTATACAATGCCGCTAATGGGCCACTATCACACTATCACACTATCATCTTCTGAATCAGGAGCGGGGGCGCTTAATTTTCAAATATGTCAAATTTCTATCGCATTATGATTTTCAACGGCTCGCCGTTTCCGAAGTTTGAAAATCACCACAGCTCTGTATAACTGTATTTCATCCTTCCATCCGTCTATTTTGATACCTACTAAACTTTCTTCGATTCCCTGGCGTAATATCGTAACACCTTGTTAGCGACTGTTTCTCTACAATCGAATCATTCCTGCATTTATCCTCTATCGGATCATTGTAGACAAAACTAGCTTTTGAATGTGACAAAACCTTCTGAATCTTTGGCCCCCTACTTGTCTCTTTCTTTAAATCTGTTTGTCCTCATCACTCCTTTTGATTGTGCCGTACTTCCCCAGTCTTTCAATTCCTTTACACCCGTGCACCCAAGGGTCGCAATCCCTGAAGGGAATTACGTCCATTTAGTCACTAATCATGTCTGGGGCCTCTGATTTTCTAAGCAAAGGCATTGACCTTGTACAAAAGGCAATCGACGCCGATACCGCCACACGATATGAAGAGGCATACAAGCTTTACTATAATGGATTAGACTATCTAATGTTAGCTCTCAAGTACGAGAAAAACCAAAAGTCTAAAGATCTTATCAAGTCGAAGTTTACTGAGTATTTGACAAGAGCAGAACAACTCAAGGATCATCTTGAAAAACAGAACACCAAGTCCAATTCAGCAGAGAACTCCGCGTCAAGTGGTTCAACGAAAGCGAAGAAATCAGATGGTGGCGGCGATGATGATGATGCTGATTCTAAAAAGCTTAGAGGTGCTTTAGCAGGTGCAATTTTATCAGAAACACCTAATGTAAGCTGGGACGATATTGCAGGATTGGAAAGTGCTAAAGAAGCTCTTAAGGAAGCAGTCATTTTACCTGTTCGTTTTCCTCAATTATTTACAGGTAATCGTAAACCCACATCTGGTATATTACTTTATGGACCACCAGGTACAGGTAAGTCATATCTCGCCAAGGCTGTGGCTACGGAAGCCAATTCCACTTTTTTTTCAGTGTCATCATCAGACTTGGTATCCAAATGGATGGGTGAGTCCGAAAGATTGGTCAAGCAACTTTTCACTATGGCCAGAGAGAGTAAACCTTCTATTATCTTCATAGATGAAGTAGATGCTTTATGTGGACCAAGAGGAGAAGGTGAAAGTGAAGCACTGAGAAGAATTAAAACAGAATTGTTGGTTCAAATGAACGGGGTAGGAAATGACACAAGTGGTGTGTTGGTGTTGGGTGCTACAAATATTCCATGGCAACTAGATGCTGCTATTAGAAGAAGATTTGAAAAGAGAATTTATATCGCTTTACCCGATGTTGATGCTAGAGCAAGAATGTTTGAATTAAACATTGGAACGGTTTCTTGTGATTGTACTCATCAAGATATAAGGGTTTTGGCGGAAATGACAGATGGTTATTCTGGTCACGATATAGCAGTAGTTGTTCGTGATGCACTCATGCAACCGATCCGTAAAATCCAGCAGGCTACACATTTCAAGCCAGTGACTGATGAAGACGGAACAGAAAAATTGACGCCGTGTTCTCCTGGTGATGAAGGTGCTCGTGAACTTAATTGGATGGAAGTTGGCACTGAAGAATTAAAAGAACCTAATCTTACAATTAAGGATTTTATAAAATCTGTCAAAAGTAATAGACCGACAGTTAACGATAGTGATATCCAAAGACACATTGAGTTTACTGATGATTTTGGCCAAGAAGGAAATTAGCATTACAATGAGTTCAAGTAGATTAACGATGAAATACTGTACAACATGTTTACGTATACATTTAGCATTATACATGGGCTATAAATACATTTTAAAATTGTCTAAACGTAGTAGATCTAGTCGAGCCTCATGGGCGATCTGGAGCGATCTCTTGCACCACCTCTAGTTGGAGAACGACTTCTATCTCTTTGTTTTAACTTATCAGCAAATAAGTCTTCTTCTTCTTCTTCTCTAGACTTCAATCGATCGGCAAATAAATCTTCATCCCTATTGTCTCTGGAATTTCTAGAATTTCTACCTCTTTCTCTACCTCCTCTCAGACTTCTATCTCTTCCGCCTCTTTGGTTTTTGTTGTATCTAGGTTTTCTTTCAGGTTCTCCATGAAGTAAATAATATCTAGAATATGCACTGGCGTTTTTAACTTTTCTATCTGATTGCAAAGCTTGTCTGGTGTAAAGCACAATGGCGCTATCGTCTTCATCCATTCTTTCGATTTCCTCTTGCACATTTTCTGGTTCCTGTCCCAATCTCGATAATAAATTTTGTTTCTTCTTGAAGATTATCGTAGTAGCATAAGGTTTAGTTTCACGTTCTTGAACAATAGAAGAGACGTACTCTTGAGTCAATTCTTCAGGAGCACCAGTAATCGCAGGTTCTCTTGGATTTTCTACAGAAATAGCCGCAAGTGCTTTAGCACAATCTTCATGAGTCTTAAACACAATATTAACTGTCGAGTCGTTAATCCATTGAATTTTGAACAGGATTTGATCATTGATGGGTTTTGCTTGATAGACGACACCACCTTCTTCTTCTTCTGGGTCTACACTTTCAAAGTTGAGGTAGTAATCGATAAATGACTTGATATCATCGGTTGCAAGATTATCCACGCCTCTTATTCTGAGTGCTTCTGGACGTAATTTTTCAACCTCATTATTAATGGTTACTTCCACTTGTTGAAGCTTAAGTTTTTCTTCTCTCTCATTCTCCTCATCGAGAGTCTTGGTCATGAATCCACCGTATGGCGCCACAGTAGCCATGTTTGTTTGTGTATAAACTGCTATAAACAAGTTGTAGTTTGACTGGACGTGAAAAATTAGTCGCACAAATTGACTTAAAATATTATATAAGAACGATCAGGCGGTTATTAGTAACTCTTTATACTAGTTCGAGGAAGGGTTTCGCCGAAGGTGAATAATAACAGAGTATAGAAAAAGAGGTGAATAGAGAAAGAGAAGTACCGCTTCGAGAAACTGTAAATGAGAAAGCGGTAGTAACTTATTTGAAATACTGTAAGTGTAGAAACTGGTTTGGGATATTTACCTACATTGGCTGGGTATAGAGTGTGAAAGAGACGTCTTCCTCACAAATAGAAGATAGCTGTAGCATTATATTCGCAAGGGAAATCATGTTGCTACAAGTTATTTTTCCGGATTTTCATCAAATTATAGTTGTTTACGAATTATTTACATTATAGGCGCTATTAATCCATGCCTTCTCTGCAATTTGTGATGTCTTTCACCGAGCTACTCGAAGAGAGAAGGTAGCGTCGAATCAACGGGATTTGGCCGTTGTCAGCAACCAGACGGAGTAGGCCCTATATGGGGTTTAGGAGTTTCGGTAATGGAGCTTTCTGGTAACTTATGAGCTTCTGATCGTTCATGATCAGGGCCATCACGGTATGTAATTAACTGATTCAAAGTAAGTCTTAACTATTCCAAGAACCTCGGCTCTCGAACTCCGTGGTTCTTCCTCTTTGTGTTTGGGACATTGTCACCTCCTCTACGCCTTAACCTCATCTCCTCTGATAAACAACACATTATTACACCGTATAAAGATCTCCCCAATTTCTTCCTCGCGATTGTCTTCAGGAATGACTTCTACTGTGTTTTCCAATTGTAAGTTCATGTAGTTATCTACTGAAACCAAAGTACCCTTATACTCTGTTTTATTCCATTTTAGTCTCACAACTACTGGTTTATTCACAAGAGTTTTCAAAAATGGCTTGGGATTAATCGGTTGAAACTGATTGTTAGTATTATCATGGCCATGGTAATGGGCTGTACGTACTGTCGACATAATTTGAAGGTTCGAAGCTGATTTATTATTGTCCTAGTAAAATAAGCAGGAAGCACCTTTTCTGATGGCCTTTGAATATTTTCCGCGCAAAGTTCCACGTCTACCTACCAACTACAATTGGATTTCCATATCTATTCTCTGTCTGTTCTCTGCCTATTCTTTGTGGTTCATTATGATAGCTCAACTTGTTGGAGGGATCTTGATTCGATTTGTGCTTCCGTGTATACTCCCTGGTATTACAGAGACTCTTCTGTCGACAATAGAAGTTTCTACACCTGTCAACTCTTTCAAATCACTTCAAGAAGCATTCTACTATCTCCAGCATGGAATTGATCTTTACGATGGAGGTGTGAACCATCACCCTCCACTTCTTGTCACATTTCTTAACATCATCGACTCAAACCTTCCAAAATGGGCTAGTCTTGTTGCCTTTAATGGACTTTTCACAATTGTCGATATCGGTTGTACTCTCAAATTAATTCAAATAAATTCCTGGTATAATAAACACTACGGTAACGGGAAAGGTTTTTCTAATGATTTAATTGCTACTTTCTACCTTTTCAATCCTTTGATGATCCTTACCAATTTATCCCATTCAACACTTCCCCTTTCAATTTTCCTCATTATCGAGTCCTTACACCAGTTACTCAACATGGATAGCTTGTCAAGAGCTACTATCAGTTTATCAACAGCAGCATATTTATCTTACTGGCCCGGATTTCTCATTGTTCCTTTACTTGGTCTTGCCCACTCGATTTATGGTAAAAAAAGTAAATTAATTTCAGCTTCGGTGATCTTTTTTGCATCCATTTCGATTCTTCTCTTCTTGTCGTACTCGATAACTGGATCAACAAATTTCTTATCTTGTTATACCACCATCTTCAAATTTACCAAAATATCTCCTAATTTGGGACTCTGGTGGTATCTTTTCACTGAAATGTTTGACTTCTTTACACCTTTTTATATTGGAGTATTTAATATTTACTCAGTCGTCTTCATATTACCACTAACTGTCCGTTTATGCTCTCTGGATCCATTACTTGCATTCTTTCTCAGTTATATCTGGATTTCATTTGCCAAGTCGTACCCAACCCTTGGAGATCTTGGCTTTGCCCTCTCAATAATTCCAATATTTAAGGACACAGTTGTTCCACACTGTAAATTCACTGTGATTACTGGACTTACACTTTTGATTGGACTTTTACTTTCTCCAATCTTCTATTACTGCTGGATCGTAGTTGGTAACGGTAATAGTAATTTTTTTTACAGTGTCAACTTAATCTGGGGTGCTGTTCATGCTCTCATCATGATGGATCTTCTTTGGGGAAGACTCACACTTGACTACAATAAGGCTAACGGAGTATCTGGCGTGCGTTTGACACAATTATAGTCTGCCAATGATGTAATAATTAAATAGGCTAATCAAAATTCAAAGAGGCTAATAAAATATGTAAAGAAATTTACGTAACTTTTCAATCGTATTTGCAACTTTTGTAAAGTTTGGTGCACGGGAATTTTGATTTTTTGGGGGTCGTGCGCGTGTCGCGATTTTAGGCTGCAAATCTTCAGTTCGGACATGATTATTTTATCGGAAAACCCTTACCGATAAGGGAATTACAAGGGGTGAAAGTCAAGAGAGAAAATCAAGGGATAGTAGGTTCCAGAATTATATTTAAGATATGAAAGAACAAATTACTAAGTGTAAGAATTGCTTGTCAGAACATTGAACAATCTATCATATATAGCTTGATTGACGAAGTTGATAGAATCTGTCTATTTTCAATCTTCCATCTTTCACCTTCAAACCTTCTAAAACACTCTGTTCAGGATATGAGAGATCCATCTCGGTCAGGATATTTGGAGCGGCACTACTCGTATGAACTCAAAGTTTTTCTTTGAATCTTCAACAGTAGATATAAATTCGTCCTAGACATAACAATGTATTATCTTTTTATTTAGCTTATTTAATTTTATTTCCCGTGGGATTTAAGACCCTATTTTTATATTCCACATTTCATCACTCCAACAATCACTTTAACGAGCTTTCGAATAAATGCCGGAAGGATCATATAACTTGTAGCAGCATTCTTATAAAGAACTTGTAGGTAAGCTTTTTGTAATCACAGAAGCAACATTGTTTTCCGAGTCAGCATATTCAAGCTGCAAGTTGTTTGCCTCAGAATTTTGTTGAAGATATTGTAACTTCCAATCGCATGTACCTTCAGCATCATAATACTTGATTTTTTGGCCTTTTCAACAGTGTCTAGGTTACCACTATTAATCTTGATACTTGAGAAAGTAGAAAGATTGGTCGATCCTTAAATGAAAACTAGTTCAAGTATTCTCTTATAACATGTAGTGCAATGACTCCGCTAGCAAAATCATTTTGTAAGGTCGCTTTTAGTTGACCAAAGACGGTCTGTTATTCAAGTAAATCGTCAATTACGTAAGGCTGCATAAATTTGTGCAATCTTAAATTACCACAACAATCCCTTCATTATTTGACCCCCTCTCCATGATAGATTTTCTTATTGGTACTTTATAGTTCTGACACAACCACTATTGTATTGCAGCAATAGACCGCATTTATCAAGCCAAAAAAGGGCCCAAAACTTTTTGATCTACCAGGGTGCTCAGAACTCGGCAAGTAAGTCCCTTGGGCTGCAAAACGCATCTCAATGCAACAAATACGCCGATCTAGACCACTTTTGGCCTGGTTTACGCTCCGTGTGAAAACCTTAAATCAGTTCACTATACGCTGTATGTTTGACAAACGTCTTGCGATGTACCGAATGATCAGAAGGTGGACCATGCTGGACAAAAACGTGTGGGAACAAATGAAATCAAATCAATGTAGAACAGTAGATGAGACTCTTGACAGGTATGCCTGCAACATCACGTTAGTCAATGATAGTTAACTCACTCATCAGAGTCCGAATCCTCACCTGGCAGGGCCAACTGTAAAGACTCGTGTTTGCCTAAAAAAATCATTAATGGACTGCAGTGTCTTTCTCTGACGTCCATACCATGCCTTTTAAAGTCATCTAGAAACTCGGTGAGAATTTTAATGGACTTTTTGTTATTAACACCTTGACATTCTGTGTAAATTATATAGTATTTGAGGTTATCGTATACCAGGGTTATATAGTTATCTGTTATACGGGTGGGATCCTGAGTCAAGAGTTCTAGTGATACTTCACTGAAGTGATCCATCTTTCCGTCACTCATGTTATGTCTGGCCGGTTCAATGGCTAAGTTGGCTTTAAATAGAAGGTTAGTCAACTCAGGTCTGTTCGTGTCCGTGTTGGTTTCTATAAATACTTAATAACATAACCATCTAGCCTTAAATGATATTTCCCACTTGCTGAAGGTAAGGAACTGAACAGCAGGTGGATCACAAGTCCTGGCTATACAAAATGGGAAATCTTTGTCAATTCTTAATGTCAGACATTTCGCTCTCATTTGCATTCCTCGATCTTCAAATCTTTGAATGCAAATTCGACCCGTTTTATTTTCCCTTAATTCAACCGCCATGTCTCCCATTTCTAACGCTAGCCGATTTATACGTCATCAGTCAGACTTTCAAACTATGTTACTCTATCTTTATTTGAGTTAACGTCTTAGTTTTGCAACCTAAAATTGATACCCTGCGTGACAGGTGCACGACTCAACAATATCCAATCACCGCGCGGGAAATTGTATTAAAATCGTGAAAAACATTCATCAACCTTTTACAATAACTATATCAAATGTTGTCTCGTTCATATAGCACAGCTGCCAAATCTGTTAAGTTGCTTTCTAGAGAAGCCCCAGGTCATCTTACCACACTTTCAGCTGTAGTTAATAATGCAGGTTCTAAAGCTGGTAAATCAGGTATCGCTCACTTATTATCCAAATATAACTTTTTAAATACTGAATTGAAATCAGCTTTAAGATTTACTAGAGAAAGTGAATTATTAGGTGGTTCATTTTCTACCAAAGTTACTAGAGATGCAATCATTTTAAACGCAACTTTTTTAAAAGAAGATTTACCTTATTATGTTGAATCTTTTGCAAATGTTTTAAGTAAAACATCTTTCAGACCTCATGAATTACCAGAAACTGTTTTACCAGTAGCTAAAGCTGAATATGAAGCTGCTCAAGCTTCAAGTAACTTTGTTGGTCTTGAAGCTTTACATGAATTATCTTTTAGAAGAGGTTTAGGTAAACCATTATTATATGATGGTACTACAAAAATTACCGTTGATGAAATAAAACAATTTGCTTCTGAAGTTTATACTGCTGATAATGTTAGTGTTATTGCTTCTGGTGCTAATACCGAAGATTTAACTAGTTTTGTTGATGCTTTCTTCTCTGATATTCCAAAGAAATCATCAACTTCAATTCCAGTCGAATTCTTTGAAGGACAAGAATCTAGAATTAGAAAATCTGGTCAATCGGTTGCTTTAATTGGAGTTCCTGTTAAACCAGCTGATTTTGGTAAATTTGAAATTTTAAGTGCTGCTGTTGGTACTTCAACTTTACCAGGTGCTATTTCTCCACTTAGTAAAATTCCTGGTGCTGATTCTTCATTCTTAAAATATCAAGATGCTGGATTATTTGTTATTTCTGTTACTGGTAATGATGCTCTTACTGTTGCTTCAGGTATTAAAGCCGCCAAGAAAGTCATTGATAATGTTAGCTCTTCACAATTAACTAATGCTATTAAAGCAGCTGAATTAAATGTTGCCTTACAAGAGTCATTTGAATTCCCTCACAATGTTAAAATTGATGGATCACAAGTTAAATCTGCTTATAAATTAAGTAAATTTAATTACGTTGCTATTGGTAATACTGACGTTTTACCATACGCTAACGAATTATAGATTCACTTCATTTGTGCATAAAACAAGTAACGTATTTTAAATTAATACAATATATATAGTATTTATTTTGCAAAGGTGCACGCCCACACCCTCAATAAAAATCATAGTATTTTAGTGTATAATTTTCACTCATCTCGACTCGCAAAACTTAACTTAACTTTCAATACAATTTTAATATAAATAATGTCTGACGTTGAAGAGGCATATAATGAAGCACCAGAAAATTTTGATGATTTTGATCAACCAGAACATTTTTCTGAGGATGATTTTCAAGAACCTGCTGAAAATGATACTGAAATGAAAGCTGAAGATGGAAGAACTATTATTAATGGAGGTGCTGGTATTGGAAATGATGATCAACCAAGACTTAAAACTGCAAAAGAATTAGCTGTACCGAAAGAAAAAAGAACTACTACACCTTATATGACAAAATATGAAAGAGCAAGAATATTAGGTACAAGAGCTCTTCAAATTTCTCTTAATGCTCCTGTATTAGTTGATATTGAAGGTGAAACTGATCCTTTACAAATTGCAATGAAAGAACTTGCTCAAAGAAAAATCCCTTTGGTGGTAAGAAGATATTTACCAGATGGTTCATATGAAGATTGGGGTTGTGATGAACTTATTATTGACCACTAAACTTGATGTACAATAAATTTAGATAGTATGAATTTACTAGTGATAGTATTGAATACTAGAAATAGTATGCTCAGGTTGATAACCATGTATAGTATACATAATGCACAATATAAAAGTAACATGTATTATGTGTAATTAGGTAGATTATTGTGACTACAATATCGATACTACAAAGTCATGAAAATTCATTTCAAATGTAATTTTGCGGATGATTATGTACGTTAACAATTCGTATACAGCATAGAATATTATTTGTGATCTTAGTGTCAATGATCCCCGAAGCTTTTTACGAATTAACGCCATGATAAAGAAATGGAAATTGTCTTGTATGTGTACCCTCGAGTCTGAAAATCTACACTCGTTGGGCATTAAATCCACATAGAAAACATTCTCTTATCGGAATAACGTCCCACTGTTCTCATTATGCGCTTGTTGTTTGTTATGAACAACTGGGTCTTAAGAACAATCCTATCAATCCACGTACGTATCTAGCCATTTTGATGCCATGAAAAGCTTTTTTCCATCAAGCTGTTCCTTTACGAAGTCATTGACCAAAGCATCAAATGCTTGTCTGGAAAGCCTGTGATCTTTGGTATCTGCATCTTCTACTTTCACAGAGCAGCATGCTTCTTTTAACTCGTCAACATCGATAACAAGCTCATGATTATGCGTATCTTGTGCAAACACCTTAAGGGCATTGTAAAGAGTGGTTCTATCGTCGAATATTTGAAGTTGTTTGGCCATTATATTCAGAAATTGTGTAAATGTAAGACTTGCATCTTTACCCCCAAGCATATTATCGAGCTCTTGATCTTTTGGGACCTGAAGTCCTACTGTTTTATACAAGGAAATTAGATCGGTCTTGGTAATTGAAGAGTCTCTGGATTCTCCATCTATGAGGGTGAAGGCATTTCTAAGCTGTGCCTTTTGAGTGGCCGAAAGAGCGTGAAGCAGCATTAGTGAATATTAATTATCGTGTATTGTTTTCGTATTGATTTGGATGGTGCACGGGTGCGTACAACAAATATAAGTTTATGCCCGGTCTCGATAAGTGAATCAATAGTGTCTTGGTGAAGAGGCTGTTGCAATGACTATTGAATACTTACTACTGCCTTCAGTGCTGTAAAAAGATTTGTGGAGATACTAAAAACAAAAAAAAAAGAAGATTGCAGCATAGGAATTTCTCGTATGGTCTCCCACTACAATACTCAGTCTTACTCTTAGATGCTTATTTTCCTGCTGATCGGACGGGAAGCGAAGCTTTCATCTAGATATGGCCGCAACCGAAATATATACGTTTATGCATGTTTCCATTCTATCAAACTTCTATAAAAGATTTCACTATCTTTAACGAAATAAGTCACTGCTGTATTTGGGTGCTGTAAATCTTGTTCGAAAGCGATTGTCTTGGGGCTGGCTTACAAGAGCTGCCATGTAAGGCCCATTTTCGCTTTCAATTCGGCAATGCATATATGAACAAGACCACCTTGAAAAATGAGTTATTTGGTCCAATATTAAAATATAACTTACCTTAGTTCAAATAATACCCATATTCACTTTTTTAAGCAGTTTAAAACGCCTTCCCAATTTTGTCGAATTTTCAAAAATTTAGTTTTGGATGCAAAAATCACATAATATCATGAATTTGTCTCTGAGAATCATTGAATTTCCAATAAAAGAGATTTTTTTGATAAAAACGTTTATTTCTAATAATACCAACTAATATCGGTATGACATTCACAAGCAATTGAGTGAAATGTCATTATCCCTCTAGCGCTCCTTTTGGTATCAATTAGACTTGGTAAGAACTTCTACATTACCAGTGCTCGATTAAATCTACGCGCATTGGTGATTATCTGTTTTCCACATATAATTGTGCTACAACTTCCGGATTTTTCAACATGTCACTTTATAACCAGCCTGTTGTTATAGACAACGGATCTGGAACATTGAAGGCGGGATTTGCTGGAGAAGATCGACCTCGAGCATTTGGTCCTTCTATAGTTGGTAGACCCAAATATCAGAAAATAATGGCTGGATCCACTCTAACATCTGATGATTCAACACAGCAAGACGTGTTCTTGGGTTCGAGTGCTCAACTGAACCGTGGACTTCTCCGTCTTTCTTATCCGGTAAGCCATGGAACCGTGACAAATTGGGATGATATGGAAAAGTTATGGTATCATACTTATGCTCAAAGTTTAAGAACTACACCTGAAGAACACCCACTTCTAATAACAGAGGCGCCATTGAATCCCCGGTCTAATAGAAATAAAATGGCCCAGGTACTATTTGAGCAAATGAATGTTCCTTGTGTATATTTTTCAGTTCAAGCCGTCCTATCTTTATATGCTCTGGGTAGAACTACTGGAGTAGTAGTAGATATAGGAGATGGTGTAAGTCATATTGTTCCTGTTTACGATGGTTTCTCACTTCCGACATCAATTCAAAGAATGGATATTGCCGGAAGGGATATTACCGAGCAATTGGTATATAACATTCGTAGAATGTCAGGAGTGCTGCTAAATAGTAGCTCAGAATTTGAAATTGCAAGAGAAATCAAAGAAAAAACATGTTTCGTCAGTATAGACCCCCAAAAAGACGAAAAAAATTATGGATCAGCATATTCACAATATTTAATGAGCCGATCTGGTACGTCTAATGAACTTTTCCATGATTATCGATTACCTGATGGGCATTCAATTTCAGTAGGTGTGGAAAGATTCAGATCACCAGAAATCTTGTTTAATCCTGAATTGATTGGTAATGAAAGTCAAGGAATTCATGAATTAACTTCAATGGCAATAGCAAAGACAGATATGGATTTACGACCTACTTTATATCAAAATATCGTGCTATCTGGAGGATCTACATTATTGAAAAATTTCGGAGATAGAATGCTTAACGAAATAAAGGAAATGACAAATGTACAAACTGCAAATACAAAAATGAAAGTAAAGATATATGCTCCTCCAGAAAGGAAATATTCTACATGGATTGGAGGTTCAATTCTTGCAGGACTTTCAACATTTAAGAAAATGTGGGTTACTTCGGAAGAATTTGCAGAAGATCCAGAAATTATTCATAAAAAATGTATGTAGCCGATTGAAACGTCAATTAAAAATTCTCATACATTACTCTATCATTATATAGTCAGTTATATAGCTGATCCGCATAGACTAAATACAATAATATCTATCACCAAAATCACCCAAACCTGGAACAATATACTTATCATCATCTAATTTTTCATCTATACCACCAGTAATGATTTTAACTTCAGGATACTTATCTTGAAATGCTTTAATACCTTCAGGGGCTGCTAATAAATTAAGGAAAAAGATTCTATCCATTTTAGCTCCTCTACTTAAAAGAACTTCAACAGCCATCATAGCACTTCCACCTGTTGCTAACATAGGATCTAAAAGGAAAATATACCTTTCAGCAATATCTTCTGGGAGTTTTTCATAGAATAATTTAGGCAATGCAGTTTCTTCATCTCTTTGAATCAATATTTTACCAATTCTAACAGATCTACAACAGTCTCTTAAACCCATTTCCATTGATTCACCTGCTCTAACGATAGAAACACCGCAGATTTTACCTAAAAATTTGGCACCTTTATACTCGTATCCACCATGACATTTAATGATAGATTCTTCTACTGGAAGTTGGTTTAAACCTTCTTCAACCAAGAGTCTGATGATACGGTCAGAATAAAAGACAAAATCACCTCTTTTGGTAGTTTGGTCTCTGATGATGGAATAGAGCCCAATGAGTTGATTAGTTTGAGGAAGGAGAATTACGTTCTTGCTAGCTTCGTGGGACATACTGATGTAGTTGAAATGATGAGATAGAAAAAAAGAGATAAAAGTCGGCGATATCTGACTTAGACACGGCTGAAAATTGGACTACCGCCAAATCAGATGATATATACATCATCAGTTGCTAATACCAGATGCTAACATCAGATGATGTCGTCATAAGGTGTGTCGACAAGCTGATCAACAATGCTATGGTTGGTACTGCAGTACTTTTGGTTGATGGTTGGAGCTACGAGAGCATATCAAGACTACATATGATAAAGCTAATGTACGATTAAACTATAACAGTCTTAGTTTACACAAATGGATTTTCTATCACTTCAGTACCTTCTACTGGTGATATGGTCAATAAATTCAGTCCTCTCACGATTACAGTACCCAATTCTCTAGTTTCTTTAGTTAAAATTGCATCTTCTTCAGGGTCTCTAATATTTTCCTGAACTTCTTCCAAAACCAAATTCATTAACTGGTCAAACCCTTTCAAGGTGCCCACAACTTGACGACCACCGATAAATTTAACTCTTATTTGTTGGTCAGAGTACTTGCTTAAGTTTAAGATAGCTTCTCTTTTTGGACCGTCTTGTTTTGTGGTTTGTTTTCTTTTAGTTTTCTTTAAGTTAGTAAAACACATCTTCAAGGCACTGCCATAACACACCCATCATGTGATAGCCGTGATAACCCCATTATATACATACGTCCATAGTAAAGAGAGTAGTTGAATTAGTTTAAATCGTGCGCAGTAGTTTTTTTTCACAATATGGGTAAACAAAAATACTAGACTACCTTTTTTCTGATTTTTCAATTAACCCAAAAGTCTTGTATTTATTTCCATAATGGACATTAACGTATACGTGACATCACACATAACTTCTTCCGAAAGAAGAATCTCTCCCCAATGGAGTATTAAATATCTTAAACTGAGAATTGAACTTATCACTGGAATATCGCCTGAATACCAGACCATATATCTCTATGCTATTCCTAGTTCCAATGAAAAACGTGCCATTGTAGATGCTACACAGTCTGATGCAGAAAAAGAAGATAGTGTGTTTGTTTCCGAGTTTAACATCCCAAATCAAAGCCGTTTACACGTCATAGATACCAATCCTGATTCAGATCTTCCAGATTTAAACGATGCCGATAATACTCAACATTTTGAGTTAACTAAAGAGGAGTACATGCAGAAAAACAACACTGTGTACCAATGGAAAAAAGAGAATCAACTAGGTCGATTTGACCCTGAGTTTGACGCCGAAAAGAAACGCCGAATTGAAGAAAATGCCCAAGTTGCAGCTACTATTCAAGTTGGTAACAGGTGTAGAGTTATTGGAATTCAAGGTGAACGCCGTGGTCAAGTAAAATTCGTAGGTACTATCAAGGCCCTCGATGAAGAAGAATCTGTCTGGGTGGGCGTGGAGTTTGATGAACCTTTAGGTAGAAACGATGGATCTATCGATGGCCATTATTACTTCCAGTGCAGAAACAACCACGGAAGTTTCCTACGTCCAAAACAAGTGGAAGTCGGTGATTTCCCAGAAAAAGATATATTTGACAGTGACGAAGAATTATAGATAAGTTAATCAAGAATCGATAAGTGTTGAGATAGTGATCAAGAAGATAAGAGTTGAGATAGTGATTATGTGATGCTATATGGCTACAAATTACTACTTTCAGCAGATAAATTACCAATTTTTCAGAATCTAAGGCGCCACTAAGTTTCTGTTCACTCACCACACAGCATGGTCAAAATACCGACAACACTTGTTGTTTATGCTAGTCTTGAAATTATGATATTCCGTTGATGGCGAATTTGCTGCAGGAATTTTGCGGCAATCTCGGTCGCGAATAGTATTTTCGTCCACAACCCGCCATCGTTTATAGCAGAATAAGTACTACTTTTATAATCATTTCATTTAATAACATCATGTTCGAATTCATATTCAACTACGTTTCGGAAGAGTCATTCTATAAGTATCTTCGATTGGCTATGGTTGTTTGCTTTTACATATCATTCCGTCAATATTACTCTAATTGGGCAAAGAATAAAGTAATCAAAGATCAACTTGAAAAGGATGAGAAAGAAAAGAGAGAAAAACCAGCTAGAGAAAAAGCAGAAAAGTTAGCAAATGAAGAAGTTGCAAAGAAAGAAGCTGCTTCTTTTGGTTGGGGTAAAAAGACTAGACAATCAGTAAAGCAAAAACAAGCAGTATTAGAAGAACAATTAAATGTTCTTAGAGAAAGACACCAAAGCGCTTACGATGCAGCTGAGGATAATGACATTGAAGATCTCTTGGAGGACTAAATTATTTAGTTAAAACTTTTTATATTGTTATTTCATTAATTATAGATTTTTCATTAGTAAAATTAAACCTGTACACCATTTGGCTAAGTGTGAATTTTTTTGTAGCTAGCTTTTTTCGATGTGCTCATCGTGAAAAATCACATTTTTCAGTCATCTCAAGATATAATTAATATTTCAACCACAGCACATTGAATATGAGTGATCCTTTCCTAGCGGATCCTTCCAGAAAGAGGAAGCGTAGTGCCAAGCCCCAACGTCCTCAATCAGGTAGAAAAATTAGAGAAACCGTTCGTGATGAAGAAATATCAAGTGATAGTGAAACAGAAGATGTTAACACAGAAAATGGAACAGAAGGTTATGACGTTGAAAATGTTTCATCAGATGAAGAATTCGAAGTAGAAAATGCAGCAGATAAAAGAAGAAGACTTGCAAAACAGTACTTGGAAAACATAAAAGATACTGAATTTGAAAATGATGAATTTGATGCTGCCGATTTAGATGATGATATTGTCGCCACAAGATTACAAAAAGATGTAGCTGAAGATAGAGGATACATTTTTAAATTCATTGGAAGTAAAGTTGCCAGTCAAATCGACGATTCTATTAAATTAGTTACCACTAGAATTGGATCTAAAAACTTAACTGGTTTATCTGTCAAGTACCCTTACTTATATACTATTTCAAAAGATCTGGAACTTATCAAATGGAATATTAGCAGTAAACCAACAAGAATAAAGCATATCAGAGGAGGTATAAAATACTTCAATTTAAACACTAAAAGTGTTCAGCAAAATCATCATTTTGATCAAATTAATTGTGTTGCAGCATCTCCTGATGGGAAGTACGTTGTAACAGGAGGTAATGATAATAGACTTATAGTATGGTCAAGTGAAAACTTAGTATGTTTGAAAGTATTTGAAACAAGATGCGCTGTTAATTCAGTTTGTTTTAGAAGAAATACTGATCAATTATATGCAGCATGTTCCGATTTAAGAGTAAGAACTTATTCCATTAACCAGTTCGCTCAATTGGAAATTCTTTATGGACATCAAGATAATATTTCTGATATAAGTAGTTTAGCTAAGGAAACTTGTGTTTCCGTTGGTTCAAGAGATAAAACTGCATTATTTTGGAAAATTTCAGAAGAATCAAGATTAACATTTAGAGGTGGTGATTCAGAAAAGAAAAGGAAGAAGGGAGAAGATGCTCCAGAAATTTTCCATGCCGAAGGATCTATCGACGTAGTATCAATGATTGATGAATCTCATTTCGTCACAGGATCTGATAACGGAAACTTAGCATTATGGTCTTTGGCTAAAAAGAAGCCATTATTCGTACAAAGATTGGCCCATGGATTATTACCAGCATTAGGAACTGAAAGAGCTAGTGCAGAAACATTGACAGAAAAATCTTCTATACAAGTTCCAGAAAGACAACCATATTGGATTACCAGTGTTCACGCTATTCCATATAGCGATATCTTTTTAACTGGATCTTATGATGGAACTGTAAGAGTATGGAAAATTGATCAAGAAGGTCTCAGATCTTTCAGCTTGATAGGAGAAATTTCAAACATCAAAGGTGTGGTAGTAGGAATTCAAGGAGCTGAAATCAAAGAGCAAAGAAAGCTTAAAGTGTACATTTTAGTAAGCAAAGAACATAAGCATGGTCGTTGGTTTGGAAAGATAGAGGGAGCTAGAAATGCATTAATTTCGTTTACGCTAAGCGTTTAAATACGAATGTATATAATAAAATTACAATGAAATAAACTTGTAGTAAATATGAGTGAAATCAAAAGCCGTAAATTAGTATATATAAATAGTTGGTAGCCGTAATGATTAAATTAGTCGTTGAGTCGTTAATGATATTCAATTAAAATGCTGCTTCATCATCTCCATCATCATTCATATCTTCCTCACCATCATCGAAATACTTTTCTGCATTGTAGTCATCGTCTTCATCTTCTTCGAATTCATCTTCAATATCTTCTTCTTCTTCGACTTCTTCTTTATTAGCAGATGGATCTGCATCTAGTGTTTCTGCCATGTCATTTAATTTATCTAATAAAGATTGAGTATTCAGTTCCTCTGTGACGTTGAACTCTTTAAAATCACTATCTTTCTTTAAAGATGATAATGAAAGAAGCTTCTTTCGAGATATACCCATTACCGAATATAATTCTGGCGGGAATAGTTCAAGTTGGTACGGGTGTTCTTCGATTGTTCTACCGACTTTTTTGGTTTTCTTATACTTATCTGAGTGCCTTTGGATACCATCAGACGTGCTCAGTGAAGGTGATGATTCTCCAGTGTAAAAAGGTCCATCTAAAAGGAGTTTTGAAAATGCAATTGACTGTTTAGCGGTGAAAGTTTCCTGATTAGTTAGAGGTCCATTTACAGGGAATAAAAGTTGAGGTTTTTCACTACTATTATCAGTGGAAAGTACATCCGAATAATCGAGTCCAAAGGGTAAAAGAGCTTTCCCACCAAATCGAGACATGACCAGGGTCTTTTTTGATTCAAGTGTGAAAAATCAGTTACTAGAAATTTATTGATGAGGGCGTGCGGATACCGGCCTAATCAAGTATCATGACTTTTGTTTACACCAGCCTCGATTTGGAAAAGCCTGCTAAAAATAAGAGCCTTCAAAAAACATCTACTTAACTTTACTTTCACCTTTTTGAAAAATTGCAATCGATAGTTTCTAAAAGACTTGAAAGAAGCTGAATTTAAATCATACCCAAATAAGACTACTAATTTGTCAATTTACTTTTAACGTTATTTTTCACGTTTAGGTACTAAATATTAAGGTACTAATTAGGATAATCATCTAGATAAAACTTACACCACCATGGATGCTTCGATAGTCTCACAGGACCACATTCCTGAAGCGGCTGACGGGATCCTTGTGATACTTGTATGCCGGGCCAAACATCTTCCTAATAGAAGAAAATTAGATAAACAATCTCCATATGTTACATTACGTCTAGGAACTACAGCAAAGAAAACACCATCACATTTCCGAGCTGGTCAAACTCCCGAATGGACTCATGAAATCCGGTTCGAACTCTCACGAGAACGTAAACCAATCGTTAGGCTCGATGTTCTTGATGAGACTAGAAATGAACCAACTCCAATTGGTACTTGTGAAATTGATTGTAGTGTGATATTCGATCCAGAGAATAAAACAGTGGAAAATGATGTCAATTCTACAAAGCAAATCGAAAAATATATTCACGACAAATGGTATGATCTTTCGTTGAATAGTAAGAGAGCAGGAATGATTTACTTAGAAATGACTTTTTATCCTAGCGTACCAGTGCTTCCTCCTAAAGTTAAAATTCAGGCTTTTGAACAGGACATTGATGATTTTACCAGAAAAGAATTACCATCTCCACCATCTTTCCAACATCAATCAATTCCTGCTACTGCTGCTGACGAAGTATTTGTTCTGAGTCAATCTTCTAAGCAAAGTAAAATATCAGGTTTTTTTAGAGGCTCAGCTTCTGAAACTTCTACTAATCCTTCAGAGGTATTTGTAGAAGAACTGCCTTCACCCAAATCAAAGAAATATACTGCTAAGTTCAATAAATTAGCCAAAAAATTTCAAAGTAAAGAACCAGTTACTTCTTTATGGCAAGATCAAAATCCTGAAGTGAAATCTCGCTCTTTAACACCAGTAAGTGTCTATAATGAAAAATTAGATATAAGAGACGATGATTTCGATCAACTCGCTCGTGATGTACAGGGAAATTCTCCTTCACCACCTCCACCTCCACCACCTCCACATAGTTATTCTCCGCAACGTCAACCTGTATCGCCAAATCGTCAACAACCTGCATCGCCACATCGTCAAAGTCCTTCTCCACAGTACTACAATGCATCTCCAAAAGCACCAGCACCATCGAACCGGTCTCCGCAAAGAGTATCTCGTAAACCTCCTCCAAGTCTTCATGAACAATTTTCAAGCTTGGATCTTGGCAGTACATCAATTCCATTCTCTGCTGATACTATAGGATTGGAAGACGATAATGATAATGAAGATTTGCCTACAAAAGTTTACCTTTTTGATCAACCTGTGAAATCTCTTACTCATGTAGGAGATAGAAATCCTCAAGCACGACCAGCAAATGAAATCAATCCAAGATACTATGCACCAACACCAAGTGAACACTTCAATAAAACTCTGAGACTACAAAGTGGAGGAGCCAAACAAGAAGATGTAAGTGTTGATTACAGAACTCAAGAAACCGGGTATTTAGGAGGAGGTAAGTGGAGTAAGAATTCAGATAAATTTTCACCATCAATTTTCGATAGAATTGGTAGTAATGACGAAAATATTGGCGTTGAAAATAAACCACATGTTCCACCCAAAATCCCTCAAGGACTTTCAGAAATGGAATATTACATTCTTGAAAAAGATAAATTCCTCAAAGATATGAACGGTAGAAGATATTGATGTAAATTATGTATAGTAATGACATGAGAACGGTAAATTTAAGTAAACATTTAAGATGTAAAGTATATTGGGATTTATGAAGATTTACAAAGTGCCTTGTTTGAAAGAGATTTATTAACATATAAAGAATTAAAAATTCGATGTATATAAATTTACTAAAATCATATAAGAACTATGAAAGCAAAACATAAATTGATATACAAAGCAATTAAATCCAGTAGTAAATACAGCGTAAATAAGAAGCAAAGATAAAATCAATCGAGGTATTCAAAATGAAGTCTAAGAAAGGAGGAAATTTGTAAAACGATAGAGAATAAATAACAAGTATTTTAGATTTTAAAAGACGTAAAGTAATTGCAAATTGCAAAAACTGTTAAAAGTTGAAACATTCCTGACAAGACTCAAATTGACTGTTGGAAAGCGTTTCAGGTAAAGACATTTCTCTTTGAAAGGATATTATAAAAAAATTGAAAGAACTGGACTTCTTTTATTTTGCTTTTAACGAAAGCAACAAAGTTGCTGCATGATAAAAAGATCAAAGGAGAGGTATATAGTTTTTTGCAAATTTAGCAGAAAACAATTTTGTTCTGAACTGTAAGAGAGAGATAGAGAGAGATAATTTGTAATTTAATTTATTACAATAAAGCAGCAGCTGCAACACCAACAAGTCCTAAAAGAACACCTTTACCAGCATCACCTAAGTGAGCAGCACCAGCATGGGAAGAGGAAGAAGCAGCAGCTTTTTCAGTAGTAGCAGCAGCAACTGATGATGAACCAGTTGATGAAGCATAAGTAGCTTTAACAGTAGTAGATTTCTTTAAAGAAGAAGTACTTAAAACTGAAGAAGTATTAGCATAACTTGTACTATTAATATAAATAGCAGAAGAAGAAGAAGCTAAAGTTGAAGAAGGAGCTGCTGAAGAAGAGTTAGCTGAGGCTACTGCAATTAAACCTTTGAAACCAGTCAATGATGGAGAGGCAGTAGCAGAAGCAGCAGAAGCAGAAGCAACAGCAGCAGCAGAAGCAGAAGCAGCAGAAGCAGCAGAAGCAGAAGCATATTCAGCAGAAACAAGAGAAGCAGAAGCAACTGAAGCAGCAGAAGCAGAAGCAGCAGCAGCAGCAGCATCTGAAGCAGAAGAAGCAGAAGCAACTGAAGCAAGATATTCTACATGAGCAACTGAAGAAGCAGAAGCTTGAGAAGCTTCAGAAGCAGCTGCAGCAACTGAAGAAGCAGAAGCAGCGGATTCAGAAGAAGCAGCTGCTTCAACAGAGGATTCAGAAGCAGCACTTAAAGCTGAAGATTCAGAAGGAGTTAATAAAGTCTTAGTAATAGTGATGGTAGAAGTGGAAGTAGTATCATCAGCCAAGACAGTAGCTAATAAAAGCAATGGAGCAAAATTTTTGAATAACATTGTTTACTTTAGGATTTGTTTAAAACGAAGGACTATCGATAATTACGATTGATTTGAATAACCTATGAAGGTTTAAAGGAAAGACTAGGGTAAGTTTTAAAGTAAATTGGTTGTAATTGAAAACAAGCAAAAGAAGAAAAAGAAGAAAACAAATCAGAAAAAGTCTGGGATACTAGGGGTATATCAAAGATGGAAACAACCGAGAAAGTTTAAATCGTCAAGGTTAGGTGAAAAAAAAATGTTACATAAAAAATACATAATAAGAGACATAAACATTGCAGAATTACAAACTATGCATATATTTGTTCGACATCGAATATTTCCGAATAAAGTCACGATTTACTTAGTGTTAATACTGAGCGTGGGTTAATAATCGCTAAGAACAAGACCGTGAACAATAGAAATGTACGTGAATTCAACTATGGTAAAGTATAAATGATTAATTTGAGTTGGAATTGTAACAACGCATTAGTAAATATCGTAAACAAAATTAGTCATATGCAGGAATAATTATAAAGCCAATTGCCAATTTGGGCTGGGCGCGCGGTCGCGTCGGTATTGTGTCATGCATACCACTTCCTAAAACAATCGAGGCACTTCCATTTTGGGTGGATCGGCAAATAAACAAACGTCAAAACGATCTTGTGCGATGAGGGTAATTTTTTGATCATTGGTGTCACCGTGACACATTTTCATCTTCTCCAAATCTAAATGAAATTACTTGACTCCTCATTCCATTTTATCATCTTTGAAATGTCTTCATCTTGGCAATTGATCATCAAAGTCTAGGTCCCGCCGTTTTGAGGCTAACGCCGTAGCGGTAATTTTTTATGTTTAGTCGCATTTGTGCAGCACACGGCGTTGCGCCGCACCCGTTGCTATACTGGGGTAAAAATCCAATTTTGGCCGTTCTTCGTCTGTTTGACGACGTTACGTAAATTTGTTCAACTAGACGATTTTTCACATTCTTAGCTCTAGAACCAAAGATGTATCAGTCGTATTATTTGAGTTATTTGAGCCCTTTGGGTTTTAATTAATCTGAATCGGGCTAATTTTTTATGCCGTTTCCTGTAGGTTATTCAATTCTAGTTTGATTCAACGGTCACGTCGCAATAGAGAATATGTCGCCCTTGGCTACCAGTGGTTGGCTACTAGTTGGTAGTCCTCGGTCCAGATACACCACGAGCTAGCCTGAATAAACTGGCATTAGTAAAATTGGCCGAGGTTGCACCCGATTTAGGCTTTGTCCACCCCGTATTGGGATGTCCTTGTAGTCCATCAACCTCTACGTGCGTCTGCTAAACCTACACCAAACAGCCTGGTTCATGCAATGCGCTGCCACGAGCAAAGCTCTGGAGTTAATGGGTCGGCGTGTTCACAAATCGGTCGACATAGCTGCCTATTGGGGTCGAAAAGGGAGCTAAAGAAGTGTCAAACGAGTCCACAAACTTGGTGCGGCTGTATCATGCCTAGTAATTCGGTGAAATGGCGGCTTATTTCCACCTTATACGCCTGTTTGCCTACACTTACATGTTCCTAATAGTACGAAGGGTCTTGTGCTGAATAGGTTTACATCCAAATTTACGGTGGTGGTTTGGAATCTAGCTTGCCATACCCAATTACACTATCAGTTGCGACATTTATCTCAATGTAGACGTTACCTTTACAACAGATTTTGTGTATATACGGTTAATTTCGACACTTTGGGAACTATAAACCAATTGAGGAAAATTCTGTGCTAATTCAGTGGTTGAAATGCATATTCAATGAGTATTGCATTGATCTTAAACCGATTAAGTTAAAATAATTACCGATTTGGTTTTAAGCCCATACGACCTCTGTTGCATCTTACAAACAGCTTTAAATCACTCAGACGATGAAACATTTACTGGTGCAACAAACCCGCATGAGCTATGAGCATTATGAATGAACTTAATTGGTTAACGCGTTCATAATCTGTCGTATACAGCTATCAAATTTGCTACTATTCTTGAATGTTTTTGTGAATTTTTACTTGTTCGATTTTGTGTTTTAGCATCATAAGTTTCTGTAACTCCTGGAAAGTGCCTTTTTGATTCTCAACATATCATTGTACAAACATGTTTCACCACTTTTCCTTGTGGCCGTCTGACGGAGAGCTGCAACTCACACCACGTGCTGTATCATCGTCAGATTGTTAATGTAGTTAACTCTATTTGTAGTTGATCAACATACTTTCATGTTTCATCATCATTGCGTCCTATTTCGGAATAAATCCTCAATTTAATGATTCTTGAAGGAATGCTAGAACACCGTCAAGCTTGGCTTTGCTTGTGACGTCTTTGGTTGAAGTTTACATTGTTGGTGTTGTAGCTCATGATGATATTCTGACCATTGCCAAAAATTTCAAAGCACTGCATCTATGGATGCTGACTTTACAAACTTCATCTTATTAGCAAAATGGCTTGAATTAGAGTACGTTTGCTAGGCACTATCCGCTTGTCACACGATATGTCACTCAAAGTGCTTTTTGCAGCCACCGCGCTGGTGATCTGAGAGGTAGAGATGTGATCACTTCTCCAGATCTACACCTACAGCAACAGAAAGGCCAATATTTGATGTACCGGGATTATATAGATCGAGTGTGTTACGACTAGACTGACGTAGTCACCACATAGCATTTAAAATTGAGTCAAAGAATAAGTGTTCGCTACAAAAGAAGTGCTTAGACATTTTATACTTTTGATCTTCTGTCGGTGATCTCACAAAACCTTCTACATCAAAGCAAGTTCGAGGCATCATTGATAACATGCTTATATAAGACTATATGTTTAAAACAAGCCAACAAATATAGTGGTAGCACCACTCAAGTAGAATGTCTGCTGAGTTCCAATACCTTGTTCTCCATAAATATGCCAATAACCTTGATGATCGTTCTTATACCAGGCAGCAACAACAGCAGGGTACTTGGAGCTATGCACAACTAGTCCAATTGCACCTTCGGGCCTGACAAAGTACTGTCCATTATCTTCCTCATTCAAAATGTCTAATTCAGGGTCCAAAAGTTTTGAAGTTTCCAAATCGTCTAACTTGTACAACCAGCTCATTTTGACACCTGTTTCGTTCTTCTTGACACCTTTGACAGTATTTCTTGAGAAGTCAATGTACTGTTTTTCTTGGCCACAAGGCTCTCCCGATTCAAGAGATAATAACATACTTTAGTTTGAAAATGAAGTAGTAGTTGATGTTGTTTGTTGTTTTTCTTTCAAAGCTACAGGGATTTTGACAGAATGCAGGGGCCGTAAAATAAGGTTAAAGAAGTTCCCAAGGCGGAAAAATATACAATAGTCAAATATCTTTCATAAACCTATTTCCAAATACCTTTTTACTTACCTACTCAAGTCGAGTTGACTACTCGGTGTAGCCGTATCCACGATCTTCATGATCTAGTTGTAGCTTCTGGTGTTCTGATGGTCATCAGCGATAGTAGTTGAAATGCTGACTAGAGATTTGGTATGCAGTGCCACGTATGTGAATGGCACTTTAGATGGTCCCGATAAGACTTTGACAGGTACACATTTTTATCGCTTATCACCGACGTATTTGACAATATAGTAAGTGAAGTCTTATATACAGGGCCTTGAACAGATCACGATAGTGGACAGGACTATGGACAGGGTATCTACTCATTGATTCCTGAACTACTTGCTCATGAACGCAATCTCTCACCTCTCTCAGTCAGCCAAGCCAATTGAATTGAAGTATATTTCAACTGCCATATTTGCACCTGCTCATGGGTCGTATATTCAATTGTGCAGAGTTGGTCAGCTTCACATTTTAGGAGCAATTATAAGTAGCAAAAATCAAATACACACTTGGTCAAGAAACCGGTTGAGTCCTTGCTGATGTGAATGAAAACTGTACGGCTTCTGTTGAATCAGCCAAAAGTTAAACAACACAGAAACACCCCACGTACTCTGAAATACCAGTCATCAGTATGGTATTAAGAATTCAGCGTAATTAGATCAGGTAAAAAGGTGCTTGCCTTGAAGGAGCCAAGCAATAACTCAAGACTTTACATGCACCAAGTAGAATTGGTGGCTGAAGTCATGAGACATCCATCCGAGTTGCTAGCCAAGTAATCGTCGAAGGTTTAGACATGGTTCTCGCAGAATTTCCAGCTGATCCTACAGCTTCATTAGCTCGTCCAAAGACCAGAAATTTTCTAACAAGCTTCTCATCAAGGCTCTCATACTTTCCCAAAGGTCCACTTTCATTCAGCTACGTTCAATTTCTTGAAAACACCCACTCCTACCCACTTCCGTTTATATGGTGTATACAGTAAATTTGCAGCCGTCGTGCGCGGGCCATGAAAAAAAAAGTATGAAAAAAAAATCTAGCCTCCAAATCTACACCCACTTCCCGCCATGTCAAAATCGGTCGCTAACGCCATCAAATACGTGAGCGTTCCACAGAACAAGTTCAACGCTGCCAGGTCGGCGTTCAACTTCCGTCCCGCTAAAAAAACCGAAGCCAGCATCGTTCATAATCCACCCCAATCAAGTCCATATTTAAAACAAACCCCAAGAGCATTTTTACCAGAAAAAGACCCACGTCGTAATATGCCACTCGCCACAAGAAACATGAAGGTTTACAGTGCCGAGGAGTTGGCAAGCATGCCGTTGATTCACGGTTATAGCAAAGAAAAAACCTATGAAATTACTCCTGAAATCGTAGAGGAAATGAAAAATTTAAGATCACGAGACCCATCAACTTGGACGGTAACTAAACTATCTAAAATATTTAATATTAGTACCAATAAGGTCAATGTGGTTACGGGAACTCATAAAGCTCGTAATGAAGAAATACAACAAATGTTGAATACTCAAATTTCATCTTGGCATGAACATAAACAAAATGCTAGAGTTGATCGTAAGAAAAGAGTTCAAATGTGGCTCAGAAATGAGTACTAATTACTGTATATTGTCTTGTAAATATAGATGCATTATATTGTGTAGAGCCAGGCCGAGCCAGGCCGTCAAGCTTTCCAAACTTCTTCTTGAACCTTCCAACTACTCACGCTGCCTCAGCTCTTCTCTGTTCATTTTCAAGCTCGGCGGTCACTAGCGAGTCGAGATCCTCGATGTTCTGCTGAATATTGATTTTGAAAGTTATAGTAAACTCAATAATTTTCTGTATTTTATCATGCAAGAAGGATCTTTGTTTAAATATTTCGTGATTCAATTCGTCAAACTCGATTGAAAGATTTTGAAATCTATTTTCAACTTCAATAAATCCTTGGTTTGTATTAATCTTTATTGATCTTAATTCTCTCTCTAGTTTTTCAATTTGCATAGCATATGCTGTAGTATCAGTTAACATGGTTTCATATGCTTCATTATAGTTGGACTTATTATTAGTCAACCTAGCTTCAAGAGTATCCATTTCTTCTTGTTGTTCGGTAATTTTTTCTCCAATTAAATCTGATTGTTCCTGTAATTTTATCGCTTCATCTTGATCTTGATGGATTTTGGTATTGAGTTGAGACCTATATTTCAACAATTCTACTTTTTCATTCTTAAGGATCTTATCTATTATTTCCTCTGGCCTGAAAATCTTATCTCCCGTGAGAATTTCTTGATTTAATCTTATTTCGAAATCGTAGTTCATGGTGGGTATTTTATAAATTGTATTATTATATTGCTTGATAAAATTATCAAGACTTTGGTAATTCTTAGTTAAATCAATATCTCTTGATTGTAACTGACCTCTTATTTCATCGATATTATTATTGAAAGTATCAATTGATTTCAGTAATCTATCTCTTTCAGAATTAAGATTATCAATATCTTTAATTGAAAATCCTTTAGAGACAAGAGCATCTTCTATAGATTTTTTTTCTTGTTTTATTTTATCAAGTTCATCAACACAATTTGATATTTCTTGTTCAATTTTACTTAAAATCTCACCCCATTTCAGTTTCCTAGATTCCATTGTTTCAATATATGCTTGAAATTTTACTAAATCATTTTCTAAAGCTCTTGATTTTAATTCACCATTCTTTAATTCATTAAATTCACTGGAAACTTGTTCAAAAGTTTTCTGTAATTCTTCATTAATTTGTTTAATATCAGTTATTTCTTGTATGAGATCAGTATTTGCTTTATCAAAATTATCTTTCATTTCTTGATAATATTCTGAATAATCTTCTTGTTGATCAATAAATGCTCGATATGATGACATTATATACTTTATAAAAAATTTATCAAATCTATCATCAGGACTTATAAGTTCTTCTTCATTAAAATTAAGAAGAGATAAATTTAATTTTACAAGCCAATATAACATACCTAAAATAGCAGGCCAATTGGACCCACCAACAGCCATAATTTGTGAACGATTTATACCATCTAAATAAGGATAATTTAACATTTTAAGTACATTTGTTACTTCTGTTTGTATTGATTTTGTAAATTTATGATTTGGATCAATTTTACCATATAAAAATTGAAATATAAGAACAAAATCTTTTTGAGTTGGTTGTTTCAAAGTTCTTGAAGTTAATGGATGATTCATTTCTAGTTCAAATTTATTTATTGATAAGAAATCATATATTTCTTGTTGAATTAAATTTTGATAGTTTTTATCTCGTAAAGGACGTTGATCAACTCGAGAAAATGATGGGGTCACTTGAACCGGAGTTTGTTCCGATTGTGACGATGGAATCATCGAACTTTGACGCCTTTTAGATGCAGGGGTTGAAAGTGTTGATCTTCTTTTAGCGGAATTCATGATTGAATCAAATAATCCATTGGGTTTCCGAAGTGGGGGATTGATGAGGCTCGACCGCGTGGCACCCGCCATGGAAAGACGTTTCCGGCGAACAGAGAGATTCTCAGACATCCGTGGAAAACAATTGAAATGCTCTTAGTTAAGCTCAGAAAACAGTTGCAATTTTAGCAGTTGTTTGGGTTTGCGTTTGTACGGATTTGTTTTTATTGAGATTGGGAAACACACGCAAAAAACTTGTGCAAAAGATCCGTACACCACAGAATATTAAAACTTTAATCACATTTCCTGGTCTTGATAAAGTTGAGTTTCGTATGCTGTTCAAATTATGGCATTTGCCTTCATTGCAATTAGTTTATCTAGTTGAAATTTTTAAGGGTCTAAAAATGTGGTGTACGGGTGTTTCACATTCCTTCGGTCGCACAATCCTCAAATAAACAACTCCTGACCAGCATCTTTTACTTTTTTGACCTCCATCACAAACTGGCGGCCATCGGCACTTAAAAATGAGTAAAAATCCCACGCCATCTGCGTCGCCACCTGCTACTCCGAAAACCTCGCGTTCCAAAATCCTTACTAATAATAATGCTGGATATTTGAAAACTCCTGACCCAAATACACCAGCGAAAAGAACATCCCCAAATTATAAAAGACATTCAACTTCACTTTGTACCCCATTTGAAACATCGGATCGACTCACCCGAACACCACAATATTTCAGTCCTAAAAAATTATTTGATGAAAGTCCAAATAAAGAAGAATTATTTGAAATTAGTTCACAATTAAAGAATAAATTGAGTTCAGCTTTAGGCAAAATTCAACATGAAAAACCAATAACTTTTTCACAATTATCATTTGTAGAATCACCAACTAAAAAACTACGGAGCTCATTAGATGAATCACCTGTCAAGAAACTTAAAAGTTCATTAAGTGATGATAAGAAACCATTTTCTCAATTTAAAAATTCAAAAAGAGCATCACTTGATGAAACAAAATTACGTAGCCTTTCATTCAAGGCTAATCTTAATCTACAAACACTTCAACAATCTCCACAACCTCCATCTAATTTTAATTCACCTTCACATCTTCAACAATCTCCAATATTTAAAGAAGAATCTCCATTGAATTTACCATCACCTGATGAAGAATCTAGTGCTCATAATGCATTAATGGCAGCTTTAAATCGTAGAAAATTGAAAAAGCCTCATGATAAATTACCGTCATTAAATGTTGCATTAAAAAATTCTGAAGAATCAACTGAACAAGATGCTGTATTATCATTAATGTCATTATCTTCACCTCAATCAATTAAATTTGATCATAGTAGAAATTCAAGTTTAAATAATGGTTCACCTCATCGTGGAATGAATTCTCCTCCTTCAACAAGGTCAAGTCCTCAACGTATAATACCACCAATAATATCAAGAGATGATGATGATGATGCAACTGATATAGAAGAAAATGACGATACCGAACTTGATGATGAATAAAATTTAATGGGTGGACTTTTGGTCTAGATTGCATAGAGTATTGGCTTTAGACAAATTCAATTCTCACAAGTATTATTAATTATTTATCTGCATTTATGTATTATATGAATTATTAGATAGAATAGCGTAGACGGAGGTAAGATGGAGGATTTAAGTCATATTGTTGAATGTAGGTACCGATGGGAAACAGGCATGCAGATGCAGGTACAGAGGAGGTATAGATAGCTACAGAGGAGGTATAGATAACTTCAGAGAGGGTACAGATAGGTATAGAAAGGTACAGCTAATGTACAGCTAAGGTACATACATACGGCTGCATACATACTGTTGCATACATACAGGTTTAAGTATACTGATACTTGTACATACAGATACTATACATATAGATGCATGCATTTACATACAGGTATAATTGCGGCAACCACTTAAGCACTGAGCCAGCTACAATCGAACCATTAGTAATACTCTCTGTCCCTCTATTCCAAAGTTCAGTATTCGTATCGTTAGACTAGTTTATCAACAGCCTTCTTCTACACCGACTATTATTTTCGTTGATTACATTAATTACATTACTTACGTAAACCCATCCTAAGCAATGGGTTGAGATTTTTCAACTTCATGAACGTGTTCAGTTCGTGCTGACTTTCTGGCAACTTTTGATAAATGAACACTCTCCTTAACTGGATCTTTATGATCGAAAACATTTTCAATTTCTTCCAATGTAAGTGCACTTGTTTCAATAAAGAAGAAGTAAATGATGAAAAATTGGAAAGCATCCCAGAATACAAAGAAAACATAGTACCAGTACTTAATATTTGTCATTGCAACTGGAGCTGAATATAAATTAACAAAAGCAGCAACATTACTTATAAGTTGATAAAGTGCCATACCTCTTACTCTCATATCATTTGACATAACTTCTGATGGATATATTGGTTGAATTGAGGTAAATGCAAATGAAAAGAATATTGTTCCAAAAATATAGATAAATGCAATTCCTGCTGCTGCTGCTGATTTATTATCTGGATTATCTTGAAAAGCTTTAGCTGAAACTGCTAAAGCAATAAAACAAAGAACAAATCCAAAATTCGCATATAATAAAATTACTCTTCTTGGAACTCGTTCTTTTAACATTCCACCTGCTAATGCAAATATCCAACATAAAATATTATAAATACCTGTTAAAAGTAATCTTGTGGTGGAATTATCAACTCCAAGTTGAAGGAAAAGTGTCGTCATATAGTAAGTAATAACTTGATTACCACTAAATTGATTAAACCAAGACCAAGCTAAAACAATAGAAAATTTTCTACGATTTTGTCTGGAATTAAAAAAAACCCGAAAATCTAAGTAATCCTTGGGTTTTAAGATTCCATTAGTCTTGAAGGAATGCTCAATTTGATCAATTTCTGCTTGAACTATTGGATGATTAGCATCACCATTAGCATGATACTTAATAATAATTTCTCTAGCCTTTTCTGGTTGATTTTTAGCATATAAGTATCGAGGACTTTCAGGGAATGTCCATACGAAAAGAAGTTCAAGTCCAGGACAAAGAAGTTGTAACCATAATCCAATTTTAAAAGAATTTGCAGTACCTTTATAATGAATTGAAGTTCCATACATGGCCCACGTTGCAATAATTGATCCAATATAGTAACAAGTATTCAAAACACCAATAAGCCATGCTAAATCTGGTGGCATGACTTCTACCATGTAAATCGGAGCAGCAGAAAGTGCAATGGTGGAAAAGAAAGATATTAAGAATCTACCTGCGATGAAAGCATCATGACTATGAGGAGCTGTCATGATAATAACAGAAACCACTACACCAAATAACCCAATTCCAATGGCTTTAACTCTACCAATAAAATCACCAATCCAAATGAAGAGTACAGCACAAATTGCTCCTGCAGAATAAATACTGAAAACAAGACCCGTTCCACTAGCAGATGAATCAAGATTGTAATAATCGACATATTCTGGAAGCGTATTAATACTTGTCATAAGCGAACCATCAAATCCATTCATAGTAGAACCGAGGAAAAGACAAAAGCAAATCAAATAAAGGTGAAGTCTAGCTTTTGACCATTTTGCAACTGGATAATTTTTCACAATTTGTTTAAGGGAAGTATTTGGATCATCAAGAGGGGCAAGCATGGGGTTATCAACTACAGGAACATCCGAATGAGTCAGATGTTTATCGCTTAGCGACTCCATAATTTCAGTTTCTTTCTTCATAATTCGAAGGTTAGTTTAGTTAATTTAAGTTATGGATTTCATCAAGTATTTATATCTAATCCTCTACCCCGGATTTCCCAAAACGATACAACGCTCCGCGAGGGGTTTACGACACGCGGCGCATGACGTGCATTTTGACGCACCCTTCAAATCAGGACCAAGAAAATTCGTTGCTAAGAATCCTAGGGATACCCAAAATGAACATAGGCACGTTGAAAAAGGTTCGTAATTCGATTAGAAAATTTGTAAAATTTTATCAAGTGACTTGAACAGTTTTGTGGGGTGACAGCCATAGAATGTTGCTAAAAATACACGTCTTCTTGACTTACATTCTCATTCTTGCCTTGACACATTTTACTACAATCGCCATATTAATCTCTTTCGCTGATTGATAAATTAATCTATAAAACTAGCCTACCAGGTTGACAATCACTTGTAACCCACTTTAAACATAGAAAATGAGTGTTTCTTGAATGATAATGAAATTTTTGAGTCAGTTTGAACAAATTGTAAATCATCTTCAACCAAAGAAACTTTTTCTGGATTGTCAAAATCATTGTAAGCACCAATATCGTCATGGTAAAGAGTCCAGCGATGAATGGAGGCAACTTCTCCCACAAATGAGATCTCGGCCGTAGCGTTTTCGTCGGAACTACGATTAACTACTGCCACAACGGTATAGTCACCATTTTGAACGGCACTTACATCAAGTATTGGCACTTGAATCATTCCTTGAATCCACTTGAATTGACCGTCGTTGTTTCCGGTAGGACCTTTATAAAGAGGAGATTCAACGTGCAAATTTAATGCCAGACCTCTCATCAAATTGGAGAATAGCCTCAATGGATGGTAAGTTGTTTGCAAGAACATCGAAGTCTCGTTAGTCATAATAGGAGCAATGACATTGACTACTTGGGCAATGTTACACATTCCCAAGACATCGCTTTGTCTTACAAAGACATTCAACCAAGATGCTACAGCAAGAGCATCGCCTAAAGTATATTGCTCTTCAGCACCAAGAGTACCATCGGCTCTTGTTGGATCCCAGACATTCCATTCATCAAAACAGATTTTAACTCTTTTTGTTACAGCAGTAGCAGTAACCCCATTGGCCTTTGGAGGATGCTGAGCCGTAGCCAAATCAATAAGTCCAGCCGTGACTCTAATAGCAGCTTCTGCAGCAGCTGGTGCTGTAACATTTTGAAGATGATCATCACTGGCAGTGTACATATGAATCGAGTGCATATCTACCCAATTAACAAGACCGTCTAACACGGTGTGGTCCCAGTTATCAATACCAGTACAACCACAAGAAATCAACTCTACATTTGGATCTAATAACTTAATGGCCTTAGCCCATTGAGCTGCTGTCTTGGTATAGTCTTCCAGAGACATTTGACCTACTTGCCAATCACCCCAAACTTCATTCCCCAACCCCCAGTATTTGATGTTGTAAGGTTCAGGATGTCCATGTTGACGTCTTAAATTAGCATAGTAGGTATTGGCATTAGAATTACAATATTCAATCCAGCCAAGCGCTTCATCGAGGGTTCCTGTACCCATATTGAGGCAAAAATATGGCTCTACGTCCATGTAGCGGCACCAGGCCATGAATTCGTTGGTTCCAAAAAGATTGGATTCTTCTCCTAACCACGCTAATTCTGGACGTCTAGGACGGGACTCTTTTGGTCCAACACCATCAAGCCAATGGTAAGACGAGACGAAGTTCCCACCTGGCCACCGTACCACTGGCATATCGAGATCTTTGATGGCACGAGAAACGTCCTCACGGTATCCTTGATTGGTAACGGCAGTTTTAGGGTTTTCGGAATAGTCAACGAGTCCTCCGTAGATGCATCTACCGAGATGTTCTACGAATCCGGAGTAGATTTTTGGATCTACTTTGGAAACAACTCGACGCGGGTCGACGGAAACAGAGCATTGGGAAAGATCAGGGACTGTTTGAAGGGTTTGGCCAAATACAGACATGGTAAGGTTCACAAAGGATAATAAGTCTGATAAGGTTGAGAATCAGATAAGCGTAAGATTTAAGACAAGAAAAACAGTAAAAAGTATGGCCTAATCTGTAGATTTCAAATTAGAAAGTGCAATTGTACTTAGTTACCTTAGTGAATCAAGATGTTCAACACGATTTGGATCAATTGTGATGAAGAAAAATTAGCAGCTGTCGGTCTTTTCTAGCCGGGCTATTAATTTCGAGAATTAATACACCCCACCAACCCCACTAACCCTTCTCCGCTATCGGGAATCTCCCGACCGCCCCCTGCTAAAAGATTGTCCCACCCTCTATTGTTGCATAGGCCAGGAATGAATCTCGCAACTGCAAATACGAGATGAAGCCGCACCTCCAGACCCCGAAATGCGGGACGGGGATGCAATTACATTTCATGCGGCCCCTGCACCCCAGATAATTGGCTGGGGTTAGTCCCAATCGGATATACCGAGATCAACTTCATCATATTGTCAGTAATCTACTCCCGATTGGGTAATTGTACATGGAGTTGCTGTGGTAGATTGGCAAATATGAGGGGGATTAATTTACATTCTTCTCCTCGTAATTGACTACTGAAGTTGTATATAAATCGGATGAAACTTCTGGGTTCCGATACCGACTTGAAACTATAGAAAAATGGCTCTTAATCCCAAACTTTATCAGTTTCTTGTATGTTGTTTTGCTTCTATAGGTAGTTTTGCTTATGGATACGATCTTTCCGTTATTGCCCAAGTAGTGGCATCGGAAAGTTTCATTAAGAGATTAAATCCGACTACTAGCGAGAGTAGTGCTGTTGTATCTTTATTTACGGGAGGTGCCTTTTTCGGTTCTTTCTTTGCTGGTTATATGTCTGACTATATCGGTAGAAAATACACCATAAGTGTTTCATGTTTAATTTTCATTTTAGGTGGGGTTCTTCAAGCTGCTTGTACTTCAATTGGAATGCTTTTAGCAGGAAGATTCATCTCGGGTTTAGCTGTTGGTGAACTTTGTATGATTATCCCATTATTCCAAGCTGAGTTGTGTCATCCTTCTATTAGAGGTACAGTTACTTCACTTCAACAATTCTTCTTGGGAATTGGAGCTTTAGCTTCTTCATGGATTGCATATGGATCATATATTGGTTTGGTAGGTTCAGAAAATCAATTCAGACTTCCTTTAGGACTTCAAGTTGTTCCAATTGGATTTCTTTTCTTTGCTACTTATTTCCTTCCAGAAAGTCCTAGATGGTTGGCTCAACATGGTAAGCATGACAAGGCACTTTTAACACTTGCCAAATTACACTCTCATGGTAATATAAATGATTCTGAAACAAGAGCTCAATACGCTGAAATTATTGAGGAAGTAGAATTCGAAAAATCAAATCCTACTCTTAGTTGGTTAGGTCTTTTTGCTACTAAAGATAGAGCTAGAAGAACCATTTTATGTTGTGCTTTACAGGCTTCGGTGCAAATGACTGGTGTTTCTTCTATCCAATACTTTAGTCCTACAATTTTTGCTAATATGGGTTTGAGTACAGGTAGAACATTACTTTATCAATCTGTTAACTCTATTATTGCGTTAATTGCACAAGGTCTATGTGTTTTAACAATTGATTTTACTGGAAGAAGATGGGTTCTTATTTCATGTAATCTTTTAAGTTGTCTTTGTTTTATCGTAGCAACAATCTTGATGGCAGAATTTCCTGCTGCTACTACAACCAGTAGACCTGCTCAAATTGGTTTCATTGCAAGTACTTGGCTCTATAACTTCTTCTTCAGTTATGGTATTGGACCACTTTCTTGGGTTATTCCATCCGAAAGTTTCAATTTACAAATGAGAGGTAAAGGTATTTCACTTGCAACCATGACTTCATTCGCTTTCAACACTATGTTTGGACAAGTTACTACTATTGCTATGGAACAAGTTGGTTATAAATTCTACTACACCTTTGTAATTTGTTGTGCAAGTAATGCTCTTTTCTTCTGGGCTTTCTTACCAGAAACAAGACGGGTTCCTCTTGAAGTTTCAGATGAATATTGGTCTGAAGCACCATGGTTTGTTCCTGGTTGGAGACCTTCTAGAAACTATGCTCTTGACTTGAAAGAGAAGGCTGAGATCATTGAATCTGGAAGAAGATTCGACGCAGACTCTGTTGATGAACTCAAGGAAGAGATTGAGCATCACGAGTGATCCTTTAATATACTTAATTTAGCAGTAGCTGGAACTGCTGTGTATCAATGTATCTATTAGTTCATCAGTGTAGAAGTGTGTAGAGGACATAACATAGTGAATGCTCTGTCAACTGGCTTTAAGAGAAGCCACAAAGATCACAAGAGAAGTCAAGTATTGTATGATGAAAACTCAGTGAAGAGGACCTGAAAAGGCGAACTAATTCAGTCATTACTCAGTTAATACCCAGGTCAGTAACATTGGCGCATGTTGATCAAGGCTTGCTATAGCTGTCTACCCAGTCAATAGCCTATACTGGACCCCAGATAGTGGAAGGTTCATTTGTTCCGGTTAGGGAGGGTGTTTTGAGCTTTAATTAAACTTTTTCGGCAGACCAAGTATTTCTCTGTACGTTATTTCCTAACCGGCTTTTCTACATTGGCATCAATCCTCCATGTTTTATCGCCTAATACCATGGTGCGTTATACTTTTGGGTGTATTTGCATTTTTAGCAGATCGAATGATGCATTGATATCCACCCCACGATTTTCTGGGGTTTAGTTCGCCAGGCTCGGGGGGAAGTGTCTTTATGACGAAGTAAAATCGCATTAAAGTTAGGGTTTACATTAGCCCCTTATCTTCGAAATTCTGGACGTGGGCCCTATGAGTGGACGAGTCAATTACCAAATGAGAAGAAAAGTTTGTTGGAAAGTTTGTAGAAAACCGTAGATTGCCACAACAACTCTTGAATCTTAGGCTACATTGGCCAGATTACGCTATTACCAATGAAGTACACAGTCATGGTGCAAATTGTGCTTATAATGGTACGTCTAATGGTAGTGCTGCTTAAAATGAAGCTCGGACTATCCATGGCGTATCACTGATTTGCCGTGCTCCTTCAAACCTTATAGGCTATTTGAACTCTAAGGTTGTGCCGTTTCCAGTAAGGTTTCCGACGGCAATTAGGCTTATCAGTTTACATGGATTTGTTATGGCAAAGAATGTGCCTTGAAGTGCTTGGCATGAGGTTTTGTGCCAATACTTGGTTTGACAGGTTAAATTCTCCTGATAACACTTCTGCGACTAAGGTTTTAAAGTTTACTTCAAACCTCTGTTTGACATAAACGGCAAAGACATTAGTTCGGAGAACCTGCACGTTTCCCGTTGTAACTGTCAATAAGACGTGCGTCGTAAAAACATGTCAATTCATTGTTTAGATAATGTGAAATATGGTGCAAACTCATGCTACAGCACAACCTAAAATAATCCGGTACAGTCCAGTACGGTCCAGTATGATTTAGTACGATTTGGTGCCACAATCTAATGCATAATCTGGCGCCAATTTGTTCCTAAACTACACCGTATGTCTACGTATTTGTCGCCTCTCTACTCACCTCTCTGTACTCGCCTCTTTATGTTAAGCTAGGACTTTGCCTTTGACGTATATGTGTGTCAATACTGAATATACCCGTATTTTTGCTAGTCTTACGCCAGTGGTAACTCTCTATCACCCGCCTATCACCGCCTTCAAAGTAAGCAGCAAAGTCCGATCGTCTGCCATCACCGCTAAATTTTTTGTGTGCAATAATTTTATGTTTTATCCAATTAACATCCCGATGAAGGTAAGATTTCCAGCCATTTCTTTTTGCAAGCGCCCTTTTTTTTTCACCTGTTTGAGTGTTTGGGACCATAAATTTTTTTTCTTTTGTCATCGCACACCCAAATTAGTAATCGGCCCATATAAATTTTAATACTAGTTTTATTGCAGTTTATTTCACTACAATTATAATTGAATATTATTTCACATATGAACGTTCTCTTGTTGTTACACCCTACGGTGGTATCTGAACCAGAGAAGGTAACTTTTGAGAAGACTCGAGCTTCTGAAAAATTTCCAACCGCAGAAATTTCACAGCATATAATAGATAGAGTTGCTAAAGATTTAGTTCAATTACAAGATGATTTCTTTGATACTATCATTTACGTTAATCCTAATCAAGAACATCTAAGTATTCCCGTCCCAGCTATTGAAAAACTTTCAAAAGCTTTGAAGAAAGGTGGTCGTATAATAGGAGATTTACCAACTGATCAAGACCTTGACGTGTTAATGAGTGGGTTGGTGGTGGAAAATAACGAATGGACAAAGCCAAAACCAGTGGAAGTGGTCATGTTGAAACGTAAAAATGCTGGTGACGGTAAAAAGATTGGTTTGAAACTTGGTTTGAAAAGAGCTAATGAACCAAATGATTCTAGAAATGACGGCTTCAAATCTGATAATTTTGCTAGAACAAATGGTACTACTTCACCTCTCAATGGAAATAATAAACCCAATGGTAATGGTATAGTATCAAATGGTGCTTATAAATTAAGTAACTCTAACGGAAACGGATACTCTACACCAAAATTCGATTCCACAAAACTTTCATATTTTTCGGATTCAGATTCAGATTCAGATCTTGTAGATGAAGATGAATTACTCGAATCATTACCACTGTCTACTATAGTTCCTAAAACGTGTGATGCTACAAAGAAAAAGCGTCGGAAAGCATGTAAAGATTGTACTTGTGGACTTAAAGAAGAGGAAGAAGCAGAAATGGAACAACAAAAACTGATTCAAGATCAAATTCTTGGCAAAATGGCACAATCAGCTACTGCAGAAGCAATAAAAATTGAAGAAAGACTTAAAAATCAAAGTATCAAACTTACAGAAAGTGATTTAGCCGAAATTGACTTCACAGTAGAAGGTAAAACAGGAGGTTGCCAATCATGTTCATTAGGAGATGCATTTAGATGTGATGGATGTCCATATTTAGGATTACCACCATTTAAACCAGGTGAAGTTATTACTATTGATAGCTTTGGTGAGGATATATAAAATTATTGGACAAGACGTTAGGGTTTATGACAAGGTTTAAATATAAACTAACCCCTTAGTTTCGGAATTATGACAGGTTGAAGTATAATTTACAATGAAAAAAGTTTAGCGTTTTTGACAGCATTTACAATATAATTTTACAGTATAAACTTAAGCTTTGCGAAAGCTTAAAACTACACCCCATTTGTTTTAGCGATGGGAATATCGGAAATCTATTTTAAACACAAATTCAAAAGGTTTGTTACATTTACAAAGTTGAGGCAAGCGCCTAGAATTCACCACAAAATGTAGAGGCATTTTTTCACATAGGTCCAATGAGATTTTCTCCGTGATGAATTACGTCTGAAGCTGCCTCAAGGTTTGGTATGTTAATTCGAAATTGTCCGTTGAAGTAGTTACGGGAATCTGGGACAATGCAACCGGGGCGATTTGTTTTAATTTCGTATCATCATTCAACGACATAAGCTCCAATTAAAAGTTTAGTTAAGTCATAATTAAATTGGCTTTCGATATAAGTAATTGATTTTACAAATATTTATCTTATTTATTAATGTACGACGTATGAGGCTCATTCGTGTAAATACAATAGACAGATCCCTAAGATTTATCAATCCGCTACCGACGTAATTACATTGTATTTTACCCTTAGACCACGTCAAAATTATCAGCCACTTAAAAGATTTAGTTATGATCTTTGACTACAAAGGGCGCAATTTCACCGATTAGAATCAACCTGTAATGAATAAAATTGACGAATTTAATTAAATTGAAATGCATATTAGATTCCTCCTAATCTACAACTGTGATTTAAATTAAGAATGTTTAAGAGAAATTTCTCCTGAATCAAAGCCAATCTCGTAAATGCGCTGCTGTCGATATAAGCGTTGTTATTCATGCTTGCTAAAAAGTTTCATCTTTAAGAGAGATCACGTGCATGGGCGCAAACTAAGTGAGGAAATTATTGTAATCTGTAATTATGCAAGTTACGGATTCCGTGCCCCTGTGCATCTTTACACTAACTTTCTTTTTTTTTCGCTACCAATTGTATAGTTTTTTTAATGATAGTGTTATAATATGTTCCTGTCAAATATATTGGTGATTTCAGCAATCACATCAATCGTATTGCTGTGAAACTATAATCATTAAATCTTGAAATATCCAAATTATCACCTTAGTTGATTTTTTGTAACTAGGAACTAACTCCATCACGGTATCTGTCGTCACAATTCCGATATCTCTCCAATTTTGTGCTATGCTTTGTTGAGCCTCGGTCAAAAGTAACTTCAACGGAATTTTGCACTTTACCTCTTTCGGATACTGGCATAAATTTAAGGGCCAATGACAATAGCGCATCCATCATGTTCTGATAAAGTCATCTTGCATACATGAGTGCGTACAGGCCTCACTATATCTTTTGGAATATTTTTCACAGCCATTACAGCGGTAAAAATTACTACAAGCAGAGTCCACCAAAATGAATTACCTTAGTTATTTGAATTTAGTTTTTTTCTAGTACGTAGCATTTATTAGACGAGTAAAGCAAGAAAGTAAATTAAGTTTACATACAAAATATTATACAAAAAAAGAACTAAATTACTGTTGTTGTTGCTGTTGCAAGAAAGCATCAAATCCATAATTACCTCCATTAGAAACTGGAGTTGGTAAAGAATTGAACCTTTGTGGTTGTGGATGGTTGTTTTCATACATAAATTGTTGGTTATTCATAGGCATAAATTGTTCGTTACCCATAAATTGGTTTTGAAATTGTCCGTTATTGAAATTTGTAGATGCATTGGTTTGGTTTGATGTAGAAGCAGATGTAGAATTTGAATGTGAATTTTGAGTTGGAATACTTAATGGGCTCAATTTTCCTTGATGATTGGCCTCATTGAAAGGGTATTGAAATTGTTGTTGTGGGAAAGGATTTGATTGAATTACAAATTGTGACATTTGCTGTGGGTATCCTTGCGGTATACTTGAAGTTCCATTAACTTGAGAAGCAGTAGTAGCATTAATTTGTCCATTAGAAATTTGTCCAGTAGGTTGAGGTTGTTGAACTTGTTGCTGCTGTTGTTGCATCAAATAATGATATTGATCTTGTTGCAATTGCATCATTTGTTGATTGTGAAGTTGAACTTGTTGTTGTCTTAATTGTTTTTGACGACAAGCTGGACATCCTTTATTCTTACCATTTCTTCTTGGAGTATATCTATAACCAGGATACTTTTTAGCATGATTCTTCTTTTCTTCTTCTGCTAAATTATTCCAGTGTTCTTTTTCTTCAGCACAAAGAGATCTCCATCTTCTTCCTAATTCTCTTGATACTTCAGGATTAGTACGAATTACACTTCCTTCATCTAAAACACTTTGGTGATACTTTTGTCTAAATAAGATAAAAGCATTTCTTGGTCTTGGAATTCTGTTAGCATTTGACTTGCAAGTACACTTCTCCAGAGAAGGTGTTGCAACATAATTAGCAGCAGACATACCAGATGAAGAACCAGCACTAAAACTTGAAGCAGGAGTAGTATTTAACAGAGAGGCTTGAGAACCAGATTGAGCATATAAATCAGGAGAATATTGAGTAGCACTTGGACTTGTTTGATCATGAGTATTCATAGGCATTATTTGTGCTAAAGAAGGTAAAGTATGTTTAGCATGCATATCCTCAACAGGCATATTATGATTTGAATAATATACTGCAGTAGTCATACTTTATTTATTTAACGAATTATTTTATGTTATTTAAATGAAGGTAATGAAAATATTTTAATCCAAAACTAATCAAACTAATTAAATTACAAACTTATATTAAGAGACATGGTGGATTTATATAAAGATAAAAAACTCTATTCCCGTGGAGGTGCAGGGACGTGCATGAAATTAACCTGTAAAAATTGAGGAGTGAAGTGAGATCAGTGCTAAGAACCAAGTATCTGTGCATGACACTGGGACCGTAACACAAATTTGAGATCGGTATTATCAAAATACATCAATACAATAGCATATGCTATAATAGTCAGAATGCTTATAAAACGTTGTAATTGTGAAAGCAACCTAACTTGGGACCCTCGATTTCATTTACAATAGTCTCAATATTTAGAATTATTTTAATTTTTAATTAGGTTAATTCAATTAAGATAGCAATAATTACTAATTATAATTAATCCAACCAGCCACAAGGATCTTGCGTTTATTCGTCTAAGGGGAGAATTATTTTCCATATGCTACTACTCCTTGACAATGCACTAGTCGGATTTTCATGTAAGTTACGTCTCCTATTTGTGCATTGATGTATTCGTGTAATCCCAATTAGTCCATAATTGGGGCAACTCTCGGCATGCACACAAAAGGAATTGAATAATTCCTAGCATTTTTTTATCTTCCTTTGGTTTTTTTTTTTTTGCGTCCCTGAGTTATTGCATTCCCGGTTATATAGCCCCAAGTGATTGTGCGATTTTACTCTTTTCTGACATTTCACCGCCGATTGCATTAACTTAATCATTTTTAGTAACTGCTCAATTGTTACCGATTGTGGTAAGCAACATTCCTTATTTTTATTTCAACAATAACCGAGCTCAATATAATTACACATATTGTGAACCCTACGTTTTCGAAGTCTACACAATGTATTAGTCATATTATTATAAGCTAAACTATACTCTGATCTATTACTGTTATTTGTCAAATTTCTTCTTGTTTCGACTATACATTTTTTTAAAATTAATGTGTACCATGTTCAATTTATTTTGAACCAAAAGTTTTTAGTTACTGTTGCAATTACCTACCCTTTCTCTCCCCCACTCATCAGTAGCTAAAAGAAACTAAGTTTAATACTCAAGTTTTTTTATCGGGTAACATGCATAAGAGATGAAATAGATGAAGTTTATGTGGGCACGACTCGTATAGGCAATATGCTCATATCTCTATTGTTTGCGATGATGTCCAAGGGTTGCCCATTGCAGATTTACAAAGCGTAAATAATATGTCACCTAGCGATGGTTTGGTTAAAAAAAACAACTTCCCACATATTATTATTAAACGACGTTTACTTACGGCATAGTTTCCTATGCTAAAGTCGGAAAATATTAAAAGTAACATCTAGCAATTGAGATTAACTAAACTAATGCTCCCCGGGCGATATCAGCCTTTGTAGCCCAGCTGCACCCACATCTCCACTTGTTTACCGTATGGGGAACAATTGTCGGAACCATCATCGTTTTGTGCACTGTTCTTACTCTAGTTCAATCTCTATTCCTGCTTGCTTTTTTTTGCGCTTTATGCATGAATCTTAAAATTGGGCATGTTTTAACGAGCCAGTCAAATTTTATCTTAAATGAGTATCTGTTAACAATGCATCAACAGTTGTGGACAAAATGCAAATATTACCCAAACGTGATTTTAACATGGTGTACCCTGCAGAATATACGTATTGTTCAATTAAATTATTTTTACAGGTTGATTTTCATTGGTGTCACTGTTTCCTAGGTGATGTCATTGAATAGATCATATTTTCGGAATTGTACACAAATTAGTTCGTGGTATCAATTTGTCCGTATCTGTCAATCCGATTTAGCGATAGCGGCTTAACGTAGATTTTATTTTCTTATTTCTGTTTTAGTAATTAATCATGTAATGTTTAAATCGACTAAATTTATTCAATATCATCTTTTAGGGGTCTATGTTGCCAGGTTAACATATCCCTGTCACATAAGCCCATAAGTTTCATTCGTTGTCCATTTAAAAAAAGTATTTGGAATTCTGTTCTTTTTTTTCCCAATTAAGTATTCTGGTCTCATCTGGCTGATGTCTCTGTTTCCTCTTTCGGATAGCCATGACAACCTATTCGCACAATAATCTTATAATTTCACTATAATCTTAGACCTGGCGCCATCGTAAGATCCAGGGTGCCTTTGGCAGGAGCCTTATTGTTACGTATAAAGCCTTTACATTTAATTGATTGAAAACCATTCAGAAAAGCGTTGTTAGGCTAAATTAATTCTCTCGTTTGAACATTCTCTACACAATTGTTTCGACTCTACGATGCATTGATCAACTGAAATTAACAATAATGGTACAGATTCTTCGGTATGTTTGTTCACTGGTTGACATCGTGGAATGGAATTGTGACATACTTATCTGCTGTCAGCTTCACCATTAACTTTTTCATCGTCTGGCGATGAAATTCAAAATCGTCAACGATTGCAAAACTATTGAATCCGCCAAGGTTTCTGCGGCATTCAAATTACCAATACCGTCCGTTTTGCGCAATTCTGGCATATATTATATTTCTTGGTACCATGTCGGTGTCTCCAAGGTATATGTAACTTTTAAAGAGTCTCAGATGAATTTTCAATTTACAATTTAGCGAAAGGTCATTTTTAGCTACTGGCGATTAAAATCCGCTACTGCTCGTCTTAGATGGCAGCTCTGTTTCATTCGCAGTATGCGCTTTTATCCTTTCGCAGCACGTCGGGCTTATTTCGCAGCCATATTAAAACCAATGCAGATAACTAATTCGTGTAAACCTTCCACTGCTCACTACAATTTTGACTGTCTTTGACATTAGTGCTTGACCTTATCAAAACTACCGACTTGCTTATCAGACAAAATTACGCTGACAGATTCGATTAAATTTGACTTTTAAATCATGAACCAAAAAATTTCCACGAAGGAGGAAAACCTCGCTGCAAACGTCAATTGCGTTTTATTCAATTTTCTCCTCCAATTTTACTCCTCCAATTTTTTATCGCTCAACTGCCGAACCACACAATCGTGTTCCCTTCTCATTCCGGACCCTGCGCACCAATTAGTTGATTGCTACCACTGGTGAAATTTGAATGTCATGGCAACAATCAAATGTCGACGATCTTTATAGTTTTAAGTCTACGCGAGTGTTCGATAGAGCAGGGTGACCAAATCGTGACGGAATTGTGACGAGATTTCACCTCAGATCGCAATTGCAAACAATCTGCCGGCAGTTTGGTTTTGAGCCGGTAAGTGGCGGGCAGTCCAAGCAATTTTTTTTTTTTTTTGACACACATAATGTAGCATGCGATTCGATCCCCCACCCACCCAATTCGTTAAGCGACCAAATACTGGTTATATATCTATAACTTGAATTACCTTGGCTGCCAGACCGGGATTTCACTGTCTAGCGGTAAAGAATTCCCGGATTCAACCATCTTAAAATTCCGTTGACTCTACCAGAACCTTGACAGCGAGAGGCCCGTGCTACATAATTTAGGTCTAAAACCTAACCTGTAATCTTATTGTTCACTGTGCATGGAGCTGAAACTAGTAAGATTATCCCTCGATTTAGTAATAGGATAACCTGTAATTTTATCTGACTTTCCCCCGGCTACAATCTGCAAAACCATATCTTGCGCGTTACGCCTAAAACGGTGCGTGTGTCACGTGCGCGCGATATTTTCAATGGCCGCCGCCTTTATATCTTCCTAATTTAGCTATAGGTTATATCTGCTTTAAAGCATAATGGCGTCATATTTGGGATCTTCAGAATCGTTCCCATATCCTACCACCATCTCTAGAGAGGACTTCCAATCGGTGACAAATGTTGATGAATTTTTGTATGATAATCACCGGTTTACAGCCATCGATTCGTTGATCAAAGACCTCAGTAATTTGTCCACGTCGTTGAATCAAGAATTACTCGATTTAGTCAATTCAGACTACCAGGACTTCATCAAGCTTGGAAAGTCAATTAATGGGAGTTTGGGGATTATCAATTCCATTAAGATAGATCTTAAGAACTTCAATCACGAATTAGGTGATGTTCAGCAATCATTAATTACCTCTAAAGAAACAGTTGAAGTTGCTTTGGCATCCAAAAAGAAACTCATACAATTGAAAACAAGAGTTAAGCTCTTGCTTCTTCTAAATGACCAGATCTCCCACTTTGAATATTTATTGAGTTCGGAGGATTCCCCTTCAAATGTCGTGGTAAAATTAAAAAATCTTACTTCAATGTACTTATCGTTCAATAAACTAGGTTCAATAGTTGAAGAGGCCAGTCTTATTGAAAAAGACATCAAGACCCGAATCCTGTCGTTGAAGTTTGAGTTTAAGGCCTACCTCGACGAATTATCAAGCAAAAAGGTCACTGATTCAGCTCTAATGTTGGAGTTGTTGAATATATACAAAATCATTGGTCACGAGAGCGATTTGATTGCTATAATGAAAAGGAAGATAGTATGATGAGTGAAAAATCAATGTCTCTCATACTAAGGACAATCATATGATACTGAGTATTGTTTGCTTGTTTGAAGTCAAGCTATAGCTAATTATCGACCATTTGTTGTATCAGCATGAGAGTTGGATACAAGCATCAGAAACGGATACTAAGTAAGCCACTATGGCTTTTCTCGGACTACTATTTTATCAGACCATTACAATCATATGATACTGTGTATTGATGGTTTGTTCAATTCGAGCTTTAGCTAATTATCATCTATTTGTTGTATCTGCATGAGAGTTAGGTATAAACACCCGAGACGGATACTCAGTGAGCCACTAGAGCAATTCTCGGGATATGGAAACACCACCAGCTTATTTATCTATTTGTTTGTCCGGTTGCACGATTCAAAGGCATTCGTATTTGCAACATTACCACGTCTTTCTTGATACCGTGATATCTGCAGCACTCACATTTTCCCATTTTCCCACCATTTTTCTCGCTCTTTTTGAGATCCCGCATTCTGCATCGAGACGGTCCGTACCAGCTCTGTATTTAGGCATTTGCCATACCAATTGCATCTACTAATTCCACTAACTGTAGTTTTTAATCCATTTTTGGACCCGTGCACCAGGACGATTCTGATGTATGCTCACATTTACGCTTTGCGCCCTCTCTGCGCATATCTCAGCACCACTCAAAGCTCGACCATTTGGAAAAATAATCTTCTCCATACGAACTACACTCAGCATCGGCATATAAATTAAAATGGTTTTAGGAAATATCAACGTTAGCAGACACGAATGGGAAAACGTAGATAAAAACCCACTTCCAAAGAACATTCCAGAAGTTGATGAAGTTGGTGCAACTTCAGCACCTCTTTTATCAGCATCTTATTTTATTGGAGCAAAATGTAAACCATATAATGATGATTTCATGTTATGTAAAGATGAAAATAATGGAGGTACTGTTGAATGTTTAAAAGAGGGAAGAAGAGTTACAAGATGTGCAATTTCAGTTTTACAAGATCTAAATAAATACTGTTTTGATGAATTTAAATTGCATTATGAATGTTTAGAGCAAGAAAATCACCGATTAGGTAATTGCAGAAAATCTGAAAGTTTATTCAATAAATGTGTTTTCAATAATTTAAAATTAGAAAAGAAAATCCCTGGTACTAAAGAACAAATTCATTTGAAAGAAAATCCAATTTATACTGGATTCGGTTACGATAAAGGAGCCACTAAAGAATTCATTAAAACTCATGAAAAATCTGAAAATTAATTTTTTTAGTCTATTTTATTCCATTAAGTTCAGTTTGTTTGCTTACAAGTTGTTTTAACTTACTGAAAACTTGGTTTATTTCAATGATTCTAGAAAAGTTTGAATCATTTTTTACAAATTGCACAAGGCTTTAAAGTTGCCTGACGATGAAGAGACTTGTCTGCTCATCTTAATTTATAAATGTAAAGTACGCTGAAGACATCATATCGTTCATAGATGCTATACACGCTCATATATATGGAATTGTAGACTTGTAAATGACAATATGACAATATGAGAAGAGAATAACATGATATGAAATTTATGAAATTGAACCATTGAATTGCAAAAAAAAGGGAATTTTTGACATCACATGTCTCTGTCTAACGTCCTAATCCCTCGCCAATCATCGCCGTCCGTTTGCTTCAATTCATCACCGTTTCCCTTGCATTTTCTTATAACAAGGTAATGTGGTGTATGGGTCTTTTGCTCGATGTCTTATTTGTATGCGATATGTGGACGTATTATTTTTTCACATCAATATGTTTGGGGCTTCTGCAAATTCAACTGGGACATTCGGACAGGCCAATCAAGGTAGCCTGCTCTTTGGTCAGAACACAGCTCCGAATTCAAGCACTTCAGCACCAAGTTTTGGTCAAAAAGCTGCCACTGGTCAGTCATCAGGATTATTTGGAAATCTGACTCAAAATCAACCAACAAATTCAAATCCAGCTTCGGGTGGTCTCTTTGGAGGTCAGAATAATCAACCTTCACAAAGTGGGGGTCTTTTCGGAGGTCAAAATACTCAAAACAATCAGTCTTCTGCAACCCCTTTTGGTCAAAATAATCAATCGCAGACATCTGGTGGCCTTTTTGGTGCAAGTAATCAAAATTCTCAATCCAACACATCAGGGGGTCTTTTCGGGGGGAATCTGAATACCCAGACCGGTCAAACTGGTGGGCTTTTCGGGAGTCAAAACAATCAAAGTAATCAAACAGGGGGTCTTTTCGGTAATAATCAAAATAATCAGAATAACCAAACTCAATCTGGACTCTTGGGAAATTCCAACCAACCTCAAAATGGAGGTCTCTTTGGTGGAAATCAAAATTCCGGTAGTCTATTCAATAATCAATCTTCTAATGGAATACTTAATAATCAAAATAACCAAAGTAGTGGGATCTTTAATAACCAAAATCAATTAACTGCACCCGCTTCATATACACCAGCTATAAATGATCAATTGGTGAAGGTTAAAGAGCATTGGGACCCGAACTCATCTAAGTGTGCATTAAAGACTCATTTTCATAACAAGTTTAACGAACAAGAGATAAATGCTCTTTTGAATCAACCTAGACCTCAAAATGAATCACCTGAAGATTGGGATAATGCTATGTCTAATCGTCCAAGTCATCTTCATTATCCTGTCAAAATTACTTCATTTACCGAAGTAGCTCAAAGAATAGAAGCCCAATTAGATCATGTGGCTAAATCAAGGATCATTTTGAATTCAATTAATGATCAAGTAACTTCATTATCATCAAAGCACGACTTGGAAAATACTTCTAGAATATTAAAAGCCAAGGCAAAGCATGTAAAATTATCCAGAAGATTATTAAGGTTAGCAACCGTTTTAGCTATTTTGAAATTAAAAGGTTATCCATTATTACCAGAAGAAGAAGAGATATCTAAGCAATTCGATGCATTAAGCAGTAAACTTAATAATCCTAATGGATCATTGGGTAAACTTAATGATGTTTTTGCTAGACTAGCTATACTCAAAGAGAGAAGTGAAGAACTTAACGGTTCTTTAGGTTCCATGATAAATAATGTCGATAACGGAGTTTCTGAAGGTGTTGATGAAAAGGCAAATGACGAATTAATCAACAAGTTGTCGAAATTATTGTTGAAACAACAAATGGGATTAAATTATCTTAATGAGGTTCTAGAAAAGGATGTTGAAACTGTTAATAAGATGAAGTAGATAATGTATAGATACGAACAGTTTTGAATGTAGATATAGTTGATACAAGCAATTAAAAGTAACATAGAATAGATTAGTAGAGAGTAAGCGTAGATATTTAGTTCAATAGGTTAGTAAAGATTTATAGTTTCGTCATGTCATTAAAATACATCTTAAGCTATACATTTGCATCGTTCAGCTTTGTCGACTCGAGGAGCCACTTAGCTGTTTCATAATCTTCGCCGTGGCATGCTCTCCGGTTTCAATACGGGCCGACGAAAACTTGTGAAACTTCTGGAAATTATGCCTCATACTCTTGATCAAGTCATTACTGTAAGGATGGTTTTGGTCGAGTAAAATAAATGGAGACTGTACCGTCCCTTCTGAAACCAGATACTTGTCTTTAAACGGTAGTCCTGATTTGATCAATGTGTGTTTAAACGGTACTTTTAACTTTCCGTTAAAGAACTCTTCATCATTCTCCAAAAATGAATATCTTGGTAGAGCACAGATTCTCGAGAGAACGCCTTCTAGTCGTGAAGCTTCCATTGGGTCATGAGGCTTGATGTCGAAACTGAAGGGGTTCGTCAAACTCAGATCCAGTGTGCTGTAAGCAACTATTAGAAATTGTCCGTATAAATTAAGACCCGGAGTACCTTTCTCAATATGGAATATGTCTAGTGGTTTTTCGGAGAGGCCCTTGAAAGCCCGACGAATGAATTTAACCTCGGCAGATGTTGTAGGAGGCGGTGAAACCCGAAATGAGGCTACGACATGGCGTAGCATTAGATGGTTTATGAAAGGATATGACTAATAATAGTTAGAATCTAATGAGGAGCAAGAATACAGGATTTAAGCTTGAAACAGTTAATTACACTTCCCAAAACTTGAAACAAGATTTACACCGTTGGAAATGATAGTTGAAACAGAGTGAAAAGTTATCTTGAGTTGATTATGGTTTACGTTTTAGGCGCATCTCAATTTGGAAGGTGCTCATCTCTGGAACTACATGGCTGCTATCCAGGATTTGATAGACCTTTTGGCGGCTGGAATCAAACGTCCTGTCAATGAGCTGTTCGCGTTGACAGTGGTTCGATTGTTTCAGCAAGATGGAAATAAGCCGTCTTTCTTGCTTCGTGCAAATGCCCTAGGTTTAAATCAAGAAATTGGTGAATCAGCATATTTACTCATTAATGATAACATTGAAAAACTCACCAGGAAAACTACGAAAGATTCTCACAGCAAGAGACCGCTTTTACTGTTGGACAACGACGACGATGATGATATTGAATTGAATACTTCACGAGATTCAAGCCTTAAAGCTTCGAGTACAATTCCTACTTCCAGCACCAAAACCTCTAATCCCAAACCCAAATTTACATTCAAAAAGATCAAGAAAGAGGACGCCAAACGTCTTCGACAGGAATCACTTGTCAAAAGTTTGCCACCTCCTGATATAGCTGATCAAAAAGAGCTCGTGAAATCCAATCAACTGCTCAATGTAGATACTCTTGACAAACTCGCTGAGCAAGAACTTAAGTCGGCTTTTGAAAACACCCAGTATGACGCCGTTCCTGAACTTGCCATGGATTTCGAGTCTGTTGATGATTCAGACCGTGAATGGTATATGGGAGACGAATATGGTGGTCCTGGTGACAACTCTGGTGATACCGAGTATGCTGAATATTCGGTGCCCGTGGTAAAAGTGCCCAAAAGACGAAAAATTGACGAAGAATCACGGATTAGGTTGACAGTAACATCACATTTCCTTGTCCCACCTTTTCTCGAGGGGCAGGAACACCTTCTTTCTCATAGAGCAGGAATGGATGCTGCTATTAGCATAGTTAAAGACCCTCAATCTGAGCTTGCACTTGCAGCTCGTAATGGAAGCAATGCAGTCAAAGAAATCAAGCTGAAAAAGGAACGAGAAAAACATGCTAAGGAGTCGACGGACTCTCGTGGTGTTATAGAGAATGTCGAAACAACTGCCAAAGAAAAAGTCAAAGATGAATTGAAAATCAACGACGATGAACAGATCGAAGATTTTACTCTGATTCAAATGAAACGAAGAAACCTTCCTGCTTTTGCAGTTAAGCAAGATCTTTTGCGGTGTATTTCTGATAATCAAGTTACTATTGTCATTGGGGAAACAGGTTCAGGTAAAACAACTCAACTTACCCAATTTCTATACGAAGCAGGATACACCACAGATTCGATGATAGCATGTACACAGCCTAGAAGAGTAGCTGCAACTTCTGTTGCTAAACGTGTGAGTGAGGAAATGGGATGTAAATTGGGAGAAGAAGTGGGTTATTCCATTCGTTTCGAAGACAGAACTGATCCTGTTAAAACTAAGATAAAGTATATGACAGAAGGTGTACTTTTGCGTGAAGTATTGACAGACAGTTCACTTTCAAAATACTCCTGTGTAATTATGGATGAGGCCCATGAAAGATCTCTTAATACTGATGTTTTACTAGGTCTCTTTCGTCAATTAATTACCAGAAGAAAAGATTTGAAACTCATTGTCACCAGTGCTACAATGAATGCCGATAGATTTACCAAATTTTTTGGTAATGCTCCACAATTTACCATCCCAGGAAGAACTTTTCCTGTTGATGTTTTTTTCAGTCGAGTTGGAAGTCAGGATTACGTAGAGGCGGCAGTCAAGCAAGTTCTTACGATTCATTTGAAAAATGCATCCAAAGGCAATTTTAACGACGGTGATATTCTTGTCTTCATGACTGGTCAAGAAGATATTGAAATTACCTGTGAACTACTACAAGAGAAACTATCGTTATTGGAAAACCCTCCTCCTCTTGATGTATACCCAATATACTCGACCCTTCCTCTGGACTTACAAAGAAAGATTTTTAGTAAGAAAAACGATTACAGAAGGAAGGTGGTGGTTGCCACTAACATTGCAGAAACATCCTTAACTGTAGATGGGGTCAAGTATGTGGTTGATCCAGGGCTTGCCAAAATTAAGGTATTCAGTCCTCGTTTGGGTTTGGAAATGTTACAGGTTGCACCCATATCTTTGGCAAATGTTCAGCAAAGAAGTGGACGTGCTGGTAGAACTGGTCCTGGTGCTTCTTATAGACTTTATACTGAGAGAGCTGTGTCGCAAGAACAGATGTTTTTGCAGCCAATTCCAGAAATTCAACGTACTAATCTCAGTAACGTGATGCTCTTACTCAAGTCATTGAACGTGAAAGATATATCTCGTTTTCCTTTCTTAGACCCTCCTCCCGCTGACTTGCTTTCATCTTCACTTTACGAACTTTGGTCGTTGGGTGCCTTGGACAACATGGGAGAGTTGACACCTATGGGTCAAAATATGACCAAGTTCCCGATGACACCTTCTCTATCTAAACTAATTCTACTTAGTTGTGAAAGTAAGTTCCATTGTTCCTTGGAAGTAACAATTATAGTTGCCATGTTATCTATCCCATCTGTATTCTACCGCCCTAAAGAAAGAGCACAAGAAGCCGATGCCATCAGGGACAAATTTTCAATAGTCGAATCTGACCATTTGACTCTTTTGAACGTTTTCCTACAATGGGAGCAACAGGCAAAGAAGCCAGGTATGAACTATTCTAAACTTTCCACCTGGTGTGGGCGTAATTATCTTCACCATAAATCACTTCTAAGGGCAAGAGAAATCAGGCAGCAACTATTACTTATAATGAAGAAAAGTCAGCTACCATTATTAAAATCGAAATCAGATACTGATATACGGAAGTGCTTGTGTGCTAGTTACTTCCATCAGCTGGCTAAGCTTTTGAAGTCGAATATCAATGGGCCTCTTCAAGCTGAATATGTCAGTATTCGTCAAAATTACATGAACATGTTTTTGCATCCAACTTCATCATTGAATGGAGGAATCGATTTAGAGTATGTAATCTACCATGAATTGATCTTAACCAAAAAAGAGTATATGAGTTGTGTTACTTCCATAGAGCCGGAGTGGTTACTAGAATTTGGATATTTATTTTACGAAGTTCCCTCTAAACAATCAAGCAGGCTAGACTTTAAGGTGATAACCAAAGAGGAATTGGTAGAAGAGATGAAACAACATAAGGCCAATTTCAAAGTAATCTCCGACAACGTCAAGTCTGATAAGCATGTTGAACATGTCGTAAAGCCTAAACGTAGGGGACGGGGGTTTTAATCCCAAAAATATTTCACAGTCAATTTTTTACAACCATTTCTACATCGTTTATAGCATCAAGTCATTATATGCATTTCTATTTACAATCATGAGCGCAATACAACGTTATCAATGAGTCTGGCTTCAGATCCGTCAGGCTTGGGGACTCTGATAGCCGTACTTACTATGGCACCGACCTTGGCATCGATTTTTTGTAAGTCTTGAAGTGATTCTGGGTGACTAACAGCTAAGTATTCAACAGAGAATTCGGATGGAAGATTTTGCCAAATCTTGTTTATTTGCAGCACAATAGCTGAAGCTTCAACCTCTGAAGCCCCTGATGATACGGATTTGTCGAAGTAAGACTTACCGGCACAAAGACCCTCGTAAATTGCGGCACTTTGTTCTCGAACTTCTGGTGATAAATATTCGTTTCTGGAGGACATTGCAAGACCATTTTGTTCACGGAGAGTAGGAAGGACATTCACAGACGTATTTATCAAAAGGTCTTTGACCAAATTTTTAATAACCACACATTGTTGAGCATCTTTTTGACCAAAGTAGACATTTTCCGGGGTAACAACGTTCAATAGTTTTGTAACTACCGTAGCCACACCACGGAAAAAAGCCGGCCTAGACTTCCCTTCGAGTTGCTCCGAGCACCCTTGAACAGATACGAAAGCTCCAGTCTGCTTAGCGGTATCGAGAGTAATTCCAGAAGGGTACATTTCCGATACTTGGGGTACGAAAACGGCATCAACATTTTTCAACGACAGCAAAGTCAGCAAATCTCGGTCAAAAGTCCGAGGGTATGCATCCAAGTCTTCATGCGGTGCAAACTGAGATGGGTTTACAAAGATAGATACAATGGTCTTTTGGTTATCGTTTATAGACTGATTAATAAGTGAGCAATGGCCTGCATGAAGGGCACCCATAGTAGGTACAAGACCCACTTTAAGACCATTCAAAAGATGTTGGTGTCGCCAGTTACGCACCTGAGAAATGGTACGGAGGATCTGAGGGGTCGACATATGACGTGTGGTTGTGGTGGAACGAAATCAATAAATTGCAGATGAGAAGAAGATTCAGTTGAAAAAATGTGCTGCAACAAGTTTTTCACCACTTCTCGTTTGGGCGGGCCACTATTTTCCTACAAATTTCTCCCGGATTAGTGACTGGCAAAGGAACCACCAATGGCTCAAAGTGGGCGATATCCTGCCGGTTCTTCTGGTCCCATTGACGGAATGGTAATAGCTACGGTCCTAAATAAGAGAGACTGTTTCCAATACCCGTTGACGATATGGTTGCAAGAATAGGATGCGACTTCACCGTGAAGTTATCTCCAGTGTCTCGTCACGGTATCGCCGGCCAGACTCAATTGACTCAGTTCACTCAGGTAATTCCCAGACACACCTCTCAGTATAACCGTTGAACCAATGGCTGCCACCCCTAAGTAAAAATTTATCCGAGGCCCATCACCTTTTCCTGTAGCTGCATTTGAGACTCAGTTTATTTCCAGTAATTTATTTCCGGTACCCACATTTAAGTATGGGCCCGTAATTGAGACTGAAAACGGTCAATATTTATCGCCTCGGTTGTATTGTCGCCTACGCCAACAGATTTTGGGGAACCCAACGTAGCCGCTGATAAAGATATACCTTCCTAATTTGGTGTATAAATACCCAGACTTTATCCGTTTCATCATAGGTTTTTTTTCTCTGACTTTATATCTTGCTTATTTAAGCGTAAGTTTATTACCAACCCCAGAAAATCTTGACTGAGATTTACCGGCTCGATTTTCCAGATTCAAATAAGTTTGATTTTTTTCGTCATTACAACGCCTCATGTCTCTTAAGTACGTTGATGCCCCAACTCCTAGGCTTCCAGGAAGCACCATCACTCCGGATCAGAAACTCGAACTAGCTTACTATTTTTATCAGGCACCTGTTCAACCTGGAAAAGTAGCCGTCAATTTATGTTTTACTCATGGTACAGGAATGAATAAAGCAGTTTGGAAATACCATATTAATAAGATGTTAGTTAAGAATGACTACGCGAAATGGTATATTCGAACTGTTATCGCCATCGACGCTGTAGGTCATGGAGATTCTGCAATTAGAAATGCCGGTAAATTGGGATATAATTACCCTTGGGAACAAGGTTCTAGAGATCTTATTCATGTCATTAAGGAAGAACAAAAGCAAGGGGAGTTTTTGAATGACTATAACACTAGAAATATCCTTATAGGACACTCACTAGGTGCATCACAGGCTATTGTTGCATCATTTTACGAGCCAGCTATGTTTGACTCTGTGCTTGCATTTGAGCCTGTTCTCTATAGCTCACCTTCAGCTGCACCAAAATTTGCTTCTGCTTTTGAAAAAATGAACCAAATGATTATGGACACGTTTGATTCAGAAGCTGCTTTTGATAAGTATTTTTCAAAATATTCGTTTTACAATGTTCTCGATCCCAGAGTTTTAAAAGACTTTATCGCCGAAGAAAAATACTTTGATGCAAAGACAGGAAAATACAAAGGTAAATCTACGAAAAATCAACAAATGATTACTTATTATGGAGGTTCACAATCTATACCATTTATTATGTCTATACTTCCTCATTTACGAGTTCCTGTATTACATGTAATTGGAACAAAAGCTACTTGGAACCCGGTTGAAGGTAACATATTTGTGAGAGAAAAAATACCCTCAAACTTGCTAACAGCATTGGATTTAGATGCAGTACATCTCTTAAATGGTCAAAAGCCAGACTTAGTTGTAGACGTGATTGAGAATTATATTACCGATAGAATCGACAAATCAACCGAAGAGATAAGCAATCTCCTTGAGGTGAAGTACCGAGGTCAAGGGGAGAAAGTTCATGAAGTGTTTTTACAGGAAACCATGCATCAATATAGAGAGAATGCTAAGGCGATCAAACAGTCAAAGCTATAGAGATCAATCTATTTTTGTCCTACAACTTTTTCACTCATTGTAATTAGTGATTATCGTGAATCAGTATGAACAGCCTAATGTACCGGCGTTAAAGCATTGTTAGCTATTGGACTAATGTCAAAAACCTACCTCGGCTACGATTGTTACGTGTTTTAGTTCTTAGTTATATACAACTAGTGTTTGTTCAATATGCGATAATTTGGTTAAGATCTATGAGTCTGCTAATCCCGAGCCTTTTATTGAAGCCTGGTATGAGATCGTATGTAAAGCGGTTATTCCTGCCAATATCAACTAATGTAACTACCATTGGTCCAACTAACAAATCTATATGCAATTAGTGAAATTAAACGCCTTATACAATGTTCTAATATTTAAATAATTGAAACTAACAATAGATCTCCCTGTGCCTGACTAATTTTTACATAGTTAATTGCGCATAAACTTAATTAAACCAGCCACCGATTGTCCTAAAATGGACAGTTGTAAATCGGGTCCTTTTGATCTTTCAATTTTTTGCCTAATTTTTCAATTCAAATATGTGATTAAGCCTAATGCATATTAAAATTAAGTCTAGACTAATTAAGTTCATTAAATATATTAAATTAATTAGTTTGTCGACTTTGCAACGTTTAAAAATCAACCCAACATGCCAGTTATATCGATTTTGTGTTGGGATGATTTTGTGAAACTATTTTACGTCGCTGACAATACCATCTTCTGTTAAGGGGTTGATTAAATCATGTAATACATATATATAGTAAGACCCCCTGGGGTCAATGGATCATATCGCTTATCAAATTATTTTATAAATCTAAATATCATCTTAAATTTTTATGCTTATTCCTGAGTCTTCTCCTTTATATACTTATAGAACTTGCCAAACCCCTGCTGCATATCCTAGAAGTGATAATTCTACTGTTGGTGCAGAATCGGGTTCTGCTCAAATTCCTTTAGATATTTGCTATAGAAAGTATATAGCTTCAAATGGACCTCGTCCAACTAAAGCTAGAACTTTTGTGTTAAATTTAGTCTTCTTACATGGTGCTAGTAATAATAAAGCTGTTTGGCACTACCATATTGATAAGCTTTTTTCATTTTTCAATGGTGAAATCTCACTGAATAACTCAGATTTTTCTGGAAATATTCATCTCAATTCAGCAATTGCAATTGATATCGTTACTCATGGTGATTCAGCTGTAGCTAATTGGGGGAAAATTGGAACTAAACTAATTTGGCAAGACTCTGGTCGTGATCTTCTCAAAATCGTTACTGAAACAGAAGCTGAGACTTTTTTGCACCCAAAATCAACAACCTCTAAAGTTTATCTTAATATTTTGGTTGGTCACTCAATGGGTGGTGCACTTGCTGCTTATGCTGCATTAGTAAATCCTGCTTTATTTGATTCTTGTATAACTGTTAATCCAATGGTTTACTATAATCCTGATCATCATGGACTTTGGCAAACTAATATTAGAAATTGGTTCCGTCGTGAAATTATTAAAACCAAATTCTCATTGAAAGGAGTTCTGGATTGGAAACTGCAAATTATTAAGCAATGGAGAAAGAAATCATTATTCGTGAAATATCATCCAACTGTTCTTCATAATTTGCTCGAAGATGAAATTCCAGATCATCTTAAAAATGCTACTTCCGTTGATGAAGTTGAACTTAAGTCAACTTCTTTCAATCAACTTATAACCTATTTAGGTTATCTTGATTCAGTTCCTGCTATACAAGACCTTTTACCTCAAGTTAATGTTCCTGTGTATCATATATTCAGTGAATTTGATACTGCTAGACAAGAGTCATTACCTGCTATCAGAGGAAGACTTCCTCATTGTTATCCTGTTGACTTGCCAAACTCTTATCATCTTGTAAATGCTGAACAACCCGAATTAGTGGTTGGGTTGTTTCAGCTGATTTTGCAACAAAGATGTGGCCTGCAACTCAATAAAAAATACCCAAAAGATCCGGTAGTAAAACCAGCCTTTACAAGAAAAAAAGTTCAGGAACAATTTCTCGAGAGCTCTCCCTTGAAGGGAAGATTGGCTAAATTGTAATTACTTTAAATCATACATTTATAGGTTTGTGGCCTATTTAGGTAACTATACGAGTAAAAATGTCTCTTATCTTGCATTACTTTTTTTTTTTTTTTCGGATGCTCATCTCGAATTTTTAACTCTACACTTTATAAGTATATCAAATTCAATAATGGTGCAACAAGAGCAGTTGTTATCGTACATCGTTCAGTACTTGAAAGAAGAAGGTTTTGAAAAGAGTGTAAAAGCTCTTTCGAAAGAATCTTCCTCAAAAGATATCGAGTTATCTGTCGTTGAAAATAGCCTTGTAAAACTTATAGAAGAACAAAAGTCTACCTCCGAAGGTTCCAGTGCTAAGTCTAGCTCTGATTCCGACTCAGATTCTAGTTCAAGCTCCGACTCAGATTCTAGCTCTGACTCTGACTCTGACTCCAGCTCTAGTTCTGATTCTAGTTCTGATTCTGATTCTGATTCTGATTCTGATGACTCCAGCTCCGATTCTGATGATGAAACCGTCATTAAGCCAAAAGAACAGTCTACCCCTGAAAAAGCATCCGATAACGATTTGAAAAAGTCTGACTCAGACGCTGACTCCAGTTCTGATTCTGATTCTGATTCCAGCTCTAGCTCTAGTTCAAGTTCAAGCTCCGATTCTGATTCTGACTCTGATTCTAGTTCTAGTTCAAGCTCCGATTCTGATTCTGATTCTGATTCTGATTCTAGTTCTAGTTCTAGTTCTAGTTCTAGTTCTAGTTCTAGTTCTAGCTCAAGTTCCGATTCTGGTTCTAGCTCAGATTCCGATTCTGATTCTGATTCCGATTCTTCCAGTTCCGACTCTGATTCATCTGATTCTGAATCTGAGGCTTCTTCTAAGAAGAGATCACTCAGTGACGAAGAACCTGTTTCAAAGAAACAAAAAACCGACTCATCATCTCAAACTGAGTCTATGTCATCCTCCCCCGAACCTACTGGGATCCCTGCAGCATTAGAACCTGAATTAGATGAAGGTCAAAGAAAACATTTCTCCAGAATTGACCGTACTAAAATTGCTTTTGAAGATCATGTTCTTCAAGATAACACTTATAAAGGAGCAGCCGGAACCTGGGGTGAACTTGCTAATGACAAGCTTTTGAAGGTAAGAGGTAAAGATTTCACCAAAAATAAGAATAAAATGAAAAAAGGTTCTTATCGTGGTGGAAGTATCACCTTACTGTCAGGATCTTACAAGTTCACTGATTAGTGTTTAATTCATGTATAATAATTTAAAATATTCATTTATTACTGTAGATTCAAGATTCCCGTCACCTTTAGCCTATAAATATTGCCAGTCTAAGTAATTACTTGTATAGTGATTTTTGCAGCAATAGTGTATGGCCCAATATCATTCTCATCTTATTAATTGCCATAACCGTAGTTAATAATTATTCAAGTATTACTACCCTTTTCTCTATGCTGAGCAGAAATATTAATTACGCTGAGCTTAATAGTGGGAATCTCTCTTCTGATTCATATGACTCGTCTGATGATCAGCGGAATCGTGATGATGATTACTCGTACGGATCCCGTAAGACAAAGTCTAAAAAGCCAAAGGCTGCGTCGGGACAAAATGAACGGAAGAGAAAGGCACCTCTGCAAGCAATAGAAACAATCAAAGCATCACTTAGTGATCAAGAATTCGATCGTCTGGAACTTGTGGATGTTACTCCTGATATTCCTAATGATTATGTTCCTGATGTTGTATCTAATGTATTTGGAAGATCTGATTACTCATATTTAAAATTAAAGCCTGACCATTTTTCAAGACCACTATGGATTTCTCCTCTGGATAGTAGGATCATTCTTGAAGCATTTTCTCCTTTAGCAGAACAAGCACAAGATTTTTTAATCACTATTGCTGAACCACTTTCAAGACCGTCACACATTCATGAATACGTAATTACACCTCCATCATTATATGCGGCAGTTTCTGTTGGATTAGAAACTGATGATATAATTGCTGTTCTTAATCGTCTTCTGAAAGTCCCAGTGGCTGAATCATTTATTAATTCCATCAAAAGATCTACTGTTTCATTCGGTAAAGTTAAACTTGTCTTGAAACATAATCGTTATTTCGTGGAAAGTACTCAAGCTGATGTACTTCAAATGCTTTTACGTGATCCAATAATTGGTCCTTTACGTATATCTACAGAAACCAGTCAGCCAGCTCCAACCGGAAATGTAGTATTACCTGGTACATCTCATAAACAAAATGAGGAGAAAAATCCTGACCTGGAAAAAGTTGAAGATATTTTTGCATCAGTTGTAGGAAGAAAGAATGATGATGATGATGATGATATAGATAGAGTTCATTCTTTTGAGATAGCTAATGGATCAGTGGAAATTGCTAAGAAAAGGTGTCAGGATATCGTGTATCCAATGTTGGAAGAATATGATTTTCGTAATGATGATAGAAATCCTGACTTGGATATCGATTTAAAACCATCAACCCAAATTAGACCATATCAAGAAAAGTCACTTTCTAAGATGTTCGGTAATGGTAGAGCTCGTTCAGGTATTATCGTTCTTCCATGTGGTGCTGGTAAAACCTTGGTGGGTATCACAGCTGCATGTACAATTAGAAAGTCTGTAATTGTATTATGTACGTCATCTGTGTCTGTGATGCAGTGGCGTCAACAGTTTCTTCAGTGGTGTACCATTCAACCAGAGAATGTAGCTGTGTTTACCAGTGAAAATAAAGAAATGTTTGCTAGTGAATCTGGATTGGTGGTTTCAACATATTCAATGGTTGCAAATACTCGTAATAGATCACATGATTCACAAAAAGTGATGGACTTTTTAACGTCAAGAGAATGGGGGTTTATTATATTGGATGAAGTTCATGTGGTTCCGGCTGCTATGTTTAGAAGAGTGGTTACTACAATTGCTGCACATGCTAAATTAGGTCTTACCGCTACTTTGGTTCGTGAAGATGATAAAATTGACGATTTAAATTTCTTAATTGGTCCAAAATTATATGAAGCAAATTGGATGGATTTAGCATCAAAGGGACATATTGCTAATGTGCAGTGTGCTGAAGTTTGGTGTCCTATGACTGCAGAATTTTATCAAGAATACTTGAGAGAATCTGCCAGGAAAAGAATGTTACTTTACATCATGAATCCAACAAAGTTTCAAGCATGTCAATTCTTGATTCACTATCATGAAAAAAGAGGTGATAAAATCATTGTTTTTAGTGACAATGTTTATGCTTTACAAGAATATGCATTAAAATTGGGTAAACCTTTCATTTATGGATCTACTCCACAACAAGAAAGAATGACAATTTTACAAAATTTCCAACATAATGATCAAATTAATACTATTTTCTTATCTAAAGTTGGAGATACTTCAATTGATCTTCCAGAAGCTACATGTTTAATTCAAATTTCATCTCATTATGGTTCAAGAAGACAAGAAGCTCAAAGATTGGGTAGAATTTTAAGAGCAAAGAGAAGAAATGATGAAGGTTTCAATGCATTTTTTTACTCTTTGGTATCTAAGGATACTCAAGAAATGTACTATTCAACCAAAAGACAAGCATTTTTGGTGGATCAAGGTTATGCATTCAAAGTCATTACTCATTTGAGTGGGATGGAACAATTACCAGATTTAGCATATTCTACTCCTAGAGAAAGAAGAGAATTATTGCAACAAGTGTTGCTAAAGAATGAAGATGCAGCTGGGGTTGAAGTTGGAGATGATTTAGATACTAACTTCATTTCAAAAGAGAAAAGAATGAAATTAGAAAGTAGTAATGCAACTAGAAGTGCTGGTTCATTAGCCGGTTTAGCAGGAGGTGAAGATATGGCATACGTTGAATATAGTAAGAATAAGAATAAGGAACTCCGTGAACATCACCCTCTTATTCAAAAAATGTACTATGGTAAGAAGAAGCGTTAGCTTTTTAAATTTAAATGAAACTAATGTATACAATAAATATTTTATTACAGGAGATAATTTTCGTAAATATATCGTGTATAAGTCGTAGTCTATATCGCTATATCATCATAAAAATGGTTCAAGAGGATATGAAATCTCCAAAGTCGTCAGAATCATTATCATCATCGTCATCAGATTCAGAATGGGTGTAATCTCGAGGTACATCTTTTAATGACAAATTTTTCAGCTTTTGTTCAATGTCAATAAGACGAAGTTCGTATTGGTACTGCTCTTCGTAATTTCGAAACCTACGACGGTAAATACTCAAGCTTTCTGCAAAAGAAATGGCGCTGAAACTTTCATCAAATTTAAGTCCTAACGCAATTTGAACTATAGACTCTGAGTCAGACTCAGATTTATCATCTAAATCTTTATTATTGAGAATTTCGTCATTTTCCTTGGTACCTGAATCTTCCGAACATTTAATCCAGTGGTATCCCGAATTTGGAAGTTGAACGATTATTTTATAGTATTTAGAAGATTCAGTTGTTTGAATTGATTCTTGTCCATTTTGAGCAGTAGAAAAATCTCCTTTGGGATTAAACCAAGCTTCAGCCCACAATTGATCTGATGCTTCGAACCCTAAATCCGCATTGTATAGTTCAAGTTTTAGTCGAAGTCCCATATGGGGAGGGAAGATTCTACCTACTGTTGAGTCATCATCTTGTAAGAAAGGCAGTACAGTATCAGAAATTAATTCTTCTTCAACTACCCGGAGACTTCCGGACCATACAATATTAGATCCATTTAAATTCCACGCAGATAAATTAGGCGAACCAGGCGGTATGGGAAACACTGACACTCCATCTGTATCAAATAACTTGGTGGAAATACTACTCATAGAGTTATCAGGTGATAAGGAGAGTGCGTTTTTTTACAACTACAAATACTTTTGACCACCATGCGACGTTTTACTACAACAGTCCAGTCCAGTGCACGACACCATAATAGGAGCAAAAGATGACGGTGGCAATTGAATACTGGGCTTTTTGTATTCGTTGTTGAATCCCAGTATTCAGATTTGCCATTGGCTCAAATTTGCTTTCCTGGCCCAAATTATGACGTGTAGTCACTATCGATGATTAAAACTACTTCTTGATCAGAGTATACCTAAAATTTAGCTGAATTTATACCAAATTAGTTTATATAAATCACGTTATCTCTTTTAATTATCTACAACGTATAACGTTACTTTACAAGCACATTTTTAGAGCAATTTGAACTCTGGAACATGATGGTCGTGGTTTTTGCAGCAATCCACGCAGCGCCTTCCGATTCAAGCATCTGATCACACACTCGAGAGATATACCATTTCAACCGGGTCCAGCTTATTTTCAATTAGACTTAAGATATCTGACTACCAATTGTCTTCAATTGTATGGAGTACCCCACGATTTATGATTCAAAAAAAGTGGGTGTACGGGTGTGTGGCCAGAGTATATCATTTTCAACCTCGCAAATTTTTCACCCTACACCATGTTCAAGTCGTTATTCCAGGGGTACCCCAGGCAGCTTGTGGTGCCACGTCGATTCAACTCAACTTTCGACCAACTTTCCAAGATTATAGAACAAACTACCTCCAAATCTACAAAAAAAAATGTAAAACAGTCAGCTACTGTCAGCCATGTTAATGACCTTCTTGCCGATACAGCTAAATCAAATAATTCCCCTCAAGATAGTATCTCCACTAATTACGGTTTTGCCACCACTGTCAAACATCCACGTGACGCTGCCAGAAGTGTCAGAGTTCAAGGACCTGTTGCTGGTAGAACGGTAGATGTTAGATATGGTAATTTAGGAATGACGGTACTGAGACTTAAGAATTTAGTAAAGTCCGAAAGAATCATCTACTTCCAAAAAGTTCAATCAAGATATATCAGACCTGCCAAATACAAGAAACAAAGAAAGAGAGAATGGTGGAGACGTAGATTCTCTGAAGGATTCAAGGAATTAATGGCTCAAGTCGAAGATGCTAAGAGAAGAGGATATTAGATACTAACGACATCAGATACTAATCACACCATAGAATGGTTGGAGGAGAGCATAGATTAGTTATATCAGTAGCTGGGTAGTAGTTCTGTAGTGACTTTTCTGTTATTTGTACATAGTTTTTCGTGATATACGCTCGAACTGCAAACTAATTAAGACCACGTTTGGTTATCTTTGTAATGACAAAATACTTTGTAGATACAAATATATCACCACACTACTTGAACATGTGTTATGCTTCTATATTTAAAGCCATGGACTCGGAACTATAAATACCATTGTAGGACGGATATATTCATTTAGGTATGTAACTTATTGTTCGATGTTGAGTGGTTAAAAGTGGGCCATGTGGTAATTTAAGTATCCCTAAGGCTTCAAAATGCAATTTCGGCAAGAATAAGGCAATCTTTAGACAAGGATATCAGGAAATCCGTAAAAAGTCAGATTTTTCGACTTTTTTGTATTTTATGCCTAAAGTTGCAAAATAATATAGAAATATAAAATAATTCAGTTTCAATAGAACAATGACTTCAAATTGCGACAAAAGTTCTGATTACCAGGAAATGGCAGACAACCTTGTACAATTACAAACCATCGAATTACCAGACGTGGATTACCTTCAGTCAATTGCTGCAAATTACCATATTGTCAGGATCGAACAACTGATCTGTACGCAATAAACTCCGAACTTCTTCGGTATACAAAACCACAGCACAGTGACACATCCCGTTAAGGTTTGCAACCCCAGATCTCTATGCGGTGGATGCAAATACCAATAGTTACGATTCTTACATGTATGGACGGCTGAAACCCGCAAACTCCGAGATCACAGATCAAAGACGGAATTTCAAGATGCAAGCAAATTATCCAAGTGTTCTTGAAGTTTAACAAGACTCCGGACATCTACCACAGCTTTTGATTCTACATAAAGACGTTTATATGGTAAGTATGATGGAATAAAACGTGGTCCAAATGAGGTAATTTTCCGGAATTCTGCACCGTTCCGGCGCAACCATTTTGAGGGTAGCAATTCTTTATTATTTTTAAAATTACTAAAGATAACAGAGTTAACTGTCAAAATAAGTTCAATTACTTCAATTGTGATAGTTTTAAAGGTCAAATAGTCAATTTTAGTAATCGGGAAGTCCGATGAATTTTATTGAAATTATTCACCCCTCGCACCTTATCTCATCTCGTTTTCGCCGCTAGTTTTACAACTTCAGCTTAAATTTTTTATTAGTTTTCCAAATGTCCCCTGTTAAGGGTGGCATCCCAGCCATTACCGGAGAAATAGATGAGTCGAAAGCTATACGAGTATTTCATCATACGCTTCATCCTTATAGATCAACAATCATAGCTTATGGAACATCTTTTGTATCTACTATAATTGGATTCCCTTTAGATACGGTTAAAACTAGAATGCAAACTCATAAAAATTATACTTCATATTTTGATTGTTTTAAGAAAACTTATCAAATTGAAGGCACAAGAGGGTTTTTTAGAGGTATTTGGGCTCCTTTAATTTCAACATCTTTTTCAAAATCTTTAAGTGTTTCCATATTTACCGCCGTTAAACCTTATGTATATTCTTCCCTTTTCTCTGCCAAAACTTCTAGAGATAATCACCCTTTAGTATCCAATATTCCTGTATGTTTCTTTAGTGGTTGTTTGGCCGGTGGTGGTGTTTCTATATACGCTTGTCCTTTTGAATTCACTAAAATTTATTCTCAGATCGAAAAAGTTATTCATGCTAAATCCTTGAAAGAAATCCCCATTGAACTTCAGGCGAAAAGTGAAAACATTAAACCTACACTGACTTTACAAACTGTAAAGAAAATTATAAAATATGAAGGTCCAAAAGGTCTTTACTCTGGTTTCAAATATCATTTCCTTCGTGATTCTTTATCTGCTGGTATTTATTATTCGGTATATGAATCATTGAAATGGTCAATGAATTCACTCATAAATAAAGATGCAAATAAATCTTCACAATTATCTATATTATTAGCAGGAGGATTTGCAGGAGTTCTTTGTTGGACTTGTATATTCCCTATAGATACTACTAAATCATTAATTCAAAGAGATGTTGTAACTAATATCTTAAGAAAAGAACATGGTTTAAAACCTCATCCTACTAAAGTAAGAAAACTTCAAAAGATTGAAAAAAGACTATACCGTGGTTTAGGTATTTCTTGTACTCGATCTTTCATTGTCAACATGGTTTTTTTCAGTACATATGAAATTGCTATGGCTCATCTTGTATGACTTGTATATACTTATTTATTTGATTTGTCTCTTGTGGACAAGACTTTATGCAATCAGATATTATTAACATTACTATTTATTAATAGACTTACATCTTACTTATTGATAGACTTTAAATTAGATACTTTTGTTATTAATATACATATATTACAATTAAGATAAACGATTTCTTGAACGACCTCTAGCTTCTTGCTCTTTAGTTTCTGCTTTGAGTTTACGTCCTCGTTTCTTGGGAGGAGCTGTTTTTTCAATTTCAAGTGATAGCTCTCGGATACTTCTTTTCAAAGGAGATTTAGATCTAGTTCTCAGTGCTGGATGATCAAGATTTGTGCCATCTACGAAAGAAGATCTTGTGACTCGTTCTGGAGTATTCGGTTGTGTAGATCTCTTGGACTTTTTAGGAGACTTTGGTGTTTTCCTTTGTCTTTTCTTAGGAACCTCTAGTTTTGGGAATGGCAACTGAGCTGGTGATTCTCCTGTAGCGAGGAAAGGTTCCTCATCTTCTTGCTTTAAATGTGTTTCTGTCTCAGGTTCTGGAGTTGAAGGGTCCAATATCTGATTTTCTGGTTCTGACAGTTTTTTAGACCCAACTGGATCTGTTCTTGACTCTGTATCAATCTCAGTACTTTGAAGTAGCTCTGGATCAGCTGCTTCTTCATGTGCACCCGATAAATCATCGATCTCTCCTGCAGATGCCGCTTCAGTCTCTTGATGTTTTTCTTCTTTACTCTCTGCTAATTGTCTAAGATAGCGAAGAATCTCAGTTTGCTCACGAGACTGTTCATGTTCCGAGACCTTTATTGCACTTTCGGAAATATCATACAATTGTTTCAGCGAATCATGTTCATAATCGTTAAGGTCAAGCTCTGGTTCTTGCTTTAATTCCAGTTGTGGTTCTTGAATGTCAGGAAGCTCAGTCTTGACTAATGGTCCACTTTCTTCATAGTCCTTTGGTTGAGCTTCTTGATTATCTCCTTCCTGCTCTTTCTTTTTGGCTAACTCTTTGAGATAATGAAGAATATCAACTTCAGCTTGATCTAATTTTTGAGGTACTTCAGCATGATCTCCTGACAATTCCTTTAACTTATCTTGTGAAGTAAGGTCATATTCAGCATTTGAACGAATATTTAAAACAGGTTCGTCTTGAGGTACTTCAGACTCTTCATTATCGAAGTTTTCATTCACAGAGATCTCAGTATTTAACAATCTTTGCTCGTGAATGTTGTTTGAAAGCACTGTGTCGTCGTCACCACTATCTTCAGCTACAGGTGCATTCTCATGTTGTTCCTCATCAACAGTATCCTCAACAGAGTGCGTAGGTTCCTCTTCGAGTTCTTCATCTTCTTCCTTATCAACGATTTCATTATTGTCTGTTTCTCCATTGATTGGGGAATCAGTATCAGCCCCTTTGGCCAATTTTACACGATTTTGCATCGAGAAGCGATTGATAAGCTTGAATGGGTGAAAGAAGCTAAGTTCTTTTGAATCAATTAATTCACTGACCGGAACTTCATGAATGAGAGTACCCAGAGTAGCAACATCTTCATTCACTGGAACATCTTTGTTGTCTTCGTTAGCTAAAATTTCTTGTGAAGCTTTTGGGTCAGATGAAGCTTCTCCTGTGTTAGAAACTTCTTCTCTATCTGAAACCACTTCATGAATTGAAGATTTTTCAAGCTCCGATTTAGCCAGAATTTCATTTGTTTCGCCTTCCTCATTTTCGAAGTCTTCGCCTTCCTCATCTTTGTAACCTTCTTCATCTTCAAGTGCTTCATCTTCCTCATCTTCGAGTGCTTCATCTTGCTCTGATAAAATCTCATTTTCTGCTGAGGAACCTTTCTCGCCTGGTGTCTCAAGATCTTCGATTTCTATTTGTCCGTCACTGGGTTCATCTGATTGTTGATCCACAACTTCAGTTTGACCAGACTCAATTTCGTCGTTTCCAAATTCTCCCATAACTTGATCTTCTGGTGTTTCCAGACCTGCCATTTCAGAATCTTCGTTCTCGTATGCGTCTTCAGGAACGACGTTGTCAACGGTATCCTGCTCAGACGGCTCTTCTTGAACAGATGGTTCGCTTTTGACTATATCTTCTTCAGTGTTTAGATCGTCATCTGAAGAGATATGAGACGTATCGAGATCGCTTCTTTTAAAAAGCCATTTCAAAGGGTTTAATCCGCCCAAAGTTGTCTTGATGCGTTTGAAACGAGATTCATCTTCACTGTCTTCACTAGGTCTCTTTCTCAGCGTGCTCTGATCTGAAATATCTTGAAGGTCAAAATAATCATTTGAATGTGAAGGAACGGAATGAGGACCCGGAGTGGATACTTCTTCAACCATTGTAGGAACAGTATTCGATTCTTTAGTCATGTACACAGAGTGATCACCGATTTCAACAGCATGTAAGGCTTCATTCTTGGCTTCGGGTTCGAGAACAGAGGAAGGTAAAACAGGATTATTTACAGAATCTGTGGTTTCAGATACAAGCATACTTGTTTGCTCGAATACTAAAGTCTCAGACGGGCTTTCCACAGGTTCCACAATAGAAGTTGGATGAATAATTAGATTTTCACTTATTTCAACTTCAGCCTGATACTCGGTGAAATTTTGTTCTGGTTCTTCGGAGGGCTCAAAGACTTGAGGACTCTTTGAATCGGAGGAAGGAGAGCCTTGGCTTTCAACAAGTTCATACTCTTCAGTAGGGTCCTCAGCGGAAGTTTCAGCGAAAGTTTCAGCATCGACTTCAGCAAAGATCTCTGAATCTTGAGCATCCACTTCTTCAGCGACTCCAGAATTTTCGGATGTTTCAGCAATTTCAGCAATTTCTTCAGCGATTTCTTCAGCAAGATCTTCAGCTGCTTCTTCGGTAACTTCTTCAGCTGCTTCTTCAGCAACTTCTTCAGCAATTTCTTCAGCTGCTTCTTCAGCAACTTCTTCAGCAATTTCTTCAGCTGCTTCTTCAGCGATTTCTTCAGCAAGATCTTCAGCTGCTTCTTCAGCTACCTCTTCAGCGATTTCTTCAGCAACTTCTTCAGCTGCTTCTTCAGCTACCTCTTCAGCGATTTCTTCAGCAACTTCTTCAGCTGCTTCTTCAGCAACTTCTTCAGCAATTTCTTCAGCAATTTCTTCAGCTGCTTCTTCAGCAGTTTCTTTAGCAATTTCTTCAGCTGCTTCTTCAGCAACTTCTTCAGCAATTTCTTCAGCAATTTCTTCAGCAATTTCTTCAGCAACTTCTTCAGCTGCTTCTTCAGCAATTTCTTCAGCTACTTCTTCACTAATTTCTTCAGCTGCTTCACTCTCTTCGTTTTCAACTTTACCGGTTTCCTCAGCGTCAACGTATATACTTTCATCCAAATCAATAGGCTCTGATACATCTATCGATTCTTTCATACCGCTATCAGTAGCTTCATCGAATTTCGAATCAATTTCCATTTGATCTGCACCAGTTTGCACGAAGTCTTCTACAGCTTCATTAATGGAGTCTAAGATATCTTGTTCGCTGGGAGCAGGATTATCTAGCGTTGAACGGTAGGATGTGTTTGATTCATTGGCCAGGTCAAAATGTCCGTCCGCATAATCAGCTGTGTGGAATGTCTGTATCTCGGTATTTTCAGCTGACTGATCATCATCTTGAACAGACTCGAAAGATGTTTCGCCATGCCACTGAGACTTGAGTGCTTCATCAACAGCGAGCTCAGTTGTTGCGATAGTTCCTGGTTCATCGATATCCACGTCCACGCTCTCATGCCCAAGTTCTATATGTGAGACTTGGTTTGTATTTACTTCCATCTCGCTTCTTTCTGAGGGTTCATTCGGCTTTGGTAAACTGTCTTCAACCTCGTTTGTGAAGTTCAGTTTATTATTATGTAAGGTTATCAAGGATTCTGCTACATTTTGTTGGTTCTCTTCTTCCAAAATATCGGGGTACTTTGTTTCGTCTTGTTCGTAATACGATGTTTTATTTTGTTCAACTTCAGCATCGTGATACTCAGTTTGATCCTGCTCACCTACAACCAGGTATTCTGTTTCTCTGAGTTCACTTTCGAGGTATTCTGGTGTTTGCTCTGCATCACTTTGTTTTGTTTTCTGGTCACGTTCATTCTCCTCGACGTCAAAGTATTTGGTTTCATCGGGAGCTGGTGATGATTTAATTCCTGATATCTCTGCTTCTAATTCTTGAACAGCACGAAGCTTAATGTGAAATTTCTCTTCGGTTTCCTTTAACTTATCAAGAGTCTCTTCTGGATTTTCCTCAGTAATTGTCTTGAAAATTGGATTCCTAAGATCTGGTATTGCTATTTCAAATGTTTGAGGTTTATCTTCCTCTTGCACCTTTTCTGTATCGGCCAATGAACCATCAGTGGCATCATCTAGTTGCTCATCTACGCTGAGGGGCTCTTGAGTGTTTGGGATCCAGTCAAAAGAATCAGGAACAGGTGCAATTTTCTCTGCCTTCTCATGATCACTTATTTCAGCATTATAAGCAGGCCCAGGTTCAGCATATGCTTGACTTAATTCGTAATCTGCAGCATATCCACTATTGACTGGAGATAATTGAGGACGTGTATCGTGTTCGAAGAGCTCCGGCTGATTGTCAAGAGCAGTTTCAGCTAGACTAAGCAAATTATCGTTAGCGAAAATGTTCGTTTCATCACCATAAGCAGAAAAGAAGTCAGTATCTTGGCTTTGCGGTTGAAGATGAGGTATGTTTTCGAGTTCGGCAGAGTCTTGTTCCTCATCAACCTCTTCGTCTTCCTGTTCTTCCTCATCCTCCTCTTCATCTTCCTGTTCTTCTTCATCCTCCTCTTCATCCTCTTCTTCTTCTTCATCCTGTTCCCCCTCTTCCTCTTCGACTTGTACCTCCTCGTCATCTTCTATCAGCCTTTCGCTCTCTTCATCCGAGCCTAGAACAATGATGTCGTCGTCTTGCTGTGGATGATGGTAGTCCAAGAGCCGTGGACGTCCATCTTTGATTTGAAACGAGATACCATCTGCTGTGTTTGTAGTGATGTCGTTATGATGATGCAAATTCTCTTGATCTTCCTCGTCGATGTCCTCGTCGACGTCCTCAATTTCAACACTTCCATCATCCTCTTCTTCATTTTCGTTTTCTTTGTCATCTTCGTCTACATCATCTTCGTTCTCATCGTCATCTTCCCCGAAAAAGTACTTATTGGAAGAGTCTATTAGACCTGGTTTGGATGATTTGAAACTTACTTGTGGATGTGGCGAATCTTCATGCATAAACTGTTCAACGTCATCGCTCAGGCTTTGTATTTCTTCGTAATCCTCTATCTCTTCTATTTCCTCTACTTCTTCTATGCTCGAATCTATATTCTCTGGTTCTTCGTCTTGGCTTTCATGTTCTTCGATCCCGGACAGGTCTTCGTGTTGTTCAATTCCAGGCAGGTCAATGTCCGGGTACTCAATTGCCTGTTGGCTCTTTTCAAGGTATTCATTTAGCCTATTAAAATTATCGTCGAAAATTGCATTCTTATACTTAAGTCTAAGTTGAGCTTGAGCTTCACTAAGTGATAACTTTTTAGATTCTTCTCGTTGCACTTGAAGCGTTTTCTTGACACGAGTATCCAAACTGTCAATCCAACTCACAAGATCCAGCGGGTTGCTTTTCGATGAAGGATGATATTTTATAAGCAATTCATTTGTGGTGAAATCGACATCGGATATTTCATTGGTACCATTTGCCAAAGGAATTGATGTATCAATTTTTTCAGTCAAATCAATTGACTCTTCTTGTGATTTGGGCTTGATAAGCCGCCTGGTATTGAGTGGCGACGGAAAATTGGCTCCCATATTTGATATATAACTTTATAGACTTTATACGTAGTTGAAAAATTACTTAATACTATGGTATAGTACACTACCAGAGAATATTTGACGTAATATGAACTTGGGGTTCGACTACTGATTAGAGCAATTGCCGAACTATACCTCAATAGTACAATCTACAGTTTAGCTAGTCTGAAGCCGATTACTAATATAGACTATGGTCGTTCATCTACTAGAGTGAACAACCGTAGAGTAGTACGAAAGGTCAACTTTGCGACAGTAGTATAAATTGGGACTAGTCCGCACCTACAGTTCTGTACAGTTCTGTACAGCCCTATAGATACCTAGTCGTGATCCTTAAGGCCTCTTGACGTCGATAACGTCAGGGCTTAATGTCATCATATCAGTACTTTACCGGTGAATTTTTCCACCATCTTGCAAGTCCTGAAACATTTGAGGAGTACCATGACATTCAAGCTAAGTATGCTCTTTTACTTCATGATCTACATTGTCACGTCATCGACGGCAAACGCGATAAGGGAAATGATTGAAGTACAACTGAAAGAGATGGACTTACCAAAGAGATGCTGCTGGGTTACATGTATTGGTGTAGTAAGCATGGTTATAACAAATGATTAGCAATGCTCAGCGGAGAGTACTGGATGAAGTTGATAATGGTGGCAAATTACGTGGGAGTATTGATTTCGGTGTTTTTATAATTGCATTCACATTCGGCATGTCCGAGTGGTGGGTGGTAAATGTTTACTTTACTTAAAAATCTGGGTACAGGTGCTGCTATTTTTGGTCTTCACCGAGTATATAGCGAGTTTATTATCAGTTTAATTTATTTATCACTACTGGTAGTCAAGGTACATCCAAAAAAGTCACACTTGACGCCATGGCACAGAGAAAATCCACCCAGAATCATGTTTCTAGGGTGAATCAGTAAGTTTATAAGATCAGTCACTTACTGAAATTTGCTTTACATTTTTGTGACACCAGATCAGCACACAGCTACACAGCTACATAGCCACAAAGATAGCAATTATCAGCCTAAACCTAAACGTCAACAGTTCAACTCCTGTCCAATCACGTCTTTGGCTGACTACTAATAAACTAACTTCGCTTACCAGTACGATAAGAATGGGTTAGCGCACATTGAGATTTTGCAGCCAAATCCCAAATACGAATAGTCACGTAAAAGACGCCCGGACCTGAATTGAACCCGGAATGAAAATGTCCTCACATTTGAGTTACCGGAAGCGAGTCTGGACCCCGCAATTAATGTTTGATTATATAGTAGTTAATTTCGGCCAACAGCCATGACCATATTATAGAATATTGGTCACGACTTGAAAAGACACGAGAATATAATGAAGTGTATCGGGCAAACATAGCGTGAAGTTTTAAGTGATGTTTCTAGGTGGTGTATACAGGTACTGCTTTTTAGGTAATTTTAGGTGGTGTCAAGAATGTGTGTCAAGAATGTGTGTCAAATTTAAAATTGTCATGCAAATTTGAGCCATGTGGGTCGTAAATTAACAATAATAAGCAAGTTGAAGCCATAACGGTTATAGAAGGCGTTTAAAGTGAAACAATACAAAATATCATGATACAAATTAGTATTTGAAACTTAAAACTAGTTGCAAAAAAATCAGTATAAAAATAGAATTAAAACTAAAAACTTTATTAGCGAACCAAGTAGGTTCGGGTTTATGTAAGAATATGCAAATTCCACGGTAAAAGTGGCTAATTTCAGAAATTATAAATGAAACTGAGACACTTTTCTTTAATCGTGACTGTGTCATTGAAAGTTAGTTTGTGTTATTTAAACTAAAATTTTATGACTGTTAAATGCAATTAGAGTTAAAATTATTTTTATCCACGGCTCGGTATTTTTTTTTTTCGCTACTTTTTGTTACCACGTCGACAGTGATTTTTTTCGTTCTATGCGTTTTAAACACGAGCCCTTCAATGAAATGTTGAATTTACAACTAAGATTCATAAATCGTAAATCAGCCGTATATAGCCTTGTATCACAAAGTTATTATAATTTTGTACTTACATGTATATTTCGTTAGTACAAAATTTGAATCACTCGTTTCATTCAGATGAGATGAGATATTTTTAGCCCTATAAAAAATTCTCTTTTCTTTTTCAAGGTTTTAGATGATTTGTATCCGTCTTTTTATCCAAAAATGGCTACAATTTCAACGCACAACGTATTATAACGAATATTTAAATTTTATAATAATTATAATATAATTAAAATATAATTGTTTCAAATTAATATTAATTGTCCTTATCAATCAATATATCCTAACTATATCTTGGAAATTTAACTCCTTGTATTAAATATGCTAAAATCAATATAGGTCTTAAGAAATTGGATTGTTATTCTTGCATAGAGTTAGTTATGTAATTACCGCATTGGGATGAAATTATCTCCAGGCACATGACGCATGCATTGTTCCCTCTGGAACCCACAGATTATAGCAGCAGGGAAGGGGTTGAAAGAAAAAGAAATTGAAAAAGAAATATTTATCACTAGCCACTAAATTCAAATTTAGTTAATTAACACAAGTATTTAAATATCACTAAACTCCCCATTTCAATTTAGAGTTTAAATTAATCTGTTAATTCAAAAAATCAATTTATTTCATATTTTTCAATTAATTCAAAATGGTCGCTATCGATGATCCAGAAGCTATTCAAACTCCAGTTGAAACTTATGAACCAAGGGAAACTGTTGGTGGTGGTTCTCCATTGAAAAATCATTTAATCGCTGTTTTAGGTGAATTCTTTGGTACTTTCATTTTCTTATGGACTGCTTTCGTTATTGCTCAAATTGCTAATCAAGATCCAAATATTCCAACTACTGGTTCTGATCCTCAACAATTAATTATGATCTCATTCGGTTTCGGTTTTGGAGTTATGGTTGCAGTTTTCATGTTTTTCAGAGTTTCTGGTGGTAATTTAAATCCTGCTGTTACTTTAACTTTAGTTTTAGCAGGTGCTGTTCCTCCAATTAGAGGTGCTTTAATGGCTGTTGCTCAAATGATTGGTGGTATGGCTGCTGCCGGTGCTGCAAGTGCTATGACTCCTGGTGAAATTGCTTTTGCTAACGGTTTAGGTGGTGGATGTGGAAAAGCTAGAGGTGTTTTCATCGAAGCTTTTGCTACTTGTATCTTATGTTTAACTGTTTTATTATTAGCTGTTGAAAAACATAGAGCTACTTATATTGCACCATTTGTTATTGGAATTGCTTTATTCTTGGGTCATTTAATTGCTGTTTACTACACTGGTGCTGGTTTAAACCCTGCTAGAACTTTTGGTCCATGTATCGCTGCTGCTTCATTCCCAGATTATCATTGGATTTACTGGGTTGGTCCTTTCTTAGGTTCTTTCATTGCCTTTGGTATTTGGAAAATCTTTAAAGTTCTTAATTACGAAACCTGTAACCCAGGTCAAGATGCTGACGCTTAAATAAGTCGTTAACATTAATCATTCATCGTTGAACAACATGTTGTCAACTCTTAATATAATCTTATAGTAATAAAATAATAATTTAATTAAATAATAGAATCAGTAGCTTTTAATTTTTTGAGTTTATATTGGCTTGTTACTCCATTTAGGTGAATTAGATCAACAAATGTATATTACCTATTTGGATCAGTAAAAGTAAAAGAATCTGATATTTCTTCTTGAGGCACTACAGTGCATTATGCAAAAACTACTAAGTAGTTTATTTCCAACGACCAATTTGGGTAATAATAAATAAACGTTATATTTAATTTTTTGGTGTTTCACATTTGTTTTCATTGTAAAATTACAGCCAGCACAATATGCATATGTCAATTGATGTATTTAGGACACAATAATAGGTTTTCCCAAAACAGTCAAACATTAAGGTTTCTTTGCGTTTTTCTTTGCGTTACCTTGCATTCTGCGAAGCGTAATTGCGCTTTCTGCTAGATGAAAAATTATACTAAACTGAGTACAAAATGGAAGGTATAGTCTTTGAGTAAGTTGATAGAATGGACTCAATCACACTAAGAAAATTCAGGAGAACTAAAATAGTGTGGAACTTCAACTGCCTGACTACTGACTTGAACGCTTTTTTAAATAACTACTGACTACGCCCTTTTTAGTAGCTATCTTGAACTATTGACTTGAACTACTGACTACACCCTTTTTTAGTAAGTATTAACTTTAAGGCTTTTAATAAACTCTAGATACCATACTCTAGAATATCCAAACTAAAGAATACCGTAAAATACATACAATTGCTTGATTCTATTGAATCGACCGATATTTTCAACTTCTCTAGATTGTAATTGAGTCAAAGTTTTTAATTCTGACTCTAAAAGTAATTCTTCTTCATGCCCCTTAACGTCTTCTCTTTCACACTTTGCAAGAAGAATTTTATGATCATCTTTAAAACTAGTAATATTTGTAAGAATCTCTCCCATGCTAAATAAAAGCGAGTTTGCTAAATAACTATAAGCACTCACAGGTTTATGACGGAATAAATAAAAGGTTTTTGAAGCAGCACGATCTGCACTTCTAGGTATTTCTTGAATTTCAACCACATTCATCTTGATTAATTTATAAACTTCATTACGAACAGTCTTCTCTTTAAGTAAAGCCGAATTTGCTAATGATTTTTCATCAGCTAATTTAAGACTTTTCAAACATCTAAATACACGAAGTGATTCATTACCTAAAGTTGATTTAATGAGGGTTTCATAATTAAGTTCTTTAACATCTTTCATAAGATTAATATATGGAACCGTGTAAAAACCCGGTCCTGTTTCTATAAGAAAAGGAACTGATGTACTAGAAGTAAGAAGTCGAAGATGATGTTGAACTAAAGATACTGAATGAGGATCATCATTATCAGTTGGAGTTGATGTTGGTAATGCAGAAATATCGTCTTCGTCTTCTAATTTTATTTTTTTAGTTGGAAGATCATGATTAGAATTTGATCCCAGTCTTTTACGGAATGGTTTAAGGAAATTATGAGTAAGAATTGAATTTCTCAAATCAATTTCTTCTCCTAATGCAGCAGCAACATCCCTAACAGAAAAAACGGTTTTTTTATTATCAACTAAACTATTTTCAATTGATGATAAATGAAGTCGAGCTTCTTCTGGATCATTTATTACACCTGAAATATTTAAATAAGGCAGTGAAATATCAGGAGATTTATTTTCAACTAATTGAAGTGCAACTTCAAATACTTTTGAAGTTAATAATCCAATTCTTGAACGTGCTAAATCAACGAAAGCTTGAGTTCTAAGATGTTTTATAAATCGAGATAAATTAAATCGAAGAATTGATTTTTCACTTATTTTGGAAAAATCTTGATTTTCTAACATTTGTTTCATTTTACTCTTGGTAGTTTCTTTAATTTCAGCTAATCTTTTGATTTCACTTGTAGTTGCAGAACGAGGCATATTTTTTTGAGTTTCTTGAAAGATTTTAGCCCAAATATCTTCAATAGGATTAAAATGTAATGGTTGTAATTTTTCAAACCATCCACCATCATAAAGAGTTTGAAATATTTTCAAACAAGAATTTTTATCTTCTATATTATTAAGAAAATCTTGCACCCTTACATGACCATTTTCTATAACATTTTGAACGATTTCTGCTTCTGATGATCCATAAAGCGAATTAATTAATGTTATGATTTCTCCACTATGAAGCCAAACAAGCACACCCCGGGGTTCAAAGCTGTAATAAGTTGAATTCTTCTCAGTCCAATACAAAACGCAATTGAGCTGCACGAGTGACACAAGGGAAGTTTTAACTTGCTTTAGCGAAAGTTCGCTTTTAACAGCTATTTCTTTGCATGTAAGTCTTCCGTAAGAAACAAGCGTTGAAACTATCCGTGCCGCCGTTTCTCCAATATGTGAAGTGATCACGCTGGTGTGAACATACAGCGCCGGGCTCTGAGTCTTACGGGCGGTCATAAAGAGTTGATGGTTTAGCGGTGAAAAACTTGAGATGAGATGGACGGGTTTAATGAGAAACTCCAACTTCAACAAAATCACAGAAAAATAAAGTACCAGGGTTCTGGCACTATTCAAAGAAGGAGTAGAATCTGGAGAATAAGAGTAGTTTCTGATTACAATACATACGAAGGACATGAACTTAATGGTTTGAAAAAACTCTTTGGTGTACGGATGGTTTTAATTTGATGTACGGGTCTTTACCTTAGTCAAGTTAATATTTCGCAGTCCTGCTTGAAATACTCCAGCCAGAATGAAATATCTTAAAGCTGCTCGTAAGGCACTTGAGACAAACGATCCTGAACTGGCGCTAGAGTATGTGGAACAGGCCGTGAAGGAGAATCCCAATGACTATTTTGCGTTCCTTTATCGGGCCAAAAGTTACCAAATTCTCGGTAAGAACAATCAGGCACTTCGAGCATTCGAAAGAGCTACAGAGATCGATCCCGCCAATACCGTGGGCTGGAAAGGGTATTTCCAAGCGGTAAGGAATACTGAGGATTACAAGACGTTTTTTGAAGTTCTTGCGAATCTCGTAGAAGCTCATATTCTTGAAGGAACATCACCATCTGAAGCGCTTAAAGATGCTAGAAATTACTTACACAAACACACATATAAGCAGAAAACTAGTCTTTATCACCAATATTTGAAAGCTCTTATCCCCGGGGCCAAACTTGGGGAATTAATTGGAAACGAATGGGGTGCTCCTGAAGAACATCTTAAACATTTGATTGATTTAGAAAAGAAAGATGAAGATGAACAAGTTCGTCGTGTAATCAGCAAGGCAAAATTACAAATGCCACGAGATTTAAGTCAAATTCATAAGGATAAGCTTAATGCATTGGTTTGGGAGATTAGAAAAAATTCACAATTACCAATTTATTTCAATTTACTCTTAAATATTTGTCGTGATGATTCTCTTCGTAAAAAATACGAAAGAGAATTTCTTAAATATAAATATGATCTTTTAGAGGTGGTTCCTGACAAAGATCCATTATTGGCAGATTTAAAGGAAATGGTGGAAGGAATGGTGTTGGTGAAAAGTCCTTGCTACTTGGCATGGTCTCTTTACTTTGACTGGATTGACGTCAAACTGTTAAGTGATTTAGATGTTGATGATGTAACTTCATTCCTCCTGATGTTTCAACATGAAGGACTAGGAATGGTCCTCTATGCGTTTGCCATGAGTGATATGTCGCCAATGACGCTTACCATGAAGAGTAAACGGAATGAGAAGTTGAGACGTGAAAGCGAACAGAATAGAAAAGAGGAAGAAAAGAAAGATAACAAAGAAGAAAAAATAGATGATGTGACTGATCTTGTGGATCAGGAGGATGTCCCCGATAAATGGGCTCCAGAAGAAGTTTTATCTGTGATGCTAGCAGGATATAAAAAATGCAAATACTCCGTACTTGCAACCAGAATTCTTTGTAACTACTACCTTCATATGAAGGAGTATATGGATGGTGCCAATAAGTGCAAGGAAGGGGTTCAATTACTTGCCAATATCCAGAGATCTCACGGAATTTCTTTACCCAACAGTAAGGAGGATATTCTTTGTTCTTTAGCCGTCATATACACCTATCATGAAGCGCCCAAGAATTTCCCTCGAGCAACACAGTTATACGATGGGATTCTTGCAAAGAACCCAGAAAACCTTCGAGCCAAAATTGGAAGAGCTTCTATTCTCGTTGAGGGCCATGAATTCGAGCAGGCGCTTGGTCTTTTAGAAGAAGTACTTCTTGCGCATCCAGAAAATCAAGAGGCTGCAATGGAGTTAGCATGGTGTGAGATTCAAACCGGGAAACATCAACAGGGTCGTGATAGACTTGTAGCAGTACTTGAGACCATGAAATCTCCCGATTTCAACAATGCAAGAGCCATTATTAAGTGGAGGATTGCAAAAAGTTTAACTATGGAGAAATCTGATACAGAAATCGCTTATAACTACCTCATTGACTCGTTGAAAGATAGTAAGACTCACGCTCCATCTTATACACTTCTTGGTGTTCTTTATCAGGAACAATATCAAGACATGGAGCGGGCAGAAAAATGCTTTTATCGAGCATTCGAACTTGATCCAACTGAACTCATGGCCGCCAAGTATTTGGTGACGGATCTCGCTGCTAAGAACCAGTGGGATATTGCCGAAATCTTGTGTCAGAGAGTAGTGAATACCGAGGCTGCCAGAAGGTTATTACTCAGCGCTCATTATGACGATACTGATAAATCATGGCCTTACAGAGTACTTGGATGCTCTGCATTAAATAAGCAAGATGATTCTAAAGCTGTAGAATGGTTTCAAAGCGCTTTAAGAATGAAAGCAATGGATATTGAGTGCTGGATAGGACTTGGTGAAGCGTATTATAACTGCGGAAGACTTGATGCAGCGGTCAAAGTATTTAAACATGTTCTTGGTATGGACGAGTCAAAATGGACCGTGAAGTACATGCTCGGACTTGTGACTTGTGAAAGTGGAGAATTTGAAGAAGGTATTGAACTTCTTGAACTGGCACTCGATTCTAGACCCCAAGAAGAATGTGTTTTGAATGCATTGTATACCCATAATTTTGAATACGGAACAAGGTTAGCACTCAATGGATTTTTCGGACGGGCAGTGGAACATATAGTCACGGCAATGGAAGTAGCATTCATAGCATTTGAAATTAACAGAACCTCCCTCAATATGTGGAAAGTATTGGGAGAATCACTCAAGTTTTTCATCCATGTCCAGGACCGAATTGATCACGTTCCAGCCGAGAAGTTGGCTAATATAATATCTAAAGTTGAGTTAAAGAATGTTGAGACTGAAGGACAACAGATCAAGGTTTCTCATGGTTCAGAGTCGGAAATTTCGCCTCAATTGGCATTAGACTTATTCAAAGACGGACAGTTTGTTGATTCCATTTCCATGTTCATAATTTTATGTGCTCAATGTCTGTACAGCGTTCTTGCACCTAAAAGTGGACGATTCATTGTATCTTCTATTCACTACAACTTTGGGCTTGCGCTTATTGATGGCTACAATTCTACAGGCCAGGTAAACTACCGTACACAATCGGTGAAGGTATTGAAGAAATGCATCAAGCTTGAACCAGGAAATGTGATTTATTGGGCTGCCTTAGGAAATGCTTATGTTTCTGTTGATCCACTTTTATCACAGCACTGTTATATCAAGGCCAGTACTCTTGATAGTCGAGACGGTGATATATGGACCAATTTAGCGGCACTTTATCTCCGTTATGGAGATGCCAAATTGGCAGAAGAAGCATTTGCCAGATCTCAGTCTTTGGCACCACAACAATCCGGTTCCTGGCTTGGACAGGCGCTTGCAAAGCAGGCACTTGGAGCTGATGTCGATGCCAATCGACTCTTCACACATGCATACGTCATGGCCAATGGAAGATCAAGTCTTGCACAACTCATGTATGGAATGTCTATTGTACATAAGCGAGTAGAAACTGCAGGAAGTGATTCAAAAGATATTGAAGCAGCACAAGAATTCAGTATTGCAAATTTTGCACTTCAAAACTTCTTAAAATACGAACCGGAAAATGAATCTGGTCTTAAACTTGCTGCAACTATAGCTGAACGGTGTCAGCAGTATACCATGGCACTTGAAGCAATGGAAAAATTAAGTCTGATTCAAGAGAAGAAATATGAAGAGTCAGAAGACGAGAAATTACTTGAATCTATAAGTGATTCAAAAGCTCATATAGCAAGGTTATACCTTGGAGTATCACAATATGAACAAGCAATAGATGCAGCACAATTTGCTATTGATGTTTCAGAAGATGAATCAAATAAACTGGTTCTTTCACTGAGAATAACCATTGGTCTTGCATTCTTTTTAAATGAGCAATTCAATGAAGCTGTTGATGAGTTGAAACATATTTTATCAGCTCACGGAGACTCAGCACGTCTTATTACATTGACAGCACAAATGCTAAATGAATTTGGCACTAGTGAAACCAAACAAGCGGCATTAGATCAGCTTTTCAACCACATTGCCGAACACGGTAGCGGACTTCTAGTTGTACTTACATTAGCAGCCATTTCTGTTGTTGATAATCTACAAGAGTATCTTGAACCAATTAAAGATGAGTTAAGATCATTACCGCTACATGAATTAACAAAAGATACTCGGAAACGAGTACCTCGACTTCTTGAAGAGATCGATAATAAATTAGGAGTTGAAAGTGATGTTTGGCATAGAAATGCACTTTTGTTCCCTCTGGAGTATCATGTATGGAAACATGTTAATGAAAAAGTTGCATTAACTGTGGCTCAATTAAAAGAAAATAAACAAACAACTAATGAATTAGCTGAAGCATACGTTGCTAATAAAAAATTAAGACAAGTTCAAAGAGCATTAATATTATGTCCAACTTATGTTGATGCTAAAAAAGCATTAGCCACTATTTCTCACTAGTACATGGAAGTACATGACGGTACATGATAGTACATGACGCAGACGCGTATGGAAAAAGATGTATGATGTATGGAACAGAAATATATAGAAGCTACCTAAATATACCGTCACCAGCAGTCTCTCAGCTCTCAAGAGCAGTCACTCATCTCTCAAAAGCAGTCGCTCAGCTCTCACAAGCAGTCACTCAGCTCTCAAAAGCAGTCACTCAGCTCTAACAAGCAGTCACTCAGCTCTCACCAGTAGTCTCAGCTCTCACAAGCAGTCTCTCAGCTCTCACCAGCAATCTCTCATCTCTCACCAGCAATCTCTCAGCTCTCACCAGTAGTCTCAGCTCTCACCAGCAGTCTCTCAGCTCCCTCAGCCTCTACTACACTTTCCTGCCCAACTGTCCCATACTACTGTCACCGTTGGTAGTCAGGTACTGAGGTGTCAACCGACTCACGGCTTGCCCACAGCCTGTCATGGGTCTGGCCCGTGCACCACAATAAATTCCCGTCGTCTGTAGCCAACAACACCAGGACCCCTATATAACCTCTATTCCTGTCCCTTTGTAGTACCGTCCCTTTGGTTGGTGTACCGTAAGTCAAATTCACCTGGTGTACGGATCCCCACTCTTTATCGCGATATCCCTATCTAGTACTACTTATTGCTTTAACAAATATATGGCTACTACTAGAAATGGTTTCTCCTGACCGACTTGAACCTTATGTGAGAAAGCAAAATGCTAAGCTTGCACAGGTTGTACAAAATTTTTTTAGTAAGTCGGTTCAAATTATTTTACTGTCTAGATTAGAATGTGGTAATGACAGTATAGATAGTAAGATCAATAAATGGTTTAATCTTCATATGACATCAAATTATGAAGAATTTAAAGAAGGATTAAAACCATGGAGAAATATGGGTTCAGATATTCATTTAACAGTACCTCCATTAATTGTAGAAACTTACCTTGATCTTCGTCAAACTTTAGTGGGAGAATGTGTGGTTTTAACCGATGATAACAATCATGCTTGGACTGTGGCAAAAGGTGGAGGTAAAAAACATGAAGTTGTTTTAGAACGTTGGTTAATTGAATTTGATAAGTCTGATGTTTCAGGTCAAATAATTGACGAATTACCTCTCATTTATAAACAAGCTATCATTTTATTTAGAGCTATATATACTTACACCAGAATAATGCCGGCATTTAATCTTAAAAGAAATCTTGGTCGAATTCCTCTGTCACTTCGACTTGGTAATAAAGTCCTCGATGGAAAAAAACCAATTAGCAGTAAAGGAAGAATTGGACTCCTGAAATCAATTGTTCCTCATCAAGTTATCTTGACTGATTCTCATATGAGTCAAAAATCTTGGACTCCAATAACAACAAGCGTGGGGACGCTAAGAGTATCGGTGGCATATAGGAATCATTATGATTTCAGTACTAGTCATAATGAAGAACTTTTACTGAGTCAGTTCATGAAGAGAGATACAAGTCAGGAACTTAATCAAGAACAAGAACAAGAACAAGAACCTGACCACGACCTTGACCACGAACTTGGTCAAGAACAGACACAATCACAAGAATCACTTGGTGATTCTGCTCACGCATCGCACGAATCAACTCCTGAATCAAAAGATTCTTCTGAATCACTTACAGAATCAAAAGACTTACATGGTATTGATATTCAGCCAGTACCATCACAGTCGATTGACCCAATTGAAGTTTCTCATAAACGACTTCCAATTCAACCATTTAGAATTGGATCAATATCAAATTCTCCTCCTACAAGTTTAGGACTGCTTGAAAGGAGAGTTAGCATTACTAGTAATAAATCAACATCAAATGCTTCATTAGCAGCATTATTAAGAAATCCAAGATCTTCAACAATTCCAATTAATACTACCAATACTACAACTACTACATCATTTCCAAGATCAGCTTCTTCATCTCATGGTCATGATGAAGGAGGGTTTGAATCAACTCCAACTCCAAGATTCTCATCATCTTTTGGTTCAAGAGCAAGTCGTAGATTTAGTAACACAAGTATTCGTCAAAGTTCATCAACTCCTGTTCAAGATAATGCATCATATCTTGGAACCTCAATTGGTCTGACATCTCTGGGAGCTCCATTAAGTGGAATTTATCTTGATGATGATATAAGTGATTTTGTTAGAATGATTGATAGTAAAACAGATTTAAGAATAGCTCATGATCGTGAATCAAAACTTTTACTGGGATCACTGAGTCAATTAGATGCTTTAAATAAATTTCAATTACTTAAAAGTCAACATCAACATCTTGGTGATAGTGTTAGTGCTTCATTGATTTTACAACATAATCAAGTTTCAAGATCAAGAAATTCAAGTAGAAAAAGCTCAGTTAATTCACCTTCTTCATTTGGTCAACTGCCACCAACTTTTGAAAAATCACTTTCTTCTGAAAGAACAGGTTCTAGAAATAATAGTTTTATTAAATCTTCAAGACTTGCTACAACTCCAGTTGTTTCAACTACAACAGCTCATGCAGTTACAGAAAGAAAAGAAAAAGAAGGTGTTACAGGTTTAGCAACTACACCATCTATTTATCCTAAGAAGCCAATTCATTATGAAAATGTATTTGATGACGATGATGATGAGGTTAAGCAAGACGACGATGATGATTTATTATTCACCATGAGCGATATGAATTTGGCTAAAGAATAAAGTCATTTTATATTGTTTAAACCGCCAATTGAAGTAAACTTCCTGGCAATATACATCTACATATTTATTGTAGGATAGATTTATAATTAATTCTTTATTTTATGTATATTTATGCATATACATCTTCTATACTTAAATTTTCTGCATTATCTTCTGCACCTTATGCATTACTTGCATCTTCTTTGCATTGAGTTGTTTTCTTACATGATTTACCCCATTTTTCACATTTACTATTCGTGCGCTCCTCGGATATTTATTTGGTAAAAATCATAAACTCGGACCAATAACTTAAATGTCTCGTATACGAGTTAAACATGTTGATAAATGGTTTAAGAGGCATTTAAGTGATTCCGTGACCGGAACTGGACCTCTTATGAAAACTCCGTTACAGGAATATGATCATAAAGTTTCAAAAAATATTCTCCGGGACGATCCTTATCAGAGGAAAATTATAAGTAATCTTTCGAAACTTCATGAAAAACTCGAGTATTATACACCTCCTAAAGTTGAAACACCATCAATAAATGAATTATCACCTAAAACAGGAATTTTAAGAGTTTTCTCATCATTTTTCTCTCTGAAAAAGCAGGTTGAAACTCAAGTTCCAGTAAGTGAAATACCTGTAAATGAAATTAAAGGTATTTATCTTTACGGAGATGTTGGATGTGGTAAAACAATGCTTATGGATTTATTTTATTCAACGGTTCCAAGTCATTTACCAAAGGAAAGACTTCATTTCCATCAATTTATGCAACATTTACATAAAAGATCACATCAATTGAAACAACAATATCATGCAGATTTAGATGTTATACCAATCTTAGCAGCCGAAATTGCACAAACATCATCAATATTATGTTTTGATGAATTTCAAGTTACAGATGTTGCAGACGCAATGCTTCTACGTCGACTTATAATGATATTATTAAGTCCAAGTCATGGAGTAATTTTTTTTGCAACATCAAATCGGGCACCAGATGATTTATATATGAATGGAATTCAAAGAGTTTCATTTATACCATGTATTCAATTACTTAAAAAGCAAACTCATGTTATTTATTTAAATTCTCCAACAGATTATAGAAAAATTCCAAAACCTGTAAGTTCAGTTTATTATTTTCCTAAACCAGGAGTTAAATATAAAAGTAAAACTAATATAACAAATTGTGAAAAACATGTTAGATCATGGTTTGATTATTTTAATGATTTAAATAAACTGAAAGATATAATTAAAAATCATACTTTAAATGTTTGGGGAAGAGAATTAAAAGTTCCATTAAGTTCACCTCCATATGTTGCACAATTTACATTTGAAGAACTTTGTGGTAAACCATTAGCAGCTGGTGATTATCTTACATTAGCAACCAGTTTCCAACTGTTTATAATTACAGATATTCCTTATCTTAGCATTGATGTACGAGATAAAGTTCGTAGATTTATTACATTTTTAGATGCTGTTTATGATGCTCATGGAAGACTTGCAGTTACAGCAGCTGCACCATTTAAAGATCTATTTGTTGAACCAGAAGATTTAGCTAAAGATAATTATCAATTATTTCATCGACAAAAACAACAAGGAGTTGAAGAAACTTTTGAAGAAGATGAATTAGTTGTAAAACATGGTTTTGATAAAAGTATTGCAAAAAAAGCAAGTATGTTTGTAAATGATGAAGAAAAATTTGCATTTGCCAGAGCATTAAGTAGACTTTCACAAATGAGTACTACTGATTGGGTAGATACCGTTCGAGATTTATAGGTGAAGATATTTATTATACATTTAGATTAGTAACTTCTTTGCAATGGTATTATTTATTATACATTGAATTAGTACATAAAAGAATTGAATGTAGAATTGAGTAGAAAAGAGTAATGAAGAGTAGAGTTGAGTAGACTGAGTAGAATGAGTAGAATGAGTAGAGTGAGTAGAATGAGTAGAATGAGTAGTGTTTAGTAGAATCGTATACGAATACGGAAGTAGCTCCTAGCTTGTGAAAGGTTTAGCTGTGTCAACTACCTTATTATGGCTATAATTGTACAAGTAGAAAGTTGAATATAGAGGAAAGTTGAAAACAGTGAAGAACAGCGGGAAGTTATGTATTTTAGATTTACTGTCACTATACGAACTTCAAAGTTTTTGAGTTTTCGGAACAACCCGATCTAAATATAGTTTAAGTAGTGTCAGCTCCAAAGAGCTGAGGAGTATCCTGCGTTAAACTGGCTCTAATTGCATTGAACCTGTATTTGTACGATTGTCGATTGATTTCAGGGTTTGGTTAATCCGGCCGAGTTTCCCGACGATTGGATCGGTGCAGATGTTGTGCAGATGTTCCGTACCAAGGAAAGTAGATTTATTATATACCGAGTAGTACATGCCCCTGCGTCTGCATGCATGAAGTCAGGACACCATCAGCACTCATCAATCCACCAATTGTTGTTATGTTCCTACCTTCGATCTATTCCACATTCATTCCCTGTACCACTCAAAGCACTTCAAACCCTAGCGTTGATTTAAAACTTCAAATGTTCTATGCTTTATGTACCCCATGCAATCTTGCATATCCATCAACGTTAAACTTTAATTTCAAAAAATTTCAACCAAAATAATCTCATTTTCAATAACCTACGGCCTAGACTGTTCTTAAAATAACTTTAAACCCTGAATTTACCCATTTACAGTACACCCAAATTTATAGTCTTTGTTAAGTTATCTCATGCCGCATATGCTGCACGTGCATGCACCAGAACGACATTCCTAATTAAGCCTATTTTTGGCTCGTTTCAAGTTCTGGATGCGCACTGCTTCGATTGCTTGAGGATAAACATTGCCATAATTACCGGCTAAAAATAAGAAGATTTTTTCAAGTATATTTCAGGTTATTTTAAATCTTTAATGATAAAGAATTTGATTAATATTTTCTAATTATTTAATACTTTATAAGAATTATTAGCTAATATTAATTAATATTATCATTTTTTCAGATTCAAAATTTGCTAAATCCGTCGTTTTTTACTACTTTAAATTCACCTAGTCCTTCGCTTTGTCACTCGCTATGAACCATTCAAATACTTCACTGTCATCATTTGATAACTATTATGATATATCAATAAAAGGAGGTCCAAAGAAGAAATTTGTTCCTCGTAGAGTTGGATCATTAACTTCATTAACTACTTTAAATGATTCTAAACGTCCAAGTGATTATTATATTCAAAAACTTAGTAAAAGTTCAGTAAATTTACCATCATCAAAACTTAATCATCCACCAACAATTCAAAATAATCAACGTCCAATTTCTGGAGATTCAATTATTTCATTACAATCAAATTTATCTGATGATTCGCTGGTCGGATCTTCACAATTTGATCCAGAATCAAGATTAAGTTCATTAACAAGTAATTCAATTTCTCCTACTGATTCTCCTCTGATTAATAATTTTAATTTTAATGGTAATCATGATAAAATTAATACAACTCCAAATAATTCTTATACTCAACAAGAAATTGTCGGTGATGAAATCAATTCTTCACTTTCAACAATTACGTTAAAAAATTCTTCAAATTCTCCATCAAATCGTCAAATTTCAAGTAAATCTTCTTCAACTCCAAATTTATCACAAAGAAAACCAATTCCTCGTAGATCTCCTTCTCAAAGATCAACTTCAAATAGTAGTTCTCCTTCACTTTCAAGAACAAAGACAAAATTCTTAAATGCTAAAGAAACAAAACAAAGAATGCAACTTCGTAAAAAACAATACGATGATTTTGATGATGATGATGATGAAATCTTATCAAATGATCTTGATTTAGTATTTAATGTTCCAGTATTGAAAAATGATGCTCGTCTTTATCTTAATAATAATAATTCTTCAAAACTTCTTTCACAAACTGATATTCTTGATACAAAATATAAAGTATCACTGTCTCCCAAAACTTTTACTACTAATGGGAAATTATCTGGTAGTAATGTTTCTATTGATAGTATTAGTCCGGAAAATATTACAACTACGCATCTTACTGAAGATTCAATTTTAGAAGAAGATGAAGAATCTTTAGGAGTATCTTTTAATAATGATACGGAAATTACTCAAAATATTTCAAACTTTTATTCTGAAAGATCAGAGTCAATTTCAAAATTGGTTAAAATGACTCGTGAACAAGAAATGATGTATAAACTTCCAGCTTTTGTAAAATCACAATCTTCAATGGAAGATTCTACATTAATTTCACTTGAAAAATTAAGTGTTTTAGATCAAACAAGACCAATCAATTTACCTCCAAAAGCTGAAAATGATAAGAGGAAACATAATAAAGAATTCTTGAAAGTACTCACTAATCATGAATCAAGTTCTAAAATTCATGATGAACTAAAGAAGAAATCAAGAGATAGTTTTATTGCAAATCAACAAAATTGGTTAAAATTAATGACTTGTGATGAAAAAGAATTTGGTAAGAAGTTTTATAATGATAAAAATTTTATTCGTAAACTCAATTGGGAATCTTTAACCCCAGATAAATTAAGATTTGATTATTTCTACAGGATTTTAACTCATGATTTACCAAAAGAAACCGTTAATGAGATTAAATCATCTTACGGTAAATCCAAATCAAATTATGAAAAACTATCTGAACAAATTAAAGTTAGTAAAGATAATGAATTTGAAGGTATAATTGAAAGAACCCTCAATCGTCCTTTTTATACATCAATAATGAAATCAAATAATGAATTTGATGTTACACAATTTAAGGAAAATTACAAGTATTTACTTTACATCAAATCTTTATCGGAATTAGGATTAAAGAAACATGATGAAATATTTATGATTCCAATTTTTTTACTTATATTTCAAAAGGAACAAAGAATTGATGAAGTTTTTGAATTAATTGAATTATTTAATTATCAAATCTTCAATTCAGAAATGATTAATCAACTTAATAGACGGTTAAATGGTTGGAGTAAAGCATCATATTCAACAAGCTTATACAAAGTATTAAGTAAATTTAATGATGTTAAAGAATTTGAACAATTAAATACCAACAATTTTTTCGAAATTTTAATTCAATTAAATGATAAATTACCATTAAGTTTAAGTGCTCCATCAACTCCAATAATGCAACAATTAGGAAAATTTCCTGGTTCACCAATTGATGATCCAAAAGATGAAAATAAAGATATTGAAGAACTGATTTTTAGTGATTGTGCAAATTTATGTCTTGTCACTAATTTCTTACAATTATTATTAACATATTCAATGTCTCCAAAGACAAAATTTAAAAATATTGGTAAACTTATGGAAACTTTCTTATTTATAATCTTTAGATATTATCACATTAATTGGAATGATTATAATGACTTGATTAAAAATAATAAGTCAATTAAATTAAATAATTGCATGGATGCAAGTGTTAACTTAGAAAGCTTTATTGACAAATGGAAGCTTTTAACTAATAGGGTATAGGATAGGATAGGATGCATATAAGTAATATAAATAATCAAAGAACCTCAGTTCAGATGGATGTCAGTAGATTTACAAGTTGCTAATCGAGTAAGTAGAAGCTAGACCTTTATACGACTACGAAGAGTTGAGGGTTTATCTTCACCAGTTACAAGGGTTTAACCAGACGTTGATTATTACTATTTAAATACAGAAGCATACCGAGTGCTGTAAACTCATCCATATCGCAAGTTATATTATCACATTGAGTAAACGATTAGCCTTTCACCCGATCCTATTGCTCTCACATATCGTCCATATCCAAGTCAATAGCATCGGGATTCTCTTCAGATACCTTGTCTCCGGCCTTGACGAATCCCATAGGGTTAATAGACTCTTTAATAGCAGTTTCAGACTCAAATTTAGCCTTAACTTTCCGTTTAAACCTAAGCATATCTTTAAAAGTAGATTCATTACCGTGCTTCAACTCAAACTGTTCCCAAACCAGCCAAACCGAGTTTTTCATTAGCTCAGAATCCGGGTTGGCTAGTTCAGCACCAAATTGAAATAGTGATCGGACCCTGACAAATTGTAATTGTTGTACTTCCAAATCAATAAATTTAGTACAGAAATGTATTACCTGTTTCAATGAAAAGTGTGAGTCGTCTAATGCCTTGCTATAAACCAGTCTTAACCTATCGGTATCCTTCAAGATACTAGAGATCTTTTGAATTTGTAGCTCGTAAATCTCAAATTTACTGTTGGTAATGGTTTCTCTATTATCAGAACTTAAATAAGTGTAGTTTTTGTTTAGCCAGTTAGTCAAGTTCAATATCGCCAGTTCCAATACTTTTATAGATTTCAATATATTCCCATTATCTTGTTCAAACTGTGAGTACAAAATATAGAGCGGTTTGCTCAAAAGTGGGGAAGATGTAGCTATACTTTGGTCAAATAAATCACGAATTCTTTCTAGTGACATTGTATCTTTCAATTTAAGTACAATAGGAATGTAGGCATTCCAAATTTCAAAGGAAACCTTATCATTACTGAAAAGCTGTAGTCCTCTTTCGTATACTTGGAAGGATCTTTCGAAAAAGGTCTGTGATTGAAGAAATTGTGCAAAATTCAATATTGAAGTTAAACTAGCAACTTTTAATTCAATCATTTTATCGTACCCAGCAACTACTTTATCTATTTTATCTTTATCAACTGCTGGATCATCGATCATGGACTCAACCAAGTCTAAGTAGAATTGCCATAGTTTTTCCAGTCTATGAATTCTTGCTTGAACCGAAATAGACGGATCTTCATAGTTTACAGAAATATAATCATCTAAGAGTAAAACCTTCTCTAGAAGAGCAATAGAATCTTCTTCATTTCCGGCACCAAGAAGTGTTTCGCTCCAATTGATGTAGATTTTCACAAGATCATCGGGAGACTTGAATTGGGACTTTATGGCTCTTGTAAACACAAGACTTGCAGTTTCAATATCGTCGGAATCAGCATAAAATCCAGCATACTTAATCCATAAATCAGCTAATGAATACTTGGCTGAATTAACTTTCAATGGATTTATAGTGGTCAAAGCATTTACAAAAGTTGCTAAAGCTTGATTTTGATCATTCTTTTCATTGAAAAGGTCAATTCTACTCATCCATTCATCAAGATTATTTGAATTTTGACGTAGTTTCATATCATTTAACATAAGTTGACGATTATCGAGGAATGCCTCAAGGTATGCAAGTCTATAATTAAGGTCATCATCTGATAATAGATCGTCTCTTATCAGGATTTCTACTTGAGATTGTTCGAATTCAGTATAGAAATCAAATATTAAAACAAAGTCCTTTACTGTAACACATTCAGCGAGGGCTTTTGATGCAAAATGACGAACTTCATCGAACTGAAGATTATCGATGTAGAACATGAGTAGTTTAACGTATAGTTGACCCAGTTGATCAGGAAACTGAGCTATACTATCGAGAATTAACAGTTCAATTTTAGTACCTGCATTAGAAGGTGCTATTTTAACTAAACCATCAATAAATTGATTAATTAGTACAACAGGTGATTCTTCTAAAGTACAGTATGTAGTTATGTTATTTTGAAACGAAATGATCCATTCTAGGGATACTTGAAAGTCACCAAACTCAATCAATTTCAAGATTATTTTATCAATGCTTAATTTGGACGAGTCTGCTAATGACTGGGGATCAGCATACTTTAGGTATTTTGCATATACCGAGGCACCAGTTGGGCCACCAATAGTAGCGGCAAAGTCAAGATATAGTGGCCAAATATGGTGATGTTGAGTTATGGGGAGATTGAATAAACTATCATTAAAACATCTTCTAATTGACGTTACATCGGTACTTAAATGATCTAGAAGAAACTTTAGGTAGTCTACCCAAAGAATCGGCGACTTGTTAAGGAGCTGGAGAGCCGATTCAAAGAGCCCGGCTATATGAAGTGTTTTCTTATGGCTGAAATCGGTATAGTTATCAACAACCAAATGTAGATAAATGTTCCATAACTTATAGGAACGAGGAAATATTGAAACTGCTCGATTCAACACAAAGATTTTCTGTTGGAAAGATGAGCCAGTGGCGAGTTTGTGGTCATAATAAGCGATCCAGGTCTTTATATCGTTTGGGTCCCGGGAAATCTTTTCTTCAAATGGAATATCCAGGTCGGCGATGAGGTTATCGATGAGCATGAAGAATCAGAGGTGAAGACGCAAATGGAATGGAGGAGGGTGGAATGCAATGGAAGCACGTGGAAGGTTGGAGAAGCTGAAGCTGGAAGCTGGTGGAGGAGCTGAAGAAGCCGAAGAAGCTGGTGGAAGCTGGTGGTTGCAGTTGAAAGTACCCCAGAATAAGAGATGTAGGCCAGGTACCCGAATAGGAAAGAGTCCAAAACTGGAAAGGGAATTGTATAGCTTTAATTGCCAAAATTTCAACACACAATCAACCCGTTCAACCGATTGTATACAATGAGTAAACAATAACTACTAGTACTAATACTTATTGAAATGTAAGTATTGTAAGTTCAGCTTAATGTAAGTAGTAGTGGTTTGCACACGACCATCAAATGTCCAATTCAATTTTCCAACCTCCTCGTTTTATCAGCGGTTACAATCTCCAAATTCATAAAACAATTGCATTATGTCAGGAGCCGGAAATAGAGAGCAGGTGTTCCCAACGCGAATGACGCTTGGAACCATGAAAATCAAATTAAAAGGAGCCCAACAAGGACATTCTTTATTAAAAAGAAAATCAGAAGCATTAACTAAGAGATTTAGAGATATTACTCAAAGAATTGACGATTCCAAAAGAAAAATGGGTAGAGTTATGCAAACAGCAGCATTTTCATTAGCAGAAGTTCAATATGCAACTGGTGATAATATTGCTTATCAAGTTCAAGAAAGTGTTCAAAAGGCCAGATTTCAAGTTAAAACAAAGCAAGAAAATGTTAGTGGAGTTTATTTACCAACATTTGAAAGTCATATTAATGAAGAAATTAATGATTTTAAATTAACTGGGTTAGGAAGAGGTGGACAACAAGTTCAAAAAGCAAAATCTGTTTATACAAAAGCTGTTGAAACTTTAGTTGAATTAGCTTCATTACAAACAGCTTTCATTATTTTAGATGAAGTTATTAAAGTTACAAATAGAAGAGTAAATGCCATTGAACATGTTATTATTCCAAGAACTGAAAATACAATTGCTTATATTAATTCAGAATTAGATGAATTAGATAGAGAAGAATTTTATAGGTTGAAAAAAGTTCAAGAAAAGAAACAAGAAGCGGCAGCAAGTGAAGAACAAGAATTACAAGATAAAATTGCTGCAAGAAAAGATGCTGAAGATTCAGCAGCTGCTGAAGCAAAAGCATTAAAAGATTCAGAAATTTCAGAATCTAAAGATGAATCTGAATCTAATGAAACTAAAGATGATTCTGAAACTAAAGATGAAACTTTTGCAGATGAAGAAAAAAATATCATTGATCAAGTCAGTAAATTAGGTACTGGCGATAATGACTCGGGCGATGTTCTCAAAGAGGAAGAAGACGATGTCATTTTCTAGTTCTTATTGTCTGGACATATAATTGAATTTAAGTTTAGTAAAATCTGTAGAATAAGGTAAACGTAAATAAGAGATAATCTTCAGGAAACAAACTAGTATTGGCTACTTAAACTATTTAGTTGAAAGTTGGAGCTCCATATCCTGCTAAATTTTGCTTCTTTCTTAACTCATATACATTGAGGACTTCTTCAGCGGCTTTAACACCACTAAGAGCCATGGCACCAAAAGTTGGTCCCATTCTATTGCTACCATCAACTTCAGCGAGTTCCATTCCACCAATAACCAAACCAGGTGCAATTTCACGAGTTCCTTTAACAATAGCATCTTCAGCTTTGTTCATATCGAGACCTCTCATTTCACCTAAAGAAAATGGGTTTGAAGTTCCTTCCGGTTTCAATTCTTGTAATCTCTTAGCACAGAAAGCACCAAATGGACCATCGTGTCCAGTAGTTGAAAGGACAACATTAGCATTCAAAGTATTTGGATCCATACAAGATTGAGTATCGTGATTCAAAGAAACCAAAGTCCAATTAGTAACAACACCAGCGATTCTCAATTCACCATCGTCATCTACACGAGTGATCAAGTCTTCAACAGCAGTGGCATTGAATAACTTGACATTAGGGAATTGTAATACTTTAGACAATAAAGTTGAAATGAATAAAGAAGCATGTTTAACAACAACATAATCTCCTTCATCTTCATAATCAACATCAATTTCATCCAAAAACAACTGGGCCGGCTTTCTCAATACCATGGCTGAGAACAATTGTCCACCTAAGTGACAACCACCACCAGCTGGGACATTAGCTTCAATAATAGCGATCTTTAAATCTGGTCTATTCTTTGCAAGAACATAAGCTGCAGATAACCCACATGAACCAGCTCCAACAATAACAATATCAGATTCAGCGTACTTATCTAAATCAGAGAAGTAGCGTTTGGTCATAGCTCTAGAAACTATAGACTCTCTAATTGGAGCAAAAGTGAACTTTTCCCAGTCAGCAAAGCTCACATCGCCATTAGCAGATTTGGAAGTCAATTGAATAGCATTGGCTTTCTTTGAAATCAAAGAGGGAATTGAAGAAGTATGAGTTTCAATTTGAGTTGGAGGTACCATTTTAAACTGTTTCTTATAAGATTTTAGTTGATAAAGAGATATAGAAGTAGATTTACACTGAAGTTACATACCTTTTTATACTTTTCAAGAGGGGACCGGCCAGCAAATGCCCACAACCCCTAATTTATTATCACCCAACAATTCCCCCCTTGAATGGATCTTATTCAATAAAAATCTACTATTTGATTGCTGCAAATAGTTGATAATAGCGCACATAGTAGACCTCTAAGCGCATTAATGGTTGCAAAATATCTCAAAACATATTCCTGTAAGCGCATACATAGTAGATAAACAATATATTAACTACTTTTCCTTGACACGACAAAAGCAACGGGGAATTACCTTCGGTGATACCGATTCGGAGACTTGGCAATAACAATAGGGTCCTTGTGGTTCAACTAAAAATATTTCTTATGGTGTACGGGTCGGTATACCCGGAGAATCTTCATGCCCGGACAATTTAGTACCGGACCATTTTAAGCCCCGGGATATCCAGCAAGATATACTTTGATTCGATAGTTGTCGCTATGTAAACCAGGGAATTTGTCGTGTTACCCTATTATCTACCAGCTTTGTCTGCCGGAAATTTTTAAGCTTGCTGGTGACTTAAGATTTGCCAAAAAAACCTGCTTCGAGCACATAATCTACTTTCCCATGGTTCGATTTGTTCTCATACGGACACCAGTATAATCAACATTGTGGGGCCGTAAAATATCCCATAATCGTTTAGTAGAATACGCCTGAAGTTAACCCCAACCGTATTTCCGCGACGTGGGGTTATTCCGGAAAAATAGGTTGCAAATTTCGGCACAATTTTTGGAACGCACCGGGAAAATTGACACATTTGGGGGAAAATCGAGATAGTGAATTTCCGGCGAGATTTTTCACAGAAAAAGCTAGTAATTACCAATTTTCAAGGTGTTTCGGCAAGCATAGTCATCTATTAAGTACCACAAATCACTTATTACCTGAAGGCTCCGTTTTTTCCGGTATCTTTACTGTCATCTAAACCCAAGTAAAAAGAAAAGCCACTTGCAGATAAAGCGATGCGATCGGAAAAAAGAAACGATGTGGGGCACTCATGGCGGGGGGAAAAACTATAAAAGGCCACGATATCTTCAGTTAATGTTTTGAATTTTATCTCCATTTCATCCTTCAATAACACTATGACCGTCGATCAAGTTAAACCAGCTGCTCAATCTATTTGCAACACTGATATTGGATCACTTCCCGCTGCTTTCCCTGAGTTAGCAGAGAATGTTCTTGATTTATTTAAATTAACCGGTAAATCTGCTGTTGTCACCGGTGGTGCCAGAGGTATTGGTTATGTCATTTCTGAAGCATACTGTCAAGCTGGTGTCACCAACTTAGCTATCGTTGATTATGCTGAAAACAAACTCGCTGTTGAAAGGTTACAAGCTAATCATCCAAAAACTAAGATTACATACTCTAATTGTGATGTTAGAAAAGCATCTCAAGTAAAAGAAGTAATTGACGCTATCCACGCTGATTTCGGTGCCATTGATATCTTTGTTGCCAATGCCGGTATTGCATGGACTTCAGGACCACTTATTGATCAAGAAACTGATGATGATTGGCACAATGTCATGAACGTTGACTTAAATGGGGTTTATTACTGTGCAAAGAATATTGGTAGAATCTTCCGTGAACAAGGTAATGGTAGTCTTGTTATGACAGCATCTATGTCAGCTCATATTGTTAATGTTCCTCAATTACAAGCTGCTTATAATGCTGCTAAAGCTGGTGTCTTACACTTGGGTAAATCATTAGCCATTGAATGGGCACCTTTCGCTAGAGTTAATACTGTTTCTCCAGGTTACATTGCTACTGAATTATCTGACTTTGTTCCTGATGATATGAAAAATATCTGGTACAGTGTTACACCAAAGGGACGTCAAGGATCACCAAGAGAATTATGTGGTGCATACCTTTTCTTAGCATCTGATGCTGCCACTTACGTTACTGGAGCTGATTTGAGAGTTGACGGTGGTTACTGTGCTGTTTAAGCTTGTATAATATTTAATAGACAAACAATTCATCAGAAAAGTGTAGAGAAAAGAGAAGGGGAAAGAGTAATCTCAAAAGAGGATAACCTGGAAACAGGAATGACACGAGGATCAACAGAATGATGACTACCCAAATATAGTAGTACGGACAGGAATGAACAATTATTCACTGACATGAGATCTCGGAGTTGCAATAAATAAGTATGTAGTTTTGTGTACCTTTAACGAGGCGAAATCGCAACAAGTCTCAGAATGGTTTACCCTTCACTACTCCGGCCTTGATTTAAGTATCTTATCAGTAATTACAGATAAATATGGCCAGTTATGAATGATCTTAGAAGACGAATACCGATATTCGACTCCGAGGCACGTGACACGAGCCATGCCGCGGAAGAGAATAGGACCCGGAGCTCACGACTCGGAGAATGAAACATCGACCCGGCCTATACAAATTAAAGTACCAACTGAATCAACCGATAAGCACAAAATATTAGTCTACCCACTTACTATGTATGGTAGGCCCAGTCCAGTGTTAAATAGGTTTATCCCGGCCCTTATCGACCTCTACCCCGGCCCTGACCCCGGCATCGACCCCGGCCGCGTCACGTGACCTCGGAAACATCTCGGAGGAAGCCAAGAAATGTCAGCAAATCAAAGCGCGGCAATTTCTTCATTACTAACATTACCCGTACATATTTGAGCACCGAAAAAAATGGGGAAATAGTAAAGTTTTCAATTTTTACTAGTACAAATTTATAGCAAGATTTAATAACCATGACTAAAACTATTTTTCGTGGATTTGTAAGATCTCTACAAACATCAAGTAGAAATCATCAAGTTATTGGATCAAATGTTAAAGGTAAAGATTTTAATGCTGCCAAATATATGCAACAAAAATATCACGTAATTGATCATGAATATGATTGTTTAGTTGTTGGAGCCGGAGGAGCAGGATTAAGAGCAGCTTTTGGATTAGCAGAAGCAGGATTTAAAACTGCTTGTATTTCCAAATTATTCCCAACAAGATCTCATACAGTTGCAGCTCAAGGAGGTATTAATGCTGCTTTAGGTAATATGCATAAAGATGATTGGCATTGGCATATGTATGATACTGTTAAAGGATCAGATTGGTTAGGAGATCAAGATGCAATTCATTATATGACCAAAGAAGCACCAGCATCAATTTATGAATTAGAAAATTATGGTGTTCCATTTTCAAGAAATGAAGAAGGTAGAATTTATCAAAGAGCATTTGGTGGACAATCAAAAGAATATGGTAAAGGTGGACAAGCTTATAGAACTTGTGCAGTTGCTGATAGAACTGGTCATGCTTTATTACATTCTTTATATGGACAATCTTTAAGACATGATACTCATTTTTTCATTGAATTTTTTGCAATGGATTTATTAATGGAAGATGGTGCTTGTGTTGGAGTTGTTGCTTATAATGAAGAAGATGGTACACTTCATCGTTTCAGAGCTCATAAAACTGTAATTGCAACTGGTGGTTATGGTAGAGCTTATTTTTCTTGTACTTCTGCTCATACTTGTACTGGTGATGGTTATGCAATGGTTTCAAGAGCTGGTTTACCTTTAGAAGATCTTGAATTTGTTCAATTCCATCCTTCTGGGATTTATGGATCTGGTTGTTTAATTACTGAAGGTGCAAGAGGTGAAGGTGGTTTCTTAGTTAATTCTGAAGGTGAAAGATTTATGGAACGTTATGCTCCTTCTGCAAAAGATTTAGCTTCAAGAGATGTTGTTTCTCGTGCTATTACAATGGAAATTAATGAAGGTAGAGGTGTTGGTCCATTAAAAGATCATATGTATTTACAGTTAAGTCATATTCCTGCTTCTGTTTTAAAAGAAAGATTACCAGGTATTTCAGAAACTGCTCATATTTTTGCAGGTGTTGATGTTACAAAAGAACCAATTCCAATTTTACCAACTGTTCATTATAATATGGGAGGTATTCCAACTAAATGGAATGGTGAAGTTGTTAAAAAAAATGAAAAAGGTGAAGATGAAGTTGTTCCAGGTTTATTAGCTTGTGGTGAAGCTGCTTGTGCTTCAGTTCATGGAGCAAATAGATTAGGTGCAAATTCACTTTTAGATTTAGTTGTTTTCGGTAGAGCTGTTTCTCATACAATTAGAGATTCTTTAACTCCAGGAACTCCTCATAAACCAATTTCAAAAGATATAGGTCATGAATCAATTGAAAATTTACATAAATTAAGAACTGCTGAAGGAACTAAATCAACTGCTGATATTAGACTTGAAATGCAAAGAACTATGCAAAAAGGTTGTGCAGTTTTTAGATTACAAGATACTTTAGATACTTGTGTTGAAGAAATTGGTAAAATTGATGAATCATTTGAACATGTTAAAACAACTGATCGTTCAATGATTTGGAATTCTGATTTAGTTGAAACTTTAGAATTACAAAATTTATTAACTTGTGCAACTCAAACTGCTGCATCAGCTGCTGCAAGAAAAGAATCAAGAGGTGCTCATGCAAGAGATGATTATCAAGAAAGAGATGATGTTAATTGGAGAAAACATACTTTATCATATCAAGAAAAATTTGGTGCTCCTGTTAAATTAGATTACAGAGATGTAATTGCAACTACTTTAGATGAAAATGACTGTAAACCAGTTCCTCCAGCTAAGCGTGTTTATTAATTTTAGTCATATTTATATATTTATTTTATCTATGAAAATTAGATATATTCAATTAACAATATTCGTATAAAGTGTAGACAAACCCTAGATGGATTATAAGATGTATAAGTCTAGATACTCATGGATTATATATATCTAACTCTAGATAATATTTAATACTTTGAGAGCTCTTCTTCTGATTCATCCTCTAATCTTCGTAAAAGATAATCGACTTCAACTTTCTTCGTAAGTGGAATAACATAATCTTTATATAATTGAGCAATTATTTTACTATCAACTTTACTTTGTGGATTTTGACTATACTTTAAACTAGGATCAACTCCATAACTATTTCCCTTTTCAATTAATCTTTCCAAGATTTTGGCTTCCACGGCTGAATTTGTAATGGATTTTTCAATTCCAACTACATCTTTTTCCTTAATAAGTTTAATATATAAAGGTTTTTCCGCTTGATATTTGGCTTCAGCTACAAATTTACCAAAATGAACTCTTCTAGATAATGCTTGTAAACAGTCGATATCACAACATGCAACAGATCCACTATTTTCTTCTTGTTCTCCTTCACCACATGCAACTTGAGGTACGATCGAGTCGATGTAAAACTGTTTAATTTCATCATTAACAGTAATTTCATCAGAATAAGATGCTAATACTTTAGGATAATTTATAGGTGGTAAAATTGGCGTAGATAAATCTTCTGGGAAAAAAGGCACTTCATCAGGAGCCTGGAATCTTCTTAATTGAGAGTGTGTTCTTTCAATTTGTTGTAAAATATAGTCTAAAAATGAACCGTCAAAATTTTCAATCTTAATACGATTTTTTTGATAAACTGATGGAGTTGAAAAAAATTGTGATCTTTCAATTAGAGCAAATACAATGGTATCCTCCATTCTCACAAGAGCTTGACGAATATTATTCAAATCAAGTACACTTTCAGGTTTCATAAAATCCATGATGTTGATTGATACAAAGAGAAGTAGTGGAAAATTCGCGATATCTTCAAAGATAAAGGAATTCTTCAAGTGAGATTATGACAGAATTTCTTAATGGTTTAAATGGCATGAAGTCACTCTATTAGCCTAGGAAAGCATGTAGGTGGGTTCGAACCGGCGTGGTTAGTCATAAAGAAAATTCAGGCTGCTTTTGGACGTATGGTGACTCAGCTGTGGGTACAGTTTGATATAAAGATGAAAGGTCTGGTCATAATGGGAGATTTGGTGGTTAGGCAACATTTGGCTGGATTGGTGTGACTAAATACTGCAAATTCTGTGAATTGGGCTAGTTACAACAGGTATGAAACCTTTGATTTGGCGGGGTTTTGATACTGAGAAGATTTACTATTTGGGCAATTGGCTGCAAAAAAATATGACCTTTCATTGATTGAGGTTTAGTGGCACCTTAATTTACTTTAAGGTACTAAGGGTGTTAATCCTTTTGGTGATAGTTACTTGATGATTTAGGATGCCGCTGTGTATCATTTCTTTTGAGCTGATTAGATATGGGAACTGCCATGGCCGAATACACAATTCGTATCATAGTATCAGATCCACAAGGCACCGGATGGAATTATGTTGGCTGTGTATGTTCATTTTATCTGTGCACGATAGTGTCGGTCTACTAAAGTCTTCTTGTAACACTCATATTCATCCTGACCAGTACTTTTATTGGACTTACAATACAGGGCTCCCTCGTTTTATGGCATGTGATAACTCAAGATCTTCCAGCTTGAGACGGTGATATTTCACTCATGACATATCGTTTGGATCCACCTATAATACAGAGTCAAGCTAGAAGACAGATTTAATCATCCGTACATCCTGATTCCCTCAATGTCCCCATCGAGCTGCTAACTCCAGATTATTTATCTCCTCTGCTTCTATACACATTTAGAATCTACTTTGTGACGCCGAAAACAAATCAGAACACAATTCGTCCGCCACCATAATTTTAATTTACGAATTTGTTCACAGAATTACCATATAGGTTCAAAGTCATTTAGCTGCAAATGGGCTCGGAAAAAGCACTAGACCTCCGAGAAACGCTAGCCAGTACCGCCAAATATTTACAAAAAATTCTCAATACCAATTTCCACATTCAGTAACTTCAGTAAGCCACGCCGAGCCCGCAAAAGATACTGAAAACTCCCATTGACCTATTGACCTCTACCTCTTCACTTCTTAAGCCGCTCTTCGAATGGCTGCGGAGTATCACTTTTCCGGGGTTACTTATCGGAGTGCACACGAAAGCTGAGGAATCGTGCGGATTATTTCCTGATTCTACCGCCAAAGGCACCAATTCGAAACACCCGGGCCAGAAGACTTCACACAAATACCCTTAAAATCACTTTAAACTGGTCAGCTTCAACTAAAGAATCAATAGCTTGCGGATTTTCACAATATTTATAGCTATATAAAAAGGAAATTTTCTCAATTGACTTCCGTTCAAATCCATAAGTTCATAGTTTCAGTATCACAATCATGAGTTCTCTAGTGTTCCGCTTGGCTATAGTTGCCGGAACGATAATCGCTGGGTGTCTGAACTCGTTATTCACGAAGTATCAGGATAATCAATGTGTTAGAAATTGTAGTAGCCCAGACATCGAAAGCCATGTTAATTTTGAACAACCAGGAATTCAGACGGTGCAAATGTTTGTTGGAGAATTTTCCATGATTTTTGTATTCTACGTCATATTTATTTCTCCATGGCTGACTCGTAAGAGAAACGGGTATGTTGCCATTGACGGGGTCGAACCGCAGACCATCCTGTTTCTTGACGACTGGCTCATGTCAATTCCCGCCGTTTGTGATCTTACTGCTACTACTCTAATGAATATAGGATTGGTATATACTCCAGTATCTATTTATCAAATGACTAGAGGTGCTGTAGTACTTGCAGTTGCCATTTTATCGGTGATTTTCCTTAAGAGAAGAATATCGAAATTAGAATGGTTATCTTTGCTCACTGTTACTTTAGGTGTGGGAATCGTGGGATATAGTGGATCTCGTGGTAGCTCTAATGGTCCATCAGCTAAAGAAGATCCAGCATTGGTGGTTTTCGGAATAAGTCTTATTTTGGTGGCTGTTGTAGTGCAAGCAGTTCAATTCGTTTGTGAAGAACATCTTTTAGGTGCAAAATCTATTATACCATTAAAATTAGTGTACGTTGAAGGATTTTACGGTCTTGTTATTACTTCTGGAATACTTATAGTGCTCAATTTCATAGTTGGTGCTATTCAACCATCTTCGAAATTTTCAGATTCTCCATTTAATCTTAAACAATCATTAACTGATACTTTTGCTTCTTCACAAGTGGTTTTGTCATCAGGTTTAATTATGATTTCAATTGCTGCATTTAATTTTTGTGGAATTTCTCTTACTCATGAGTTTTCTGCTACCGCCAGATCAACCATCGATACTTGCAGAACTCTTCTTGTTTGGTTTATGGCATTGGTTATGGGATGGGAAAAATTTAGTTTTCTTCAGGCATTTGGATTTTTAGTTTTAGTTTTTGGAACTTTATGTTTTAACGGCTTTCTCAAACCAGAGGAATGGAATTGGGTGCCCAAACTGCTTAAAGAATCACCTAAAGACCGTCTTATCAACGTCATTGATGAACCAATCGATAGGATGTAATGTCTATATAGACCCGTACAAAAAGAAAGTATATGGTACTATTACGATTAAATATTCTGTTTTTTCTATATTTAGTATACATATTTTATTTTTAAAATTCTGTAGTTTTGAAAAACACGCTTGAACTGCTTACCATTTCTAAGAAATTGAAGAGAATTTATCATCTACAGTTTCAATAGTGACATTACTTGATTTCGTCTTTGTCTAGAACCGTACACCAAAAGTAAAAAAATAAAGAGAGTTGAATATGTCATAGGCTGAAACCAAGACCGAAGTAGTTGGAAGTGGAGTCAGAAAGTTCCTACATTTTGGATCACTGCCTAGGATAAAATTATACCGAAAATTCTCAAGTATTCCATCCAATACACTGTATTATGCTGTGCTGTGCTCATACCTATAATTTACTACAATCAATTTGAACTTACTATGTACATTTTCAAGACAGCTACGTTGTTATAAGCCTTTAATTACTATTTAGTACACGAAATACTATCTAATATGGGAGAAAGGAACATAATTGCTCAATTATGGACTCACCTCAGAACAATTTGATGGAAATGGTTGCAAAATTTCGCAGTAACTGAAACCTTTCTTGTAGTATCATCTTCGTAAATTGTCGCTTGATAAACGTAGTCAACTATGTCGCTTAGTGTATTAATATTCTTGATGTTAAGTGTTTCAATCAAAGCGATATCCGTCGTCCTTGATTTTATCAACGAAATTTCCTTTATTCTTTCTTGGAATGCTTCGATAAGTTTCTGCTTATCATATGCTACTGGATCATCAAATCTATTGGCTAGCTTATACCTTTTCGGTGACCCTTCACTATTATTATATTCGTAAATCCTTTCTCTCGTGATTTTTAATTCGAAGCTTTTCCCAAAATCTATATAGAAAGCATCACGATGATCATAGACTATATTCTCCAATTTGATGTTTTAATGGGTAATACCACGGGTATGCGTAATCTTCAACTTGATAGTCAAACTTATGAATGCTTGAAAAAGGATGTTTTGATCTTTAGAAGTTGCAAATGTCCCGAAATAGGATACTTGGGCTGAGACCAATTGCTTACAAAGACGGAGCCTACATTGGACTTGTAGATATCAAGAGATTGTATAATTAAGGCAAGTTTAACTAGTTTTGTATTGGTCTTACTGATACTCGTAATGACTACAGCTTCTACTTGGTTGTATGAAGTCATTTCCCTCCGTTCACTGTGTCTTAAATATCTACACTGTCTAAATACGTGCTATGTACATATGAATGCAAATACAAAGAAACTGAATTATGTGACCATAAGATTTAATGCAGTGGTCGTGTACTATATCATATCCTGGTTATGCACCCAATCACCAGAAAAGGACCCGTGCACCAGTACCATAGTTATTGTCGCAACGTAAATCTTCAGTGGCAATTCAACACTACAAAATGGTATGTATAAATTGATTAAAATATTGAATTAACTAACAATAGTCATTACGTGCTGTTCCAAATAACAAACATGAGAGTACGGTTAGTAGTACCAAATTTGGTGAAGCTGCCGAACACGCTCCTGGATTACAAGATATTCTTAGAACTCAACAAGGACCATTAAATTTAGCATCTAAGATTAATAATCGTCATCCTTTAGAATCAAGAGTGACAGATTGGGAAGAAACTCAACGGTCCACTCAATTGGAAACTTATCGTCGTATTTTTGGAGCAGGTGAACCAATTAAGAGAACAATGGATCTCAGTATGGTTGAAGCTACTGATATTACTCCATGTGTTTTAGGAGGATCAAGTCATTTACACAGAGATGTTTTACTCAATAAAGATAGTAGTATTGATTGGGATGATGTTTATAGAGGAGGATTGGAAAGTGGTGAACATGTAGTTGACTTCCACACCGAGATGGAGAGAAAGGCTGGAATTTAAGAAGGAAAGAAGGAAAGAAGGAAAGAAGGAAAGAAGGAGAGAAGGAAAGCAGGAGAGAAGGGAGAGTATAAAACGACCAGAAATGATGAGAGATGCGATTTGAAGGCGATGTTGGGTTGAGTTTATTGAGTTTGTACTGAGTTTATTGTGCTTACTTGTGCTTATTGCATTGAGCAACGATTGGAAAACTCACCATCAATAATCAATCTTCAGACTGATTTCTCAAAGCAACTTCTCTACACCATTTCTACACCATTTTCTACATCAACTCAATCTTATTTCTCCCTCCAATTTATAGCTAATAAATGGCGTAACCGGTAGTGCAGATGTAGTTGGTAGTGTATTTAAGATTTTTCAATTTGGTAGTGTATGGTTTGAAAAATACCTGGAAAAACTGAAAAAACTCTTCATATTATTTAATATCTTTTACACCTCTTATCATTAGCATATTCTAGATTAACATCTTCAAACTTCAATCATGAGTGACGTTCACGAACCAGCGAGTGTTCCTCCAAATGTTGGTGGAAAATTTTACACTATGGATGAAGTTTTCCAAGTATGGTTTGATCGTAAAGATGATATTGCATCGCTTAATTTGAATACAAAACCTGGTGAATTCTTTCGTGCTGAATCTCCTACTCCAATCTATCATCTTTCACTTGATGCTGACCCTGTGGTGGATCAATTAGCTGACTCTGTAGGTCAATTGTCTACGAATTTTAAGACTCAATCAATTCCTGATAATTTATCTTCAAATTCTATTCCTGATAATACCGTAACTTCAGATCAACCAACCTTTTTAGACCCTTCTAAAATTGAATGGGTTTATTTGGATCCTTCTGGAAATGAACAAGGTCCTTTTAATGGTGATTTAATGCAAGAATGGTTAACTAATGGATATTTAACTCCAGATTTAAAAATTAAACAAAAATCAGATATTACTTTTACAACCCTTCATGAATTTAGTGAAAAAGTTCAAAATTTTATTCTGCCTTTTAAAGTCCCACTTCCTGTTCAAATTCCCGTTTCTCAACCTTTATATCAACCTGAATTTCCAATTGGTAATCCTCTTTTAAATAATCAAAATCTTCTTAATGGTGATCCATTTAATTCAAATTTTAATCAATTTAATTCACCTTCAGGGTTTGGATCTCAATTATTTAATGGTAACAATCAATTCAATAGCTCGTCTTCTGCTCCTCTGTTTAATGGTCTTGATCAATTTAATATTAATTTTTCTTCAACTTTTGGTATACCTTCTTTACAACCTCAATTAAATCGTACTAATAGTGGTTGGGGGTTGGATTCTGCATCTTTGCAACAGTCTCAAGCTCCTGTTTCCCCCTGGGTTGCTAATGCTAAGTCTGTTTCTAGAGTGAATTCTCCATTTGTACCAGCTGATGCTATTGAACCAGATTTGAATCTTCATTCTTCAGTAGTCGGCCTTTTAGATGAAAAAGATATTGTAGGACCTACCGTGGTTCCTCAGCATGAAACTGCTCCAGAAATTGTTAAACAAGAAACTATCAAGATTCCAGAAGTAGAATCTTTAGAAACTTCAGTTGTCCCACAAATCTCAGATGTCCCACAAATCCCAGATGTTTCAGACCAAGTCGAAACAGTTGAAACAACCGAACCAAAAAAGAAAGTTGTTACCGAAACATCTAATCCGGCTCAACAACCTCAACCGGTCATAGCTCCTTGGGCTACTGCTGAATCAAATTCTAAACCAGCTCTTACATTGAAAGAAATTCAACAAATGGACTTGGAAAGACTCGAAAAGCAAAAAGCTCAAGAAGCTCGTGAAGCTCAAGAAGCTGCTGCTGTTGCTGCTGCAATCTCTGCTGTTGAAGAAAGAAAATCTGCAGCTTCAAATGATAAACCTTCGTTACTTCAAACTGCTAGTTGGGCATCTATTCCTACAACCGTTAATCCAATCAAGAAAACTCTTGCAGAAATTCAAAAGGAAGAAGCAGAAGCTGCAGCTGCTAAAGCTAAAGCTAAAACCAATGCAGGTATTCCAGTTGCAAGACCTTCATTTGCTTCTGCTTTAGCTGGTGCTTCACCTCCTGTTGAAAGTGCATGGACTACAGTAAGTTCAAAGAAAGCACCAGCTAAAAAATCTGTTGTTTCACCTGTTCTTGGTGGAGTATCTGTTAAAGCAACTCCACAATTATTAAGATCAGTATCTGCTGTAAATTCAAATCCAGTTTCATCATCAAGATCAACAATTAGAGAAGATTTCTTACTTTGGGCACGTTCAGCCATGACAAATTTATATCCAACAGTTTCAAAAGATGAACTTTTAGATATTTTCACAACTTTACCTCTGACTTCTGATTCATCTCAATTGATCGCTGAAACAATTTATAGTTCTTCTGCTACAATGGATGGTAGAAGATTTGCACAAGAATTTTTAAAGAAAAAACAAAATGTTGAACTGCAAGTTGGTCATGCAAATGGTAGTGATTGGAGTACCGCTATCGTTGCTACTGCTGGAAAATCATCAGTTGTTGATGAAGATGGTTGGAGTACTACAAAGAAAAAGGGTAGAAAGCATTAAAATTGTATAGCATATGCATTATTATTTATAGCACCTGTAAATTCAATAAAATACAAATTACTTAATGAAAGTAGAATATATAGGAAAATCTATCAACATCAAACTATTCTATGCCAAATCCGTGAAATTATATTCATTAGTCTATAAATATTTATGTACATTAGTTCACATATGTAAACCTTCGATGCCCAAAGCCAATTCTTCACTAGCGTGTTTATGATGTACACTCTTAAGGATTTTTGATACTAAAGGTAAATTTTCTCGTGGTATCATTACAATAGCAGATCTTGCCATTGAGAGGTAATTCATTTCGAAAGGTCCAGAAATTGAATCTGAATTTTCAATACTGTTAAAACCATTAATGAGTTTACTGGCAAGACCAGCTACAATACCTGTAGAATCTAATGGAAGTTTTGTCAAATCGATCGTTATGGGGATTATAATGTCTTGAGCAGATCCAATAATATTTCCTGAATCAAAGCCCATCAGTTTCCTTTTCCTTGAAGATTTAGGAAGAATAAGTGAAACTTCATTAGCTGACGTTCTGGTAATGGAGAAATAATCAGGTACTTTATTACTAGAAATTATGTTTGCACTCTTCAATATCGAGTTAGTCACTTCACCTGATCTTGCACCTGTCAAGAGGAGTTTAACTTTGCTATTGATTTTGGGTTTTATTCCCGAATCCAGGAATAATTTAAAAGTACTTTTCTCCAAAGAATGATCTGTACTTAGTAGGCCATCATCAGTTTGAGCAGTAGATGAGGGTGTTGAGTTTGAAGTAACTATATAACTATTGGAAATATCTGAAAATTGAAAGTTTTGCTTGGTTAAAATACTGATTACTTTCTTCTTTAAATGATATGGAATTAATACAATATCACTAAAATGACTCAGAAGAAAGAAAAGTGATATGTTATTTTCAGAAAGTGGTTTGGTTAACTCAAGAATACGAGCATTATTATCAAAACTACCATCACTATCAATTTGTAGGTTTAAAAATGTCTGATCAACAAGTTTTACATCATTATACTTCAATTCACGACAAGCATCAAGAGCAGTTGCAAATAAGCTCGTCATTATAGACGTAGAACAAATCACAGTACACTCTGTTGGAGTGAATGCAACATGAAAGAAGAAATTATCATCTTCGAAAATTGAGTCACTATCTGAGTCATCAAGATTATCAGACCCATTAGCTGCACTGCTATTACTATTGCTGGGTGAAAGGCCTGGAAGATTCGATGCCTTACTGGAGTTATCTACTGGAGCCTTACTTCTATCTCTAGACACTGATCTTTTTCTAACAATGGTATTAGATACAGTAGTTGTTAAATTTTCAGTAGACTGAATTTTTTTACCTCTTCTCTCTTCCCCATCACTATCTGAAGCTTCTGAGTCATAGTCGGTATCAAACGATTCATCTTCTTGTTCGCTGCTACTATCACTAAAGTCATCTTCTTCATCATCAGTCAGACTTGACAGATAAGTTTTCCTTGACTCCTGATGGAGCATTTGCAATATTGGGCCTGCAAAAATCCATGCTTTACTTCTTGGAGTAGATAAAATTGATAGCTTTGTAGGATTTAAATAAACCTGACTATTCATATTTTAATCTTGTAAGTGAGCTACTACCTTTAATATTAGCTCAAATAAAGAAGTGTTAAATGGAAATAGTTTTGACAAAGTGAAAATTTCTACTTTGTACCAGATGATTTACGGGGATCAAAAGAGGGGACTAAGAGTCATCATCCCAATTGGGAATTACGGTGGGGGCTCAGAGCACGTGTGCACCATAGTGGGCGCGGCCGGATCTCGTAAGTGATGAGTGCCGTAGCTTCCTAATTGGGACAGATGTACTATTTTTAATGAGTATATGACACCTTGAAATGGCACCATTAAATCAAGAATCGGGCAGTTGACAGGAGCATCAAGGATTTTAGAGACGTTGTGAGTTTATATCCATGGATATTACCGAGTTGTATACAGGAATTTGTAGTTATTGAAAATTATAAACAGTTGCTAACCAGGCCCTGATCTGTTCACTCCTTCCATAGCAACCTGCCTTAAGCAAGCCTAGAACGTACCTATACAAGAAGTTTACACTTAATCTACACTATATTTACAATATCTACTAGCCGTTGATTAAATTATACGGATGCTAAATTTTGTCGTTCGTAAAAAGTTTCCCATAGTTCTATTGCCTCTTTTTGAGATTCAATTGAACTTTCAATGAAAATTTCAACACTATTTCTAAAATCATCAATTCTTTCCATTTCAAAATTTTCAATTTCTTCTTTTATGGTTTCACTTATAGTAGTAAATTTTTTTTCATAAATCAGAGTCTTTTGGGAAAGTTTATCGATTTCAAAATTTAGTTGATTAATTTTCTCCTGTGAAGTTGCACCACTTGTAAATTTTTTATTTAATTTATCTAGCAGGGTTTGTTTTTTAGTTAATTCTTGTTTAAATGTTTGAAATTGTTGATAAATTTTTAATCTTGTATCAAAAACAAATTTTATTGATCCAATAATTCTAAGATATTCTTCAATTGTAAATCCAAGTGTAAGATGATCTTGTAAATTAATTCGATCTAAATTTTCTCTTAATTTAATTTGAACTTCACTAAAAGCATGTAGTAAATCGGTTGTAATTTTCAGAATTTCATAATTACCAAGTTCTTCCATTGCCAATGCTATCTCTTCTAAAATCCCCATCAAATCAATCCTTTGTGTACTTATAAGTTCAATTGATTTATAAAAATTTTTGAGATTATATTCTAAATCATCAATATATGCTTGTTTTTTAGTGAAATAATCATCTGGTTCATCGAATTTTGTAGACATTGAAAATAATGAACTCATAAATCCTGTACTTGATGTTGCTCCTGCTACAATTGGTGCATCTCCTAAATCTGTGTGGTCTTTATCTAATGAATCATTATTTTGAGTAGAAGCTCCACTACCACTAACTCTTTCACGTTCTTTTGATTCATTAACAAAATCTTCACTTGTTAAAAACATGACATAATCAGAATCATTACACAATGCTGGAATAATATTAATTTTTGATAACATTTTTTCAAGAGAAAGACGTCTGTTTTCAATGAAATTTTCATTAAATCTTCCAATATATGTTTGCTTTGAAGGTGGTGGTGGTATAATTTTACCAGGATGATTATTTTGAAGTTGATGATAAATCCATTTGAAATCTTTGTATCTCCTGGTGACACAAGATTCAGTTATTTGGACCGGCCAATGCTTAGAAGCTTCATTCTTTGATTTTGTCTTAATTGAATAAACTATATGAGCAGATGTAATATCCCCAACTTTCATGGGATCACCTACTGAGACTTCTAGTTTATTGAAGTCAGAAGTATTAACATTTTTATCAGATTCTTTTGATTTCGAAACTGTTTTAGCAAATTGATCAAGTTTTGATTCTTCTGTATTTCTTATATTATATAATGGAGCATTAGCTTCTTGAACTAATTTATCGGCTTTTGTATTTGTTGATGCATCGTCCAACTTATCAGAGTCATTAGTAGATGATCCACCTAATGGGCCTAAAGGTGATCCATTAAGATGTTTTACTACAGTTTTAGCAGGGTATTTTCTAGGTCTACCAGCTCTAAATTTCCCACTTTTCAATTGTGATGAACTTTTGGGTGATGATAATATAGATGCTGGTGCTACCGTTGAATTATTTACTTTTATTGGACTGTCTTTATCATTAAATAATGATTCTGAATTATCAACTTTTTGTGGAGATGCCATGAATGACTCTTCGAGTAGAGTTTCTTCACCTTGAGTTAGTTCACTTAATAAGTTTTGCTTACGCTCGGTTCTAACGTCATGTAAGTGACTCTGACGAGCGTCTTCGATTGGATCATAAGAAGCAACGGGTTTAGAGTCAATTTCACCGTTTTTATTAGAAGATTTATCGTCGTCGGACTCTTCATGTTCAGATTGATTTTCATGACCGATATTAAGGTCAGAAAACTCGTTCGAAAGAGGAGCCGTTGATGAATCAAATATCGATGATGATGCGAACGGATTGTGGGTCGTCAGTAGCACGTCATCCCAATGGGACGCTGTCAAATCTTCTGGATTCATAATGAACACTGAGTATATCGCTGACTTTAGGGGCGCGGATATAAGTGAGTCCGTACACCAAGAACATCAAAAGATTAAAACTTACAGCATACACCAGGACACCAAATGACCAAAAGTGCTCTAAATCATTCAATAGTTAAGTTTACGAGTGATTGGATCATTTTGATGATTCGGGTAATTTTACAAAAATTTTAAATCTATATTTTCACTGAACCAATGTTCGTCTATAGAATGTAAGTATTCGTATCTAACTAAGTCAATTCAAGTTATTTTAAGTTATTTTATCTATGGAGCACAGTAACCACCGTCAACGATGATATCTGTACCGGTTGTATAAGAAGAGGCATCAGATGCTAAGTAAAGATAAGCACCAACTAATTCTTTTGATTCACCTTCTCTACCCATTGGGATTAAAGTCCACCATTTTTCTTTCACTTTAGCATCAGCAAAATCACTAATTTCAGTGATTATATAACCTGGAGATACTGTGTTAACTCTAGCAAAATGAGCCCATTCAACAGCTAAAGATTTACCTAAATGAAGACAAGCAGCTTTAGCAGCATTATATGGAGCTTGCTTTTGAGGAAGGTTAACAATATGACCAGACATTGAAGCAGTGATGATGAAAGATCCTGATCCTTTTTTCTCAAAGATCTTACCTGCTGGTTTGGCACAATAGTATATAGCATTTAAATCACAATCCATGACTCGTTTCCAATCATCCCATCCATCAACTTTAATACACTCACCTTGTTCCCAAGCAACTCCTGCATTGGCGACAAAGATGTCAATGGTACCGAAATCTTTCTCAATTTGGTAGATAACCAGTTCCACATTTTCAGGATCAATCACATTACATTTGTATGCTTTACATTTAACCCCATAAGTCTTGGATAAGTACTCGGCTTTTTCTTCTGCCGGTTTGGAGTTATACCAAATTGCCACATCAGCACCTGCTTGTGCATAGGCCTCGGCCACGGCGTATCCAATTCCACCTGATGATCCAGTAATGGAAGCTACTTTGCCTTTTAAAGAGAAAAGTTCCATGACATGGTTGGCTGTTTTAGGTGCTGGTCTAGGGAGATCGACGACATGTTCATTGATGTATGAGTCAACCATTGTTAATATTTATAGTTAGGAAGTTTATATTAAAATTAGGAAGATTTATAAAATTTAGAATTAAAGTAAGGAATTAAAGCAATTTATATTTAAATATCGAAATATCTAATGGACTTTTTCCGAAACCCATGGAAAGTAGCAACTTATATAGCATATACCGCATAAATGAGGCACGTCGACCGTGCTATCGGGATGCCGCATTCGGTAGTAATGGTAGCGCCAAGAGCCGCAGCGATGCAACCATTTCTATAGGGGAAAAGGTCAAGTAAGATGATGCAACGCTGTAGTATGGTGGGGCTATTGTAATTGGGAGACGTAATGGGGTTCAGTCACACGAGAAACATTATGGTGCAAATGATGTTAGATAATAGCACTCAGACTTCCAGATGTCAAAGATTCACAATTATAGCTTTCTTCTGGAGGCACTATTTAAGTACCAGGGTTGAATTTTAATCTGATCAAATCAAGGATAGCGCCCATACTCAGTTTAGGAAACTCTAATTGGTGTCAATGAGCCGTTGTTGCCAATACATCAATCGGAAAAGAACACCGACATTCTAAACTCGACGACTTTTCCCCGGAATCATCAATTCGGAACAAAATCAACCGGGCTTTTGCGACCCACCCCGCAAAATCGTTACCATTATTTACGGTTACAAAGATTAACTTCAAATGTCTGAGACATTTTGCATCGAGGACCAACTCAATGTATTTGCAGATCCAATTTTTACTGTGTTTACTAACGTATAAACGCTAGTATGTTATGGGCGTGTTGCTTACGTCAATAATTTTCCGGGTTAAAGATGCTGCATCCGCGCTCGTACTAACGGGAATTTGAGGTTATCATTGCGAACGTACGTTATTGGCAAGTCTATGAGGTGGCCTTAGAAAATGGTCTAAATAAGATATGTGCATACGGTGTTGAATTGTTGATTTTGGGTTGAAAACGATCTTCCATTTGCTTCTGTGCTTTAATTTGACTCTAAAGTCCCTAAAAAAAAAAATATAGTCTATAGTGTGAATCTAACATAGTTTAATTTTCCGTGATTGCTGCAATTTTCCAGAATTGTTATGAAGTTTTAGCGATATTACATTTTATTCTCTGTAAGAACGGACAACTTTGAAAAGTTGCACTTTTTGCTGCTTCTCATGGTTCGATGATTTTCAACATAAAGAAGCCAGGAACACTTATGCCGTTATCACCTCCAGCAATAGTCTCTTGTGAGACTGTTTGAGGCATAGTAGTGTATAGTAAAGTGAAAAGTAGAAAGGAGAACCGTCAAAAAAGAAAAGATTTTTAAGACTAATTCCACAATATCTCCAGACTTGGGAAAGTTGTTCATATTTTACCACGAAGATTAGCTTACGAGTGTCTTATCTTTCGCTACTTATCAGACAGAGTAACTTATAGTCGACGGAAACATGGAGGGAGAAGTACATACACCCCGAAGTCTCTCACACAGCCATCCACTTCAGAGAATAGCATTGACATCAAAAGAAGAAAACTGTCTTCTATTGGAATAGATCAACTTGAGTTGAGATTATTGTTTAGCTTGATAAAGTATAATATTTCGGGCTGGACCCGTACACCATAGAATACATCAACATGTAAAAAGCAATTTACAAAAAAATGAATTCCTTTCAAAACGATACTTCATAGTAACTGTGACCAGCTTTATCTAAGTCTACCAACTTTAATGCCCTAAAGTACTTCGTATGTGGTCAGGTTCTTCTGTAGGATTTCTAAAGTGCATTTGCAGCTAAATGCGGTCCCCATAGTTAACATTATAAAGGGGTTACCCGACATTGAAAATTTTATCTCTTCTCATTTTTTTCAGGCATCTCAATTTTCTATATACTCTAACTTAAACATATTATATAACAAAAATGGCTTTTGGTGCTCCAAGAGGAAGAGGTTCTGATAGAGGTAGTCGCGGTGGATCCCGTGGCGGATTCGGTGGCTCAAGAGGCGGCTCAAGAGGTGGATTCGGTGGTGCCAGAGGTGGTGCTAGAGGTGGATTTGGCGGTGCCAGAGGTGGTTCAAGAGGTGGATTTGGTGGTGCCAGAGGTGGTGCCAGAGGAGGTGCCAGAGGTGGCGCTAGAGGTGGACGTGGTGGTGCCAGAGGCGGTGCTAGAGGAGGTGCTAAAGTTGTCATTGAACCCCACAGACATGCCGGTGTTTTCATCGCTAGAGGAAAAGAAGATTTATTAGTTACTAGAAATATTGCTCCAGGTGAATCAGTTTATGGAGAAAAACGTATTTCAGTTGAAGAACCAACTCAAGAAGAAGGTGCTGCTCCAACCAAAATTGAATACCGTGTATGGAATCCATTCAGATCTAAATTAGCTGCTGGTATTATGGGTGGTATTGATGAATTAGGTATTGCTCCAGGTAAAAAAGTTTTATATTTAGGTGCTGCTTCTGGTACTTCAGTTTCACATGTTGCTGATGTTGTTGGACCTGAAGGTATGGTTTATGCCGTTGAATTCTCTCATCGTCCAGGTAGAGAATTAATTGGTATGGCTAAAAAGAGACCAAATGTTATTCCAATCATTGATGATGCTCGTCATCCTCAAAAATACCGTATGCTTATCGGAATGGTTGATGCTGTTTTTGCCGATGTTGCTCAACCAGATCAAGCTCGTATTATTGCTTTGAATTCTCATATGTTCTTGAAAGATCAAGGTACCGTCGTCATTTCTATTAAGGCAAACTGTATTGATTCAACTGTTGATGCTGAAACTGTTTTCGCAAGAGAAGTTCAAAAATTAAGAGAAGAAAGAATTAAACCATTAGAACAATTAACTTTAGAACCTTATGAAAGAGATCATTGTATCGTCGTTGGTCGTTATGTGAGAAGTGGGTTAAAGAAGTAAAGAGTTCAATTTTGAACATCAATTTTTTATAAAAATGTTTGCATGTACTTTGTAGATTAATATAGTTCTAAATGTATATTTGTATCTGGAAAGGTTACCTACCTTAAAGAGGAACAGAAATTTCACTAGATAATTTTTTAAAATCTGGTGTACGGGTATTTCACCCTCGTCGTTTTTTCCATTTAAATTGCTTATTCCATGGTGTACGGAGTCCCATCGTTATTTGTGATCAACATATTGTGACTTGTTTGACAAGGTAAGTTTTGCCACAAGTGCTTTTCCTGTTTTCAAACAGCGTACGGAACAAAAGTTAAGTATAGAATTCAAATAGGAATATTTAAAATGTCCGAAAATTTTGTCGAAAGGCCACTTTCCTCCAAAGAAGACCAACCAGTATCGCTACCTCCGGGTTCTCAATCAATTATTGAACTTTCTACAGATGATGAAGATATAATTGAAGTAAATGATGGTGGCGATGAACATAATGATGATATTCAAATAACAGGTGCAAATAATCTTAATAATGATGATAGTATAGCCGAAGTATCTGTTACTAGAGTCCGTAGTGATTCTCCGCTAGCTAGAAGTGTTCGTAGAAGACTTGATGATGATATAGAAATTATCGATGAAAGACCTGCTGAAAGACAATTAACTTATATACCTCCAGAAACTTCAGTTGTAAGTGAAATGAACGCTTTCAGACAACACTTACTTCATAGAATAGAGACACCATTAGGTATATTTAATTCAACCGATGAAGTACCAAGACAACCATCGGTGGAGTCGGAACCTGAAATTACTCTGTTTAGTATCAGAAATGCTCGTGGCTTCAATAATATACCTAGAACAAGAAGTCAAGGTAGAATACGAGGTAGAGGTAGAGATAGACTTAGAGCCAGAACAAGAGCTAATGGTAGAGTTGATGTCTCGAATTGGGAACAATTTTTACCACAATTTTTCATTGAACAACTATCTAATAGATTTGATTTTGCCAATACTCTTGGTGCTATGGGTAATGACTTTCCATATGAAGCTACTGAAGAAGGTATTGAAGGATCTATTATGGAACGTATTGAAAGAGATAATGAACGTACACTTGATCGGAAACTTGAAAGTGAAAAGAATTTCAATAAAAAAGTATTGCAAGAAAAACAAGAAATAGCTAAAAATGAACTTCAAGGCTATACTAATGATATAAAACATGATGATAATGTTATGTGTGAAATTTGTGGTGTAACTTTAGGATTAGGAATTCCTGAAGATTTTATTCCTCAACCTAAATATAAATCAGGATTTGCTAAATATTCTGAACTTCATAAAATTCCAGCACCTTGGTTTTGCATATCTCAATGCCTTGAAAGTGATAAAGATCTTAGTAAAAGAGTATTTGCAGCTAAATGTGGTCATGTTTTCTGTGGTCGTTGCATAAAAAATATAATAAATAGGCCCAGTGGTAAAAAAGGTTCTCGTTCAATTTCAATGGACAACCCCCATATTTATGCACCAAGGAAATGTCCGGCTCAAGATTGTAGTAGAAGCTTTCATAGAGCTGGTAAAAAATCTTTCAGAGAATTATACCTATGATATAGTAATAGACTAATGAATAATGAATAAACCGAAACAGCACTTAAAGATGTAGCAAGTATGAGATATACATTCATCAGATAAATAATTATATAAAAAGGGCATCAAAAGAAGTAAATACGTAAAATCATTAATCAACTCTAGCTTCAGATAACGTTAAAGGTTTTATATTGTTTGAAAAAATTGAAGAACCTGATTTAAATCTATTGATCTTCTTTAATTTTTCTCTAACAACCATGACAGGGACACTAGATTTAGTGACTAAATAATTTGATAAAGAACCAAGTAAAACACCTTTAATAGCACTTTGACCTTTAGAACCAACAACAACTAAAGTAGGTTGTATATTATCAATAAATTCAAGAATAAGATGTCTTGGAATTGGATGATGAATTATTTCAATTACAATATGAATTTGTAATTTTGTAAGTTTTAATAAATTTAAAACTTGTTGTTTTGCTTTATTCAACATATTTAATCGATAATTTTCTCTGGTTGTTTCATTTGCAGTATTTCCTTTTAAATGATGATTATTATCATTTTCTTCAATAACACATACAATGAAAAGAACTGAACCATCAACTAAAACAGTACCTAAACACCATTCAAGAGCAAATATTGATTCAGGTGAAAAATCCATACAAACCAAAAACATTTTTGGTTTAATTATTGGATTAATAATTTGAAAAAAATTACCTCTAGTAACAGTTTGAATTACTCTTGATTGTGATTTATTTGAATCAATTTCTCCTTCTTTTATAGTTTCATTTAATTTTGAAGCAAATTCTGAATCTAATTTATCTTCAACTGCTGAAGTATAAGGAATTATAAAATCTTTTTCTTCATTTAATTCACTTAAATCTAATTTTTCAGTATTTGGTCCATTAGAATTTGCATCTAAAGATTTTAAATGATCATTTTCTTGATCAATAATTTTTTTACGATAATTTGAATATGCTTCAAGTTTTTGTCTTCTTGCTAAAGCATCTTGATCAGTTTTCAGTAAATCTAAATTATCTTGACCTGTTAATGCTTGTTTGTCATTTGCTAATTTTTTCATTAATTCTTCATCTAATGTATTACCAGTAGTTTTAGCATTAGCAAGTGCACGTTCAGTTGCTGTTAATTCTTCAAGTTTTTTAACAGTTGATCTATCATTTAAATTTGAATTTTCCAATATTGAAGAAATTTCATCAATCTTTTCATTTTGACAAGCATAATTTGGTAAAATATTACCCGTATCGTCATAATGAAATTTTTCATTATCATCGTCATCACTTATATGTTCTTCTTCACTTACTTCATCTTGCCATAACTGATTAGCTTGATTATCTTCATTAGAATCTCCTTCACCATCTAATTTCCCTCTAATTATTCTTTCTGAAGGATCGTGACTTGTAATTGACCATTTAAGTTCTTTATTTTGACGTTCATTCAGAGTAGATGAAGACCGGCTATTATTTCCTGATCGGGAGGGTGATACTGACCTCCCTCTTGACATTGATTTTTGAATTATCGCCAATTTCTCAGCTTCAAGCCGACTTTGACGACTGGCCATGTTTAAACAGTAGTTAGTTTAAATAATTTCTCAAGGGGACTGATCATTATTATACATGGCCAAGACATTTCCTGCATACAACCCACACAAAAATATATGATTGCATTGTTCTCAGCCTACATGCCTGGTTTACGGGTGGAGTATTTATTGCATATATACGTTTAATCTTCTTCACTATCTGAATCATCTTCAATGTATTCTACTAAGAAATTCCCTCCACTGGAAAGTTCACGTATATCGCCCAAATGTTGGTCGGAAGGTGGTACGACCTTTTTTGGAAATGGTTGTATGAGCTCAAACCTGAATGGGAATTGCTGCAAATATTGTTCCTGTGATAAAAGCGGTAAATCTTTAGTACTGGTGACTTCGTTATTTTGAAAAAATGTAAGTACATCATTTTCATCTGCAAACTCATCAGGTTTGTTAATAATTAGTTCGTTTATGTAAAGTCTAACTTCAACGAAAAGGTATAATTGATATACGAAGATTGACTTCAGAACTTCTTCTACTATTCTTTTACCGTTTGGAAGTTTTATAGCAACTTTAACACTTGATTCGTTATCTTGAATACTTTCAAACCAATTTGTATTTATTAAATTGACCAAAAATAGCTCTCTTGTTTTAGTTAATCTTTCAAGATTTTGTTCTTTTTCAATTAAGATTTTTTCATTCATCTTTTTGACTTTATCTTTTTCAAGAGATTTAAGATAAGCATCATCTTGTTGTTCTTTGATGAGTCGACTAAACTCCATCTCTTGCCTATCAATTCTTTTGGTAATGAGTTGAGGATTGAAATTATCCATTAACTTACTAAGATTCTTAATAACTTTTTTAACTGTATTATGAACCAAATCTTGAGCCAGAAGAAAATGAGATGCAATATTAGATTTATATAACATAGACATTGAAGGCATTATTGAAGGATTATTAGTTACATTCCCCACAAGCATTATATAAGGGAGTCTTTTAACTTTATAAGTTTTAGCAACTTCAAAAGATTCTGGATTTTCATCGATATTATTTATGTAAATTTGATTTTCTTTGAATGTGCCTGATGATTTATTGAATAATGATGCAAATGTTTCATCATTAAATAGTCTTCTAGTAAATTTTTGTGATTCTTCACTGTTATTGACAAGAATTACAAGTAGCCAATCGTAGTTTGTCAGGGAATGCAGGTGAACGTCATTGAAATTCGACTCATGTAAATTGTATTGAGAAGTATCAATTTCTGCTTTTGATAACTCACTAATATAACTATGGTCTTGTGAGTAGTTATCGTAATCGAATCGAGAACCTATTGCGTTTCGAGATCCTTGTATTGTATACCCACTGGCAGATACGAAACCTCCAAATAAATATTTGAATACTGATAAAATTACCTGGAGTAAAGTTTTAGGTATGATAAGAAGAATAATCCATAGGGTTCCTGTTAATTTCTTTGAGCTTTTAATAGACTGTGAATCTGAGCTGTTTTCAATTAACGAGTCTTTCTCATCAGAATGTACAGACTCCTTCTCTGACTCTTTCATAGACGTATAAATCCCCAATTCTAACGACCATTGATTGGAAATTCTAGGAGCTCTTGGTAATCGGGGGAGGAAATCGTCAAGAAACATTTGACTTTGAAGGTTAGACACACTTGACTCGGTACGATGGGTAAGATTCGACTCATTCTCGAATCGTTCAGTTGCGGATGAAAATTGCTGGGGTGGAAGGTCGGGTTGTTCTACGGAAGCGAATCCGGAGTCGAAAAAAGTTATAATGGCATTATTTAAATTCCAATCATGGCGAGAAAGTAACCGCTCAATCTGATCCCCATCTTGCTCGTCTCCCAATCCCGTCACGGTCTTGAACTCAGCGATCGTCAGTTCATGAGAAGACATTCTATAGCAGGTTGTTAAAGCAACTGCAACTTGAGCTAATGTTGGCCAATTTGCGCCATGGACGATCCGTACACCAAAGTGCCGTACACCAAACAGAATTGAAGTTATACATGTCTACCTAATCAGAAACAGAAGGTGAGCAAGAGCAAGGAAGCGAAGAAGAGATAGAGATTAGAAGAAAATATAGGGCTATATAATATTGACGGGTCTATGCTTATGATAATTTGCAGTGTTCAGTGAGGAACTTGCAACATTACCTTCTGCAGCAAATTTGCAGCCAAAATGAGCAGCAAAGAGTCAGAGAGAAAGAAACAATAAGACAAACCAATGTTGGGCATCTGAACGAAACGAACTACACCCTTACTTTTGTGAAGGTATTCACTCCATTGCTACAATATAATGCACATTGGTATATGACTCTCTTTAAAAGTAACTCATCATGACGAAGAGCCCTTCTAGAACGGGCCTTTCACCTTCAAATATCCAAAGGTAACCTTGATTGTAGTACTCAGGCTCAGTAAGGATTCTTTCCAGAATGAAAAGATTCCTCATATCTGAAATTTCGTTAGCATATGAGTCTACAAACCTTGAAACGGTCTTCTTTTCACCATGGCCATCCAAGCTAGGGCGACGATCTTCCAGGGACTTATCTTGATAAACATTCGATATAACATAATCTTTTGATGTCAAAGATGCAGTTGCATTGTAATTCCTGTAACATTCATCGACAATATCATAAAGTTGTTCGTCTGATACAAAATGCATGTTTGAGTAGCGTGGATAAGTATATGATTTCCGCTTTGCACTTCGAGATTTCCTAGTCATAGACAAATTTTTGAAGTCAATTTTTATAAAAGCAAACAACAGATAGATCAGCTCCTAATCTCGAAACAACCTGGATTTCTGAAACAATCACTCAATTCTGAAACACTTTCCCCTGATTTTCGCAGCCATTCATAGACGAGATTGTCACAGATCACTCTCCTGAAATGGTCTTCTTTATTGAGACTTCTTATCGTAGGTTTATATTAGATTGTTCTGAGCACAGGGTGGTGGTTCCAGGTGCATTTCAAGAAATTCAATCTTACTCTCTTAGTAATTATATGAAGCGTATCTGTAGTCGCTTGGTGATTTTTGGCAAGCTCAATTGGCTTTACTATCGGTAATCTTGGATTTTTAATTGGGAATGATACGAGTGTCCGATGCCTACGAGATTTGGCTTGCTGCAAGTCTGATCTCATTGATTCGTAATTGAAGCCTTAAACTACAAATATCTTCAATACTTTAACAGCACCTTCGTAGCTTTCTGGTGCTTCGTCATGCATGTGCATGCAGCCACACAAATAGGAAAATCATCGTAGATGTGATAGAGACCCCAGAACAAGGAAATACCTTATTGAGGGTGAACCTTGACATTCGTGCCCTAGCGTTGATACGTTCAGAAATGCAATTGAGTTTTTGTATAACCATATTGTCAGTTTTCAGTCACGGTGTCAATTTTGCAGCTTTTGTCGCAAAATATCATTAATTTGGTTGCAAAATCAGCGTCAACGCGAGGGTGTTTATGCAACACTTTACAATAGAAACGTGAGCTCAAGACTTGATATTATGAAAAAGGTTTATCAATAGATTCATGCATGTAAAATGTACGATACAGGGAATACCCGACAAGATTGTCGGTGACTAAACTACCTGCATTGATAAGGCTAAAGATTATAATGTGAATATCTCTCATCAAGACTACAATTGACACTAAGTTGCCAAGTACCTGAAGACAAATCTGACCATAATTACTTCGGCGGCTTACATCTGCACTACCCTTTGCAATTTCTCTCCGACTATGCTCATTCACTGCTCGAACACTCATATTGTCTACAGTGTACTTGTTCACATTCGTTTTCTACAGTGTATAATTAAAGAGGCCAAGACGGTTACAGCCCAATCATCGAGTCATTGTCACGAGGAAACACAAGCTCAGCTCTGCACCTGGAACCTCGCCTCTGACACATAACGGCCGTCTCAGTCGTTAGAAGACAGGACGAATGGAATCAATGCCAAGATGTCATTGTGTCGCATGTGACGAACGTAGCCTCTACCTTCTGATAGCCTGCGAGGGTTTGGACTCAATGGGCCCGGCAATCACCCGATATGGCGGCCTGTGTCGGCGCCTGTTCCGCACCGTTCCGCACCGTCTCGTGCCCTTTCGCGCCATCTCGCACCATCTCGTGCCCTCCGGCTCGATGGCCTGGCGATATCTGGGGACCTGCGTGGTCACATGACAGCGCACATCCTCGGTAAGTCTGTCGGTCAAATGGGCTCAGGCGACCCCACCAAGGTCCAGAGACGTCCGGTCTGCCCCGGATTATCTTTGGCGTTGTAGTAATCAGAAGCCGAATCTGGGTGCCGAAAAATGCTTGTGTCAAAGTGAAAATCAAGTAAGAATGTAATTAAATAAAGAAGAAACACCATTTTGCTGCCCCCTCATTGGTTTAGATTCAAACGATAATTTAAGATCATTCGGTACAATTGAAAAACAATCTAATACAGAAAAATTTCAAAGGCTCGTTGCTATTTCGGTTTCTTTTTTAAGCACTTTTTTTTTTCACAAGTTTTTTTCTCGCTTCTATTGCTTGATTCACGTTTCTATACACGATTTTAATCCGGAGCATTTTCAAATTGCTTCAGTCTCGAAATATTTAAATATACATTTCTTTTCCTTGATAGCATTTGAAAGTGACGGTTTTTTTTTTCAAAATTTGTAATTAATGTCAAGATTTATTAAATCTGCTTTAGGAAAAGCGACATTGGCTACTACTGCCGCAATCGGAGGTACTGTTATCTATCTTGATTTTATTAGGTCACCAAATGAACCAAATCTTCAAAATTCTTATAAAGCTTTAAAGAAGACACTTCCATTACCACCATCAAGAGAATCACTTATTGAAAAAGCTAAACAAACTCCAAAATTTGATGTTCTTATTGTTGGAGGTGGTGCAACTGGTACTGGTACAGCTATTGATGCTGCTACAAGAGGTTTAAATGTTTGTCTTGTTGAAAAAACTGACTTTGCTGCTGGAACTTCGTCAAAATCAACTAAAATGGCTCATGGTGGTGTTAGATATTTAGAAAAAGCTATTTTTCAATTAAGTAAAGCTCAATTAGATTTAGTTATTGAAGCCCTTAATGAAAGAGGTAATATGTTAAGAACTGCTCCTCATTTATGTTCAGTTTTACCAATTATGATTCCAGTGTATAAATGGTGGCAGGTTCCTTATTTCTTCATTGGTTGTAAAATGTATGATTGGTTTGCTGGTCATCAAAATTTAAGAAATTCAACCATTTTCTCTCGTGAAATGACAAGTGCAATTGCTCCAATGATGGATGATTCAAATTTAAAAGCAACTTGTATTTATCATGATGGTTCTTTCAATGATGCTAGAATGAATGCAACTCTTGCTATCTCTGCAATTGATAATGGTGCAACTGTTTTAAATTATGTTGAAGTTATTCAATTATTAAAAGATGATAAAAAACAATTAACTGGTGTTCGTGCTCGTGATCGTGAAACTGGTGAAGAATTTGATATTAAAGCAACTGCTACTGTAAACGCAACTGGTCCTTTTGCTGATAAATTATTAGAAATGGATGAAGACCCTCTTGGTTTACCTCCAAAAATTGAACAAGCTCCAAGAATGGTTGTTCCATCAAGTGGTGTTCATGTTGTTTTACCTGAATATTATTGTCCAAGAGATATGGGTTTATTAGATCCTTCAACTTCTGATGGTCGTGTTATGTTTTTCTTACCTTGGCAAGGAAAAGTTTTAGCTGGTACCACTGATACTCCATTAAAATCTGTACCTGAAAATCCTATCCCATTAGAAGAAGAAATTCAAGATATTTTAAAAGAATTACAAAAATATATGGTTTTCCCAGTTAATAGAGAAGATGTTTTGTCTGCTTGGTCGGGTATTAGACCTTTAGTTCGTGATCCCAAAAAAATTCCAAAAGGTAAAGATGCAAATTCAACTCAAGGTTTAGTTCGTTCTCATTTAGTTACAACTTCAGATTCTGGATTATTAACTATTTCTGGTGGTAAATGGACTACATATAGAGAAATGGCACAAGAAACTGTTGATACTTTGGTTAAAAATTATAATTTTGATGGTAAAAATGATAAATTATTACCATGTCAAACCAATAAAATTATTTTAGCTGGTGGTGAAGATTATTCAAAAAATTATTCTGCAAGATTAATTCATGAATATAAAATTCCATTAAAATTAGCTAAACATTTAAGTCATAATTATGGTTCAAGATCATCATTAATTCTTGAATTATATCAAGAATCTGATTATAATAAATTACCAATTACTTTAGCTGCTACAAAAGAATTTCATCCATCAGAAATTCAAGCTTCAAGTGGTAATAATTTGTCTTATCAATCATTTGATGAACCTTTCACTATTGCTGAATTAAAATATTCTCTTAAATATGAGTATATTAGACATCCAATTGATTTCTTAGCTAGAAGAACTAGATTAGCATTTTTAAATGCAAGAGAAGCTCTTAGTGCTGTTGATGGAGTTGTTGAAATTATGAAGACTGAATTAAAATGGGATGAAGAAACTACAAAAAAATATACCTATGAAGCTAAAGATTATATTGGTCATATGGGTATTTCTCCAAAGAAGTTTGATGTTGCTCAATTCACTGTACAATAACAGTGACTATAGATGTTAAAGTATAGAGTTAATTATGTATTAATCTTAGAGTGTCTAAGTAATTAGTTGTAGATCCGTACCTCAAAAAATCCCGTAAATGCTTCTGAATCAGGGATATTGCGCATATGCCCTAAACCTGCGCCAACTTAAAGCTTCTTCTAAACATATGGAGACGCCAATTTCACTAAATAACCTGTCCGCTGAAAATTCCCCGGGAGATGAAGGGAAATCGAAAAGAATAGTCCAGAGATCTCGAGGTGGTTGTTCTAGTTGCAAAAAATTGAAAATTAAATGTAATGAAGCTAAGCCAATATGTGAATATTGTAATCATACAAATCGAGACTGCTTTTATCCACCAGTTACTATACGAAAGAAAAAGACAGATAACGGTCGTCAATTGGTGAAACAGCAGGAGATCTTTAGTCTTGCTAAACAATTAAACATTTCCAAATTTGAACTTAGAATGTATAAATTTTTCAATGATTATTGCATTAATCTATTGACATATGGAGTTAATAAAGAAGCAGAAAGTGTTTGGAGAAGTGAAGGATGTAGATACTTCATATCGTCTCCGTTAGTACGACTGTCAATTCTTTCATTTGCAACCTTAAATTTATGGCCTCTTTGTGATGTTTCTCACTTTATACAAATCGATACCAATGAAGAAGATGCAGATGATTCAAGATTATTAAGAAATACATACTTAAGGCATGTTTATAAGAATCCAGAAGATATCAATGAAACCTTGAATCAGAATCCTCGGGAACTTTTCACTAAAACATGTGATTATTTTGAAGATACTATAAAAAAGTCGAATGCTAATATGTCAGAATTAGTGTCAAGTTTACATGATATAGACCCAACTAAACGAGCAGCAGGTTTTATTTCAGGAGTATTGACCGTTGCTTTTATGTGTATACATCCACACAGACTAATGCCTCTATTAAATTTTGCAACTTTTGATGGTGAAGATACAGAATGTGTGGATTTCTTATCTTTTAATCAGGGGTATAATAGAATTGGACGGGAAATGTATGAAGACAAAGATCCTAAGTTTAAACTGTTGTTTGTTACACCACATTTTAGAAATGTCAAGAAGAATAAGAATTATCCAATCGTTGACTATTTATTTGAACAAATTCATCAATTTTATCCATTTGATGAAATAAATTCAGTGTCTTCATCAGAAATAAATACTCTCACTGATGCTGTATCGCTTTTATATTCATGTATTGCAGTTACAGAAAAGCTCCGATACCCATCGCCCATTTTTGTATGGATAGTTAAATTATCTGATGCTTTTCATACTTTGGTTCGTGAGAGACATCTACTTGCACTAAAGATTCTATACGCTCATTCTGCTTTATGTATTTACTGCAGATTATTCTTATTTTCAACTTCAAACTTATGGGCAGACTACTTCAATTGGTATTATAAATGCCTTGCCATTGATGAGTTTGAAATCAAAATATACAAATTATTACAAGAGAAGCTTTATCGTCTTGATCTTGATAAACTTTCACAGGCTGGCCAGTTTGATCCAGTGGCAGTATTTGATTCGTTAGATACTGAAACAAATATGCTGTTACTCAAAATCAGCGACGAAGGTCTAGATGTAATAGATGTTTACGATATGCCGGATTTACTAAGTTAAATGAATTTTCCGGAGAAATGGAACGTTTCATTCTTTATTATATAATTACTCATTTGGCAATTAATTACGGATTTTACTTCCTGTTCATCTACTCCTTTGACACGGATCATAATATACCATACGTATCACCATCGTGCAACAAGAGTATCAAACAACTACAATAACTCTCCCACCTTGAAATTTGTTAGTGAATCTTTTTATAGATCTGTAATTTTAATGACTCACATCAATTCACGTAGTGTTGGAACCATCCAGATTAGGAAAGATTTCCGGGTATAAGAAGGCATTAAAATCCACTATTCGGAACAATTGAAAATGACCTCCATCACAACCGACTACTTGCTTTTTGACCTTGACGGTACTCTTGTGTTTTCAAACGAAGCAGTTGAAGCAACTTGGAACGATACTATCAACACCCATAATGAGACGCATCCAGAATTACCACCTTTAGATCTTGAAACTTTCTTAAAGACGTCTCACGGGACTCGAACCCAAGAGCTCTTCAAGATTCACTTCCCTTATAAACCAAATGATATGGAAAGTATAAATGATTTTGAAGCTTTAATTGTATCAAAATATGGTCAATTTGCTAAGCAAGTTCCTGGAGCTTCAGTACTTCTACAGAAAATCAATGCACAACATCATTCTCAATGGGCTATAGTTACTTCCGGAACCAGAAAACTTGCTCATGGTTGGGTATCGCTGTTGTTTCCTGAAGTCAAAGCCCCAGAAATCTTCATTACTGCCAATGATGTTTCTCATGGAAAACCTCATCCTGAAGGTTATGCTTCTGGTAGAAGTAAGCTTGAAAAAATCAATGGTAAATTAGGTGATGCTATTGTTTTCGAAGATGCTCCAACTGGGATCAAAGCCGGGGTTAATGCTGGATTTAAAGTGGTGGCTTTGGCAACAACTTTCTCAAAAGAAGTGCTTTTGGCGGCCGGTGCTAGCTACGTTATCAACGATATGAGAGACGTGGATATCGCTGAAGAAAACGAGAAATTGGTTGTAAAATTACAAACCTTATGATTTCTTCAAATAACTTCATGCCTGGAAAATGGCGATATGGAACACCAGGATACATAGAAATTATAGATAAATACAAATTACACTTAGATCTGGAAAATAACATAAAATAGCACCAGATACTATAAGCACTAACTATATACAGAGCCTCTATGAACAAGAAAGGTTCCGCTGGTCTTTATAATTCTTGGGTAAAGATAAATACATTATTAAATAGTTCGACATACTTTCGAAAGTTCACATATTTGACATTACGTAGTTTTTGGTGTATCAAGAAGATGTAACTCATTCATGGCTTCAGTGACTTTAGTCTCTCTTGCCTTCTTTAAATCGTTAGATCTTTTCTTGTCGGTCACAGCAAATCTTTCTGCATCTGTTTGAGCATTGGCAGATCTGTATCCACCGGTTTCCAAACTGGTATCGGCAGGATCGATGTTATACTTTTCTTGAAATTCAGTCAGTGGTTCTTTCAAGATTTGTTTTATATCGTCATTACTGATAATTTGATTATGAAGACCAAATCCAAAACACCATTTCAAGTGTAAACACCTGAAATATAAGAACCAACTATTGATAGGCAATGATTTTGATTTAGATAATTTGATATGTGTTGAACTCATAAGTTGACTAGATAATTCAACTCCATTAGGTGATCTTTTATATATTTCAAGCCTCTTTTCGGAGTCGGTATAAGTTTCGATGGTATTATAAGTTTCTTTGAAAGTAGTATGGGTTTCCTGTTTTGTTTTCTTCCCAATTTTCTTCGACGATAAATGACTTAATCGGTCACATATTGCTAGTAATGCACTTTGCTCATAATAAGGAGCATTATAATTAAATTCTTGATCATCTTCACCTTCATCATCATCATCATCATAAGAGAAAAGTTCATAACATAAAGCAATAACTCTTGCTGCTGCTCTAGAAATTTCAATTTCGTCTTCGAGATCTAAAATTTCAACTAATTTTGAACACAAATCAGATAATAATTCATTAAGGAACAGACTTCGAGGTAAAAGAGTTAAAAGTACACCACATCCATGAATAGCAGCAACTGCAACATGAGATTCTTCAGCCACGAGGATTTCTTGTTCACTAACTATTTGTTTTTCGAAACTTTCATGCATTAAAGTAGAATATTCTCGATCACCAGAAGTCATTTGTTGCTTAGCAGCAGTAGCACTTTCCACGAATCCTTGAGCCAATTCAAATAACCAAGTAATCTTAGCATCTACTCCATAAGCAGATGTTCCATTATAAAGTACTAAAAGTAATCCACAATAACCTGTGATTATACTAGCTTTAACTTCATTAGTTATAAGAGAACTTGATGAATCTTGAATTAATTTTTCAATAAATTCAAATAATTGAGTATTTGCAAGATCACCAAATTCATTTAAGTCACTAACCAATAAACCTATAACCGAACGATATAAAAGAATTAATTCTGAGGATGAACGGAAATCTTTTGTATAAAGGATATTTAATAAATTTTCAACCGTTGATTCACTAACAAAATTAGTACTACCAGCATGTTCTTCATTATAAATAGCAATTGGTTTTGTGGCTACAAGTCTATATAATTGAGCGAGTAAAACTTCTCTTGAATCCGAGGAAACTTCAGTTCTTGGTCTAAGAAGAGAAACTAAAATTTGATTAATTGTAGTCAGATCAGATTGAATTCTTGACTTGTTTAATTCAGAAACTGTCTTCTGTTTATAATCATTTTTGTTATCATTATTTCTTCTCTTTTCCATTGGTTCAAATTCAGGTCTTCCAGGCAGAGAAATTAATGATTCTAAAGATTCTAATTTTGAAGCTAAAAGTTCTTCAATATGTTGAAAATTAACGTCTAAAACTCCATTTTCTTCACCATCGGGATTAGGAGTTCTTGCTCGGGACGGAGATCTTGTAGACGATCCAGAAAATATATCCTCTCTTAGTGATTTAATTTTCAGTCTCGACATAGTAGAAGGAGTATGGTTTGAATATGAATTTATGAGGAGAATGACCTTATCTTTTGTGCGAAAGTTAGAGCAACCAAAAATAGAAGATGTAGGAGGAAGAAGAAGAGGAAGCGAAATGAGGAAGGAGAAGGAGAAGGAGAAGGAGGAAGAAGGATGGAGAATGAGAGAGAAGGAGAAGGATGCAGAAAGTGACGGAGGTTGGCGTAGAAGAGTTAATAGAATGGAGCAATTGATCAAGACCATGGCCTGAGTTGTAGAATCAGGGACTAGACCCTGAATAGTGATATAACTACGGTAGTTTACGGGGTACAGAAATTGAGTTGATTGTAAGTTAAAAGTAAGTTGAATGTGTATTAATGACGTTGTGATGGAGTTGGTGGATAAGCCGGCTGGCGTAGTCGCTGGAGTGATGAGTCTGGTGGTTTCAATAAACCCTCCTATAGCTCAAAATGCTACCTCATACGGAAGAACATACACCTTATCACCATTTTCTCTGACCGTCTTCCCGTGTGTATCTCTAGGCTGAGACTTCCGCATGTCGAAAGCGTCAATTTCGTTATTAATTTTGTTCCTATCTCGAGGATAATCTCGACCGTAGTATCCAACTACTCTTCTGTACACCAGGTATCCTAATTTTTCATAAAGAGTTTTAGCCACTGTATTTGTCACTCTTACAAATAGGTCGACGAAAAGAGTTTCATGAGGTTTAACGGCGGTGGTATTATCGAGATTTTGACATAGATCAGATGCTAATCCAATTCTACGATACTGTTCATCAATAGTAACAGCAGTAATATGAGTATGCCATTCATTTTTAGCAAGTTTTCCTTCTGTTTTACCCATCATATACCCACTTATAGTATAGTCTTGACTATAAGTAGGAGAATTGGTGATTTCAATTGATTTAAAGAATAGTGATGGCCATTCAAGAAGGTACTGCGAGTAGAACAGGAGATTGAAATTCTCCGTTAGTGGATCAAGATTGACGGAACTTAGCTCGAATAAGTCTTGCATGCGGAATGGCTTAATGGAGGTCATGCTGGTGTGTGGATCTTAGGAGGTGTGGATGTTTCGACAAGTGTAAATCAGTAGATTTTGAATATGGTGTGAAAAGTAGGTAAAAGATATGGTGTGAAAATTAAGGTATCTGCAGTGGGTAAATTCGGACTAAACAGCCTTGTGTTCTGATCAGGTCTACGGTTCTTCTGAGCTTAACAGTCTCGATTCAACAGCCACTTGGTCTTCCAATTGTCTTCCAATGGATTATTCTACAGATTAATTACTGTGCGGGTAACAATTTTTTTTCAGTTTTCGGCACTCTTTAGCTTGAGCAACAAATCTAACTACTCTAACTACTCCTACTTTATATTGCAAATATGTTTGGTGGTCCAGGTCAACCTTCTGAAGAACAACAAAAAGCTCAAGAAAAATATGCTCATGATACTTTAAAGACTGCAGGTGTTATTGCTGCAGCTTTATGGGTTACTCCACATCTTATTCATTTCGTTAAGAAACAATTATAATTATGAAAAATTCATCTGTACATATTTAACGAAATAAATTTTTTATAATGGAAGTGTAAAATGTAGATTAATCATCCAAATCAACTAATTCGTCTCTAATCTTACCGATTTTTGAAGCTAAATTTAAAAATTCAAACCTTTCTGCAATTCTTGATGCTGCCATTAATGCTTTATCATTTTTAATAAGTTTTACAATACTCAAGGCTTTATTTAATCTTGATTCTTCACATGATTTAGCGAAAAGTTTTAAAAGTGATTTATCAAACATTATACTGTATTGTTGTAATCTCTCCAAAATTTCTTCATCTTCATCTTCAACTGCTTCATCATTTAACGTATCATTAACAATTTTACCAACTGTTGAAGCTCTTAAAAAATTTTCTTCTGGATCAAATGGTCCTGCTGATGGATCTCCTTCGGGACTATCATCTGGGAAAAGCTCTTCATCAGCTTTCTTTTTACGTTTCTTTTCAACCACTAAAATTGGAAGTTGAATATCTAATTCAACTGGTAGTGATAATGGGAATCCCGGATAATTAGAATTATTCTTTAATATTAAACAATTGAGTTGATCTCTATATAATCCTAATGGCCAACATCTCCAATGCTTTTTAATATCATTATTCCCATATTCTGTAACAGTATCATTACAATTTAATATTGGAATCCATTTGGCATTACCAGTTTCTCTCCATGATGCTAAAATAAGTAAAGTTTCATCACTACCTGCAACAAAGCATGGATCATTATATTCATTGAAGAAAATCCCTTTTATTAATGGTTTACCATTCACTTTCCGTAATGGCATTAACGTATCTTGCTGAATAAATTTATAATCATGATTCATATCAACTAAAGAATAAGTAAATACCGATGGCGATACTTGATTAACCATTAAAAGTGTAGAAGCATTTGAAGAAATCAATGTAACAACTGGTGTAGTTTTCATCAAATTTATGCATAATCCATATAAATTAAAGAATCTAACATAACCCAAATTTGATGCAACTACAATAGTACCGTTATTATCCCCAGTAATACTTATTGAAGTAAGATATTCATCCTTTAAAAGTGGAACCTGGCGTTCCCACGAATCATTGACAGAGTTATGATGACGGTAGTAAATTTTACCATTTCCATTTCCCTTATGACCCGAACCAGCAAGGATTATTCCTCTTGAATTTATTGAGCATAAGTCAAGCCCGGATTGATTGAGAAAGTGATAGTCTTTATTAACTGTTCTATCGAAGAATGATACTGTAATAGTTTGTTGCCCATCTCCAAGGGAATCTGTCTTTACAGACCAAGCATATCCAACCGAGTTCATTGAAAGATACCGTCTTTGAGTGGAATCTGCCAGCGACCATGGTGTAGAGCCAGGAGAGTAGGGTAAGATGGACGATGAAACATCAACCGATGGTGCTGGAGAGAATTCTACACTCCGACTAGCATACCCGTTTGGTTTCTTTAATCTCTTAGAAGCTCTGTCATCAAATACATCGTCTACTGACTTATTGTAGTATTTCAATGGATCTTCATCTTCAGCAAAGTCATCTTTATCATTGATTTCAGGTTCTTCCTCTTTATCTTCTTCTTGTTCATCTTCATCATCATTTTCGTCTTCATCTTCATCAACATCGTCTGCTTCATCTATAATCATTGATTCTTCAGCATGAACTCGATTGCCGTTAGAAACAGTAGTATTTTCATCTGGAATTTCGCTCAATTTCACGATATGACCAGCTGAAGAGCCTACGAAAAGTCCGTGATTAGTCCATGCCATATTCAAGGCGATATCATTATCTAAATCTAAATTGATTAACTTAATTAGTTTCCCGGTAGTGAAATTAATAAAAGAAACAACATCATCATCTGTAAGTACAGCCACAAGAGTATTTTGAGGAGAAAGTTGAAAATCCACCACAATTTTAGGAGATTCTGATTTTAATATTCGTGGACTTTTCATTGATTTACTGAAAACAGATATAGCACCTTTTACACCACTAGATGGTGCAAGTAAGAATTCACCATCTGAAGTCCAAAGAGTTTTAACACAAGTAACTTCATCACGATGTTCTTCCTTATAATCAATGTAATCAAGAGAAGTATTAAGTCTTGGTAGAGTAGTTTCTTCAAAGATCCCATTAAGTGCAGGTTCTTCAGTTGTTACCGAGAATACAGCAACAGATCCATTGGTTAATGTAACAGCTATCAGTTCAAGCGTAGGATTATAGGATATAGAAGTGACAGAATCTTGAATGTTAACCGTTGACTTTGCCGAATTATTTTCGAGGTCAATAATTACCAAAGACGAATCATCACCTCCACAAATGACTCTCTTCCCTTGATTAATGAAAAGAGCAGCTCGAAGTGGTAACTCGGACCGGTAGATGGCATTGGATAATCCACTTGACTTATGGATCTGCTCAAGTACCCCGGAAGTATTTGTAACTAATATAGAATTAGAATATGTAGATATAGAAGTTATATTATCGATTGAATCAAAAGATGATGGTTCTAAATCAGGTTCAGAAACTTTAAAGATCTTAAGAATTCCAAATGAATTGGCAACCACAAGCAGGTCGTCTGCAGCAGCACACACAAGTGAGTTGCCGTCGATAAATGCCGGTACGTTTTGCATGGTCGACGCGTCTGTGAAGATTAGGTGAAAAGTGAGAAGTGAAAAATCTGAGAATTGAGTAGTAAATTAAGATAACGAGTACGATATGGAAATGGACTGAAAAAATGTGAAAATTCTACTGAAAGACTATGTAAAGTTATTTTTCACTACAAGCTGCCAATTCGAAGTAAGTGATTCTAAAAGTGCCAGATCACGAAGAATTGAAACTAGTAAGTGAAAATTCCCGAAAATTTCAATCTTAAGTGTCGTATTTTTCATATCTTTTTGCAATTTATACGTTTAGTACCTACAATTTTCATTTTTTTCAAAAATTGTACTTTTTACTTAAAAGTCTACTTTTACATATCGTAAATAGTTATTGATAATACACTAGGCCCATTCAGGCTTGTTGTTATAATCGGAGTTGCCTCTTCCTCTCCCGCCTCTACCTCTTCCACCTCTTCCACCTCTACCTCTTCCACCTCTACCTCTACCTCTAAAACCACCTCTACCTCTTCCGCGTCCACCGTTATCGCCATGCACGGAAGCCTCACCAAAAGTATCGTAGTTGAGTGATTTCTCTTCTGACCATCTCATTCCACCACGAGTCTCGGTCGAGGAAGAGATATTGTCGAAGAATGAACTTTTATTGTACACTGGTGCATTCAGATTTTCACCATCAACTTCCTTGGTGAATTTAGCGTTGGCTGACTCAAAGTCAAACTCGTCACTTGGAACAGCTGGTGACTTGGATTGACGTCCAGGTGCTGGTGCCGATTGCGGTTTAGCATCTGCTGGAGATTTAGATTCTCTGGCTTTAGTCTGAACTGGTTCAGCTGAACTTTCAGGTTGCAGTTGTGGTTCGCTGGTAGTGGAAACAGCGACAGGAGAAGATGCTGTTGGTGCAGCAGCAGGAGCAGCAGGAGCAGGACTAGCAGTCTTTTGAGCTGGGGCAGGTGCTTGTGCTTGTACCGGTTTCGGAGACTGGGAAGGAGGTTGAGTTTGAGATGATGGAGCACCAGTTCCAAAATTCGCCGGTTCCGGCTTGACTTGGTCAATAGGTACATCCAAAACGGTCAAATCCTTTACGTCAGAACCACGGAATACAACAGAGTCGTAGATTTCAGCACCTGGTAATACTTCCATATTTGGGTTTCCTGCTTGTGCCATTCTACCTTCAGTTCCAAATGATCTCACTGATCTCAAGGCCACGGTAGAATCAGTAGCATTGATATTTTCCAAGAGACCTACATAACGAAGTCCCTTATTGGAAATCAACGAAATGGTCTTCCCAATATATTGTGACATTTGTATAAAGAGTTGATGTTGAATTGAGGAAAAATACTCACAAAATACAATGGTTGTGTGTGAGGCTGATGATGTTAGAGAAAACACCAAAATTACGAATTAATTGTCAAAAAAGACTTTGGAGGCAAATTTAGTAGTACTGGAAGTTCACATGTTTATAAGTTGAAATCAAGTCAGAAATTCGGAAAGAAAAGTGTAAAGGAATTGAGTCCGGGGTGAAATTTCACTTGGCTGCAACTGAACCGAGATACCTACACCAAATCGGCCCAGAACCGCTAAAAATCCAAAAGAAGAGCTAAAAAAGAGCAGAGTAAGGCTGCTAACATAGGAAACACACCTAAGTTGTTAAAGAGATTAAACGAAGGCAACTACATGTTATTTCTTATTTTTGAAATGTATGGTGTACGGGTGTTATGTTTTGAGATGTACGGGCGTACACATAAAACACAAATTATTCAGTGTCCAACTTTACGCTCTTCACTACAATATGGCAAAAGAAGAATCTACCCAGCTGGTTCCGCTAGAAGCAGAGCAGGCTCCTGCATCGCCCGTCTCCGGCACAGAATCCCCTTCTGCAGGATTAGATGCTGGTTCTGATGCAGGTTCTGATGCAGGTTCTGATGCAGGTTCAGATAATTATGAAGAAGATTTGTATGCAATGGAAGCCCATAAAAATACCGATTCAACACAAGTGACAAAGAAGAAAAATATTAGGAAAAAAAAGAGAGATACACCTACCCCAGCAGCTGAATCCAATAGTTTTGTTCCTGTTCAAGAATCTTATGATGATGTACCAGATTATAGTAATGAAGATCCAGCATCTAGAAAAAGAAGATTATTAGAAGAGAAAATGACTAGTGCATTAAAAGCTAAATCTACCAGATCTCGTAAAGCAGATGAAGATGATTTAGAAAGAATGCAAGATGATAGAATTGATTATTTAAAGAATAAAATGATTGAAGCTGCTAATTTAGATGTTGAAAAAAATTCCCAAGGTCAAATTGCTACAGAAAAATTAAAATTATTACCAGAAGTTTCAAATGTTTTATCAAAAGCAGATTTAGCAATTTCAATTCTTGATAATAATTTATTAGAAGCAGTAAGATTATGGCTTGAACCACTTCCTGATGCATCAATGCCAGCTTATCAAATTCAAAAAGAATTAATTCAATCATTAGAATCATTACCAATTAAAACTGATCATTTAGTTGCTTCTGGAATAGGTAAAGTCCTTGTATTTTATCAAAGAAGTAAAAGAACTGAAGGTAATTTAAAAAAAATCGTTGATCGTTTGATTGGTGATTGGACAAGACCAATTTTAAATAAATCAGATTCTTATAAAGATCGTTCAATTCAATTTTCTGAATATAATAAGAATAGATTTACAAATCAATTATCATCATCAAAACGTTCTAAACCAAAGGAAGTTAAATCTTTATATGAAGAAAGTGCTGAAAGAAGGAAGAGAGCTGCAATTCCATCAGCTAGAACAACTGCTTATAAAATTGCACCAAAAGTTGATGTTAGCTTATTAAGAAGACAACAAGGAAGAGGAAATGATGAAAGATATAAGAAAATTAATCAAAAATTAACTTTGATGAATTTTAAGAAAAAGACAACTAAGAAAGGAGGTCCTTCTATAGAAGGTAGAAATTTGGCCATGTAATGTATACTACAATATAATAAATAGTAAAAAATGTAGCACTAGGAGTATTGTTTTGAATTATAAGAAGTATCAGACAAAAGCTACTGATTCAAGATATGGCCTAAACTGTTCTGTGATGTCTTAACTACTCGGTGATGCTCTGAACCCCTAAGTGAAGTCTTAACCATGACTTGGTAGTTTTGAGACTTTTGTTTTAACAATATCACACTGTTCATCTACGTAATGTTAATATATTTTTATTATCGTACGTACGATATATTATGAAAGAAACCAGTTAATCGTCAATATTTATATTACTATGAATGGTGGTTTGATATATCGGATAAATATACACAGAACTTATGATCTTGGTTTTTCCTTCTTTTCTTTCCATAAAGCTAACAAAGAAACACCAGAGACTTTGACGACTTTGAATCTGACACCTGGAATATCACCCTTAGCTTTACCTCTTCTACCGAAACCGGCTAATAAGACTTCGTCATTTTCATCGACAAAGTTTAAACAACCATCATTTGGAACGAAAGCAGTAACTTTTTTACCGTTCTTGATTAATTGAACTCTGACACATTTTCTAATAGCTGAGTTTGGTTGTTTGGATTCAATACCAATTTTTTCTAAAACGATACCTTTAGCGTGAGAAGAACCACCAAATGGAGAAGATTTGAAAGCAGTTCCTAATAATCTGGCTTTATAAGCTTGATCAGCCCATCTGTTGTTACGACGATGGACTCTCAATTTTCTAGCAGAGTTAAGACCTCTTGGTTTACCGCTACCCATGTTGAATTATTCTATGTGTTTAGGATAAGTATTAAGAATATTTTGAAGGAGTTTTTTTCACATTTTTCTCATGAAGAGTTTTTTTGAGACTGCATACGCACTCGCACCCACGTCACGTGAACTGCTCCCGACAAACAATCAGTATATGCGCGACGATGCACGTGAAGACTATACGAAGACGAGGGTATTAGCCCTAAGATTTTGGGTTGCAAAAAAATCATTGACTGCAAATCATACTTATTTTTGTAACAGTTTAATTGATTTATATCTTCTAGATTACTTGTATTAAAGTATATAAATAAAGGCTAGATTATTTTTCTTCTTCTTGATTTCAAGAGTTTCAATAAAAATAAAAATAGCATGTCTATTTGATCCTTAAACATGAATAATAAACCTTGCACGAAAACTCCCTTTACTAATTGAGGAGCTATTCCTTTATACAAACCTTTGAATTTTTCAGTTTCCCAAAGATGGGCTAATGCATGTGTGAAAGCGTTGAATTTAACTTCTTCTTCTACCCCTTCTTCTTTGAGATCTGTAGGTTTATGTTGTTTCTTTTGAAGCATAGCTTTAGAAACAATGAGTGGTTGAGTTACAAGAGTTGCCATAGATTTGGCTAAAACACCAATTGAGAAACTTTCCAATGGTCCTAAGAATTGCTTGTTGCTGTAAAGAATTTGTTTCAATCTTTCATATGAACCATAAGTAATGGAAGGGTTAATGCATAATACTAAACTTACTCTTAAACCTTTCCAAAGACCGGTGATACCATCTTGATCTAAGATATCCTTTGTCAATTGAAACAAAGATTTATGAGTTTTGTCAGTTTGCTGTTGAGTAGTAATTACACCAATTGGCATGGTAAACATTTGAGAAATTGCAGCTGCTAAAGCACCCAAGAATAATTCAGTTGCAGTAGTAGCTTTATGATTTGGAATATGTTTATAAAGATTCGCATATACTCTTTTGACAATCGTATACCAGTAAAAATATGAAAAGTTTTGAGCTGCAGTTCCTACAATGGAAGAAAGAATTCCATGGTACCAGCCTAGGATTCCTTTTTTGGCGTAGATTTTTCGTAAAACATCAATAGTATTCTTATATTTCAATTCTCCATCCTGAGTCTTCTTCTGAATGTACACACTATCTTCAGCGGTCATAGGAGTCGAAGAAAGTGTGGCATTTGATGAAATTTGTGATGATGATTGAGATGATGGAGTTGATGTGGATTTCACTTGAGTTTGAATAAGAGTTTTACTTAAATCAAGTGGATATACCAAAGTATTGGCAATAGCCGAAGCCAATGCTCCACTAGCAGCCTTTTCTAATGGACTAAGTGACATTTATGATAAATATAAGAAATAACAAATGAAGCAAACAAGGAATTTTTAAGATGACAGAATCTCGGAATTTCAAAATCTCAGAATAATTAGAATCTCTAGAGTGTAACAAGAACAAAAACAAGATTGTACTTAACTGTATTGGAACTAAGAATTTGATCTATCAAGTTTGAAGCTATTTAATTGTAATAAAAAGAATATGCCCAGCCTAATCCACACGCTTACAGGGGATCATTGCCATATATAGTTTCATAGTGCCTACCGAGGTTCATGCTAGCACATGCGCGCCGGTACAAAAGAGTGTACCCGAGCCCGCATACCCCACACTGAGAAAGCGCGAGTAGATATAAATGGTGAGAAATAAGAGCAACTGGCTGAATGTGGTAGGCGCTTGCAGCGATTTACCGATAATGTACTTACAAAATCAACTCAAAGTATGTGAGATGCTGCAATAGAATAATTTTTTGCTGCAAATCGGAAATGTGTAGCGTATATGACTATTAAATAATTAAATAGATTGTAGGTGACAATGTGAATTGTATAATAAGTTGGATATGTTTGTGTACCATTGTGGTCGACAGACCGAGTTCAGATTTAAGGTTCACCTCATCTCTGTCTCTATACCTCATGTCCGACTATCATTGCTTATCAAGTCCACACTTTCACCTCCTTATCGATCCCACAGGTAACCATCCCTTCTCCCATAGCATATGACTTTATTCTACCGTCGTGTGCATTGAGATCAACCACCACACTCTCTTGTACTAGATCAATACCTCGAATCACGCCATCTTCTCCTATGACCCAAATCCCACTACCATCAACTCTCCATTCAATCATTGCACTCAGGTACTTATCCTGAGGCGACATAGTGTTTAAATTTTTGATGATTTGATTTCGTTTCGTAGTGACAGTAGCTTCTTTATCATACTCTCCTATCATTTCTCCAAACTCTTTAAGAGTCACAACTATAAGTCTCATATAAGGCTCATGAGACGTTCCAACAGCTACCAATGGCGTTCCATGAATATTCAGAATGCTGATGCTTCTTGGAGAGAATATCGACAGCAGGAATTCGGCATCGTTCAAAGAAATCTTGTAAACCAAAACAAGATCAGATTCAAAGAGGGAAAATACTTCTAACGTCGTGAACTCATTCTTTCCTACTACCACCACAATCCTACCTTCGTAAACAACCGCACCAATACATGTCCCCTGAGAGTTGAGCTTGTATTCAGCCACTTTAACCACAGTCAAAGTCAGTAAATTCACCTCAGAGACCTTTACGAGGAAATCCCAGCCTAAAGTCACTAAGTAGGTATTGGATTCGTGATGCACAACAACTGCATCAGTAAGTAGCTTTGCATGGACTTGAGTCTCTTCAGTTTCAGTAGTTGAAAGAATTCCGTCCTTAATGCCAAATAATTTGAGCCGACCGTTCATTCCAATAAGACCAACGATCCCAGCTCCGAAACCAACTATTTTCTTCACCACCACTCGTCCTAATGGCTGAACCAATTCAGAATTCTTGGCTCCCGATACAGTGTCTATGACGATAATTTTCATATCCACAGTAGCTATGACCAAGTATTTCTCGACGAAGATACAGGATAAGACGGTACCCATTGAAGCCAGCAGAACAACGGTGCTTTTATCGGGGAACGGAGACTTCCATTTGGTGAGATGAGATGACACGATGGCCTTGAGATCGTCGTCTAAGCTGAAGTGTTCGTCGAGTTTGATGCCAGAGACCTTTTTGTTCAAATCTTGAAAATTTATTCTGTCGTTGACAATTTCTTCAAGTGATTCGTTGGTGGGAAGCTCGTGGCTGATGGGGAAACCGTGCTCCTTCTCAAACGTTCTGAGCGTCTCATGGTACTCGTTTGTTTTGAGGAAGTCAGCTATGAGATTATGAATAGACATAGTAGTTGCTTAGCTGCGAAATATATAGAGGCTACGATAAATAGCTGCGAAAATGTCATTACAACATGAGTACTAGTCGGAACAAAATCGACTGGAATCAAATGATTGAGTAGCTGGCGAGGTAGGTAGTCATAGGCGTTATCGAAGTCCTCGAGATCTACGCAATGGGTTTATATTAGTATATAAATTACAGTAATGGGAGGTAGTCGATACCGAATTTTTCACAGTACTGAATAGTCTGGTTATTATCGTAGTACTGGATGGGAACCGGGTCCATATCGGAGGTCGGGGCAATTACAGTGAAGTTTTCCGGGACTTGGAGGTCATCTGAGATTCTTTTTGTTTCAAAAGACACTAGTTGGCCGATTTCCTTCAACTGAGGCATGCTACTTGGATTTTGAAGAAGGTTATGGGTTGAAATGGTTTTGAATTCGGTGGTAGCGGCAAACTTCTCAACCACCTTGTTCAATGCAATAGTTCGGGCGTCATAGAAGAGATGCAGCGAAGTTTTGGAGATATGGTTGGAAACAGACTCAACTTCAAGTACTTCAAGAAACTTTCTTGCTGGGAGGCATTTGTCTAGGGCAAGAAACGAAGTTCGTTGAGGTTTCACATAGATTTCAGGCCCAGATAATGGTTTCAGATTAGTATCAATATCTAAAGTTACTTCATCGTTGTTGCTGTCATCCATGTCGAGACTAATCTCATCTTTATTGAGTTCATCTTTTTCTTCGATTTTGTCAGTTTCATCCATATCTAGACTTATTTCTTCTGTGTTGATACTTGCAGTCTTAATATTGCTAATGTCTTTACTTACGGAACCGTCACTGGGTTCTTCCTTATGTTCAACTGTTGCCTCGAATTTAACGTGGAGATGAGATGAAAACCAGTACCGTGGACGAAGGTGATGTAAGAGCACCCTATTCACCGGACTTCCTAGCTTTCCCAGATGAATATCTGCCTTGAAAAAAGGTTTTCGCCGAATCAATTGACCCACATTCCCGTGTTTCCATATATCCTGAGGCCAATCATGAGAAACTACGATATCAGGGTTTTCTTGCAAGTACATTTTGACAAAATTCTTTGGCTTAACGTGGTACACCGACCTTATGGCCGATTCCGTATAGGGAAGCACGAGCTCGGCAGAGTGATCGTTACGTCTAAATGTTTGTTGATTCCAAATACCACTGATTCCTGATATTTTTAACCCTTTGAACCAAACAGCTCCGAATTCTCCAAGATAGTATATATTGGGAGCCACCCAGCCACCAAAACGAAGTTCTTGCAAGTAGGACGAACACTCGTGGTTTCCACCAACGAATACCGTCAACACAGGAGCTTTTTTCTTACCGGAATAGTAATCGTGGAAGTCCTGAAGATGCTTATACTTATTGGGGACTTTGAGAGTATCAAGATCAGAAACGTTCCTTATAGCCTGGAAATCTCCACAAATTATAAGAATATCAGGCAGACGCTGTAGAGAGTTGTAGATGGCATTTAAAGAGCCATGACAGCATCCTTCCACTGCCACCAGTACCATAAATAGGAGTTTGTATACTAAAATGAGGTTAGGTGAAAAGTGAAAAATTATTGAGATAGATAAGCCAAACTACTGAATGAGCTAAGTATGCAATTGGCCTATTAAAACAATGTAGTTGACAGCCCACTAGTCAGTAATGATATTCAAATCAACTACGAAGTAATTACAACTTATCGGGACCATATATTAACTTTTGTCTAAAATTTATAAACGTGTTCTTTGGTGTAGCCCAATTCAGCTAAAGCACCAGTAACTTCACCTTGATCACTTGGAGAGTTTTTCATACCAGAAAGAGCTTTATATAAACCAGGAGGACCACAAATGAAGATCTTGTGTTCCTTAGAAGGTTTTGGAATATTAGTTTCTAAAAATTCTTTACTAATATAACCAGTGTTACCTTCCCAAGCATCATCAGCTTTATCTAAAAAGTATTGAATTTCAACTTGTTTAGAATTTTTAGCAGCAAGATCATCTAAAATATCTTTGATGATGATATCATCCCTAGACATATTTCCGTAAAATAATTTAACTTTAGTTTCATCTTTAGGATTTTGAGTAATTTCATGCACTAATTGATACAATGGAGTAATACCAGTACCTCCACCAATTAAAGTGATTTCTTTATATTGGTTTGGTTCCCATTTCCATTTAAGAATTGGTCCTTTGAAAGAAACAGTATCATTAGCCTTTAAATTATAGAAATGTTGAGACATTTTTCCTCCTTCATAAGCTTTAATTACAAATTCAATAGTACCCTTTTGATTTGGGTCAGAAACTGGAGTATATGGTCTAATAACATTGTTTCCTTTAGCAGTAATGAATTTAGACATAACACAAGATGCGACTACAAGTCCACTAACATCGTCTTTGTTCTTTAATTCAAAAACATATCTCTTAGTATTGTGGGTAACTTGGTGAGATTCTTTCAAAGCTAAATCAATCCATTCATCACCACCAGTGAAAGTTTTACCGGTTTCATTTCTAATAGCACTGGAATACTGATAAGCAAGACCAATTGAGCCAAATGCAAAAGCTGCTGGAATAAATACTTTACGAATAGGAAATCTAGCTAACATTTTAGGAAGAAGAGTAGTTGAGAAACCACTAAAAGTCAGTGTCAGCAACCTTTTTTCAGTGGTTGCTCACGCAATTATCGCTGCTTCCGAAATGTGTATGCAGGAAATTCTCTACAATCCACAACCACAATCAATTAGGAAAAACGCACGTACACCACAGCAGTCCCGTATATCCAATAGCAAGTTGGCTGATTATCTACTTCTTATTCTTTTAATGTCAATTCTCCGTAATACTTCCACCAAAGACCTCATAAGCCTTAGCCGTAGTCTTATCCAGCCACTTCTCCCCTCATTTCACAAGGGCCAGGCCGGAAAAGTCGCTGTTATCGGAGGTTGTGAAGACTATACCGGTGCTCCATACTTTGCCAGTCATTCGGCTGCTCTTGTGGGTGCCGACTTAAGTCATGTTGTATGTGAGCGGTTGGCAGCTCCTGTTATCAAATCATACTCGCCGGATCTTATGGTACACCCATACCTCTACGAGTTATCGAATCCAGATATTGAAAAATTAATGTCAGGAACTGAATTGGCCAAACTTCAATCGTTGTCTGTTGAAGAACTCATTGAAAAGTCACAACCTAAACTTGACCAGCTAATTGATGATAAGATTCTTCCTAAGATCTTACAATTGCTTGGAAGAGTGGATGTTATAGTTATTGGACCTGGATTTGGTAGAGATGCTTTAATGTTGAAGACCCTCATTCGTCTTATTGAAGAGATAAAAGTTTTAAATAAACCAATGATCTTAGACGCCGACTCGCTTTATTTACTTTCACTCAGGCCACAGTTGGTGAAGAATTACAATAAGGCTATTCTCACACCGAATGTAATGGAATTTCAACGTCTTGCAAAACGGCTAGACATAGCTAATTCCCTGGTAGATGCCGGTCTTGAAGCAGTGATAGGCTCTACAATCGAATTATCTAAGAAACTCGGTGGAGTCACCATCATCAGAAAGGGCAGTCAGGAAATCATTGCTAAAAACAGCGAGTATCTCATCAATGATGTTCCTGGATCCGTGCGTAGGGCCGGTGGCCAGGGTGATTCGCTCACGGGAGCTATAGCCACCTACTCCATTTGGGCCTACCACTACCAGGATGGAATGTGGGAAACCGGGACCAAGTTTCTGGACGACGAACTGATTCTTTTAGCTTGTTTTGCTGCTTGCACCACCGTTCGTTTGGCTGCAAATAAAGCCTATCGTAAATACGGCCGGGCCATGCAGACTTCGAACTTGCACGAGTTTCTCGGGGATGCGTATCGTGAAATCTATCCTTTGAAACTATAGGTATATACTTTATATGAATTATGATTTTGCAGCTTTATTGTAGCATGATGTACGGATGTATTTGATTTGGTGTACGGGTCAGTGAGAAATTTAGATAAGTGACCGCCGAGGTTAATCCCCACGATTTGTAATAGCTACTTATTTCTTTACCCAATCATGGACGCTAGTTGTGGACCTTCGAATGCGTTGCAAAACCTCTCTAAACACGCCCAGAATGATCGGACCCTTCAGAATGAGGCTGGTCGAAGTTTCCAGCAAAATCCATCTACTCAATTTAGATCAACCAGGAATATCGACCCCAGGCTAAATCAAGATTTTAATCAGTTCAACGAGATGCCGACAGGACAGCCGATGGGCCAGCAAATCAACCCGTTGCAACATCATCAAACATTTCACAATAACCCCAACGTTCAACAGCATGGTCAGGCAAGACCAGGACAGCAGCAATGGGTTAATGATTTTTCAAATTTATCACTTCAAGCACCCAAACAACAAGCGCAAAGTGACTGGCACCTTCAGTTTATGAATCAACGCCAGTCACAAACACCACAAAATCAACAGACTCAATATCAACCACAAACTCAATTTCAAGGACAATCATCTTACCAACAATATCGTCCATCGTTTAATATGAATATGAGAACAGACTTATCGAATCCTTCTCATGCACCTACAGAACATCAAGAAATTCATCATATGGAGAATGAGAATAAACAATTTGATGATCACTTTGATCAAATTGAACGAGACTTAGCACGAGAACAAAGTGAACAAAATATCCAGATTGCAGAACCTAGTGTTGATAACGAAGAAGAAAAACAAAGGTTTGCAGAAACTGCCAAACAAGTTTATAACTCGATGTTATCATCACAGAATACTCAGTCTAAAGAAACCAGTGAAAAATTTCAACAATCTGATTTCCTCAAGCTTATGAGTTCAATATCATCAAGAAAAGTTGAAATTTCTACTGAAGGTGATAAATTTGTAGATAACGATAATATCCAACAACATCTTTCTGATCCACTACGTCACGAACGTGCAGCACCAATGGCCAATGAAGTATTCCGAGGAAATGGTACATTACCTTCAACCAGTCAATCAGCGAATCATCCTAATGAGCAGCGAAGTCATCTTCCTGATCCACTTGCTCACATTGGTGATAACACTCTTGATGTCAGCGAACCACTTCAGGCAGCTCGGATCATCAGCGGAGGTCAGGTTAAGACTAGTGACTGGATAGAAGACGATTCATGGTTTGATAACCGTCCTCGAAGAGGAAACATCTTGCCACCACACGAACAGGAGGTTTATGATGATTACCGTCACGATGACGATGCACATTAGCTAACAATGACTAGGTATCTGTAATGACGATGGCGTACTCACACTTAATATATTCTTACATACTCAATTGTACTCGTCTGTACACCTTGGTTGTTCTTAGATCGTAGACTACTCGTAGGCGTGGATTCGTACTCTTGCAAGATCTACTCTCTTATTCAGCCTAGATATCGAGAGCTCTGCCAAGCTCTGCTTAACTGTGCTAGACTGCTAGTAACGATCTGCCAGTAAAGCTTCATTGCCAATTACGGCTGGATGCAAATCTGTAGGCCAGACCCATACATCTGTTACATCACCGTCATTCTCTGATGATAGGAAAGATGTCTGGATTTTTCAGGATGTTCATATACAATATCTACAATTCTGAAACTCTACAACTACTGTAATTCTAATCTCATCACTCACTGCTAGATCAGTATTACTACTCTCATATATCTCCATCTCAGCCTGTCCTTCATACAACTGACATTCATATCTCCTTTCAATTATCAATTCAGTGCCCAGACCAATTCAGTAGCTCAAAGCGACTATTATTCTGGCCATGATACACAATACTATTCTTTAAAAAAAGGAAAAATTATCATGCGTTGGTTACGAACCCATGCACGATACTTTTTGATACCGGAAAAATCGTGCTATAAATCAGGTTTCGAGAATGCCGGTTTCAAGCCATGACATCATTCGTTTCTTTTCAGTCCAAGACATGCCCTTCCTGGAGGTTTTCGAACCATAATGACGTATGGTGTATTTTTGTGATTCGGACTAGACTTTGATTAACTGATAGTAGTTAATTTCATTATAGGTAAACGAGTATATCAGCTACATAATTACTAGAAATTCTAGAACATACTAAGCGGGGTCAATCTCAGTAGAAATTACTTTTAGTATAACCAATCACTTCAATTTCCCGCAAAAAATCCCGTATCATAGTCAGTAATAACCATTTCATTATATCGGACTTTAGTGGCCCTTTTTTTACGGTCCAGTATTGCGATGAGCGACCCCCGGAACTGCCTGACCAGCGGAGATCGATGGCGGTGAGTTCCGGTAAACACGCAAAACCCTGCCCCAGTGAGGGGGGAATTTTTTGGTCTTGGTCCGGCAATAGCAAACCTGTAATCTCAACAATCCTCATTCGGGTTTAAGAACTGCGGGTTTAGATAAGACGTACCTTTTAACTTTAGTTTAATTATCATATGTATGAATAACGTCATCTACCAGCCTTCAATTATCTTTTACAACTCCATATTACCTCCGCTAAATTTGTTGGGCGAAGTAATTTGAAGTGGGGCATTCATGCAGGTATTTTGATCGGAGCAACCAGTACCGGGGGTTTTTCCGAGGGTCGCGCCGGACCATTCGGGGTTGCAGAATTAGCCGGTGCAGGTGACATCATTTAACGTTCCGATCCAGACTATTCAAAAGAAACGACGGTACGCCTATCTTTGAGTTTTATATAAATAGCATAGATTCCCTAATTTATTTCAATTGTTAAATAAACTTAATTAAAATCATGACTTCCACTCCTTATAAAATCGCTAAACCATTCCGTGTTTCTATTATTGGATCAGGTAATTGGGGTACTGCCGTTGCCAAAATTGTTGCTGAAAATTGTGGTGAAAAATCTCATATCTTTGAAAAAGAAGTTAAAATGTGGGTATTTGAAGAAGAAATTAATGGTGAAAAACTTACTGAAATCATTAATACTAAACATGAAAATGTTAAATATTTACCAGAAGTTAAACTTCCAGAAAATTTAGTAGCAGTTCCTGATATCGTTGAAGTTGCTAAAGATGCTGATTTACTTATCTTTAATATTCCACATCAATTTTTGCCAAGAACTTGTAAACAATTGGTTGGACATGTATCTTCAAATGTTAGAGCTATTTCTTGTTTAAAAGGTTTAGAAGTTGGTCCAGAAGGATGTAAATTATTATCACAATCAATTACTGATACTTTAGGTATTTATTGTGGGGCACTTTCTGGTGCTAATATTGCTAATGAAGTTGCTAGAGAAAGATGGTCTGAAACTTCAATTGCTTATTGTAAACCTGAAGATTTTAGAGGTGAAGGTAAAGATATTGATGAATATATTTTAAAGGAATGTTTCCATAGAACTTATTTCCATGTTAATGTCATTAAAGATGTTGTTGGTGCTTCAATTGCCGGTGCTTTGAAAAATGTTGTTGCTTGTGCCGTTGGATTTGTTGTTGGTGCTGGTTGGGGTGATAATGCTAAAGCTGCAATTATGAGAATTGGATTAAAAGAAACTATTCATTTTGCTTCATATTATCAAAAATTTGGAATTAAAGCATTATCACCACCTGAACCAACTACTTTCACTGAAGAATCTGCTGGTGTAGCTGATTTAATTACAACTTGTTCTGGTGGTAGAAATGTTAAAGTTGCAAGATATATGATTGAAAATAAAGTTGATGCTTGGGAAGCTGAAAAAACTTTACTTAATGGTCAATCATCTCAAGGTATTTTAACAGCAAAAGAAGTTCATGAATTATTAGAAAACTTCAAATTACAAGATGAATTTCCATTATTTGAAATTACTTACAGAGTCATTTATGAAGGTGCATCTGTTGATGAATTCCCATTAATCTTACAACAAGATTAAATATGTATACTAGTTAATAGAATAAAAAGTTAAATGGATCTGGAGTAGATAAAACCGTTGAATTTATCTTATCGGTAGATGCTTATCAACTGGCGTAATCGATAATATTCCCTTAAATGGACTGAGGAAAGAGAAGAGAAAAAGCTCTGAAAAGAGCTAACCGTCGGCCAAGACTGACATAATACCAAACTATAAAAGATCGGGGTTTTGACAGATCATTCTTGGTATTGGGCATATTGTTGAATCGGAGCAAGACAACGGTGTGCCAGCACAATCCACGGCTACAGTCATTAGTGCCTTGATTCAGCAATTGAGTCCTTTAGTTCCCCCTCCGTTCGCCGTCTGCATTTTCTTCCCTTCGTCTTCTTTCTTCTCTCATTCTCACCTCATTTCCTTATACAGTCATTCTTCACTCTTTTATCGATACACACTTTCATATGATTTGCGACAATCTACAACTTTAGGCATTTTTCACTTCAACTACCGTTTTTTCTACACTTACTCTCTTCCACCACTTCATTTACCATGCCCATTACCTCGGAGGAGATTTTTCTTATCAACGTCCGGAATTTCCAGGCTGAAAATTTCGGTAATTCTCCGCTATCAATTTGGCATAAATTACCAGTTGCCAGAAGGTCAGCAGTATTCATCTTACTTTTCCTTGGAAAATTAGGAGAATTAAGAGTTGTTTTAACCAAAAGATCTTCAACATTACGTAATTTCCCAGGTCATATTTCGCTTCCGGGAGGTAAAGCAGATAATGGACTTGAATCAGAATTTCAAGTGGCTCGTAGAGAAATGAGTGAAGAAATTGGACTTCATGAAGACGATGACTTTCTTATGAAAAATTATGGATTTTCAATCGATCCTATAGCTACTCTTCCTTGTTACCTTTCAAGAACGTTTTCAGCAGTTCGTCCTTGTGTAGGATTCATGAATTTTGCTAAAGGTGCAAGTCTTAGCGAAAGTGATTTAATTCATAATTTGAAACTTACCGTCAACCCTGGTGAAAGTTCAAGCATCTTCTCATGTCCACTTAAGGATTTCCTCTATCCGGCCACCACAGAACCTCCAAAAGAAGCATTGGAAACAACAGGCCACGACGTTAAATGGGGTGGAGTCCCATGGAAATTAAGATCTTATACCTTTAAACAGAATAATGACAACGAAGTTACGTGGTTGAAAGGAATTCAAGATCTTTCTGCATCGGAAGAGGAAGTAGATGACGACGGGTTCACCGAGGACGAAGCGGCCAAGGCTCAACAGTCACCCCCACCCCAATCAATGAAGAAGAGCAAGAAGAACCTCGAAGAATGGGGGAGACTTGGATCAAGACGTGATTCAGATACTAATGAAAAAATCTATGATGTTTGGGGACTCACAGCAAACATTCTTCACGATCTAGCCTTGATCACATACCTCCAAAAACCCGTTCAACACCGGGTATACGGTGAAGAAGAACTCATTCACTCGATTTGGGAACACGGCAACCAAATGAAGGAGAAAAAACGGTCAGAGGAAGAATCTAAACTTATTTCTGATTCTACAGGAGAGTTTGGGTTTAACGACATCCTTCCCCGGGCCGAGTTCAACCGGTTGAAGAAAATCTACCACCCAAAGGGAGCCGGCGGCTCGGACAGGTAGTTGTAGCTAATAACATTAGATCATATTTATAGTAGACCTTGCTGGCAAAACTACAAAATATATTAAATTTAACCACTTGTAGACACTACCGTAGACACTACTGTACAGTAAAGAGACAAGTAGTCGAAAATTGGTCTTTCTGGAGTTTAAGCTGTTTATAGTGATAATCTGGCTGTGACGGAATTTATTGAGATTTTTCACCTACTTCTTTCTCCATGTCGGTAGATGCAATCACGGGAATATTAGAGGATATTAGCATTTCTGCTCCGGAGCAGGCCGAGTCGTTCACACTCCCGGCAGTTTCAGGAGAGTTATCGTCTCTAGACAGTAAAACCATCGAGCTCATGGAATTAGTCCATGATTATGAACATTTAATGAACTCAACCACTTCCCATAATTACATGAACGGATTTCTCACTCTCAGTCGAGCCAACTATAACAGTGGGATCACCAAGAAATTTGGTTTGGGATCCATTGATTTACGTCCTTACAATGCCTGTAAACTCGTGAGCAAGACCAGCGATGGATTTGTTCTACAGGATCAACTAAAAGCAAACAGAGAGAGGAAAGAGAGGGAGAAGAGAGAGAAGGAGGAGGCCGAGAAGAATGAGAAGAAGATAGATGAAGGATCAAGTCACATCACCAACAGGAAGCACAACATACTCCCGAAACATCCTGAAGTACAAGTCGAGGTAGTTGAACCACAAGTCGAAGTGAAAGATCCAATCTACCAATTTGGAGGACTTGTGCCTTATCAGCTCCGACAGGCACAAAAATTCTTCGACCACGGGCTAAGTAACTCGATGGAGATGTTGAATGTCAGGTTAAAAATAGAGAAATTGCTACAGGAAATCGAACACGAAGAAGCAAAAGCAGAAGCAGAAGCAGATCAACACGTAGAAGACAACAAACCGTCAAATGTCGATCTGTTCAAAGAAGTCGTCAAAGATATCAAAAAAGGAGTACCCGAGTCCAAATGAACAAATAGAGCTGGGTACCATTTACTATTCTACAATGTATACGTTCCAGTATATTTAAGCATCACTATATAAGTCACTATCATTTTCGTAGTCTTCAGCCTTGATGTCTGGAGCATCACTGTCACTGTCACTGTCACCGTCACTGGATTCAGCGCCGCTATTATCAACTGATTCACCGGCTTCTCTAGCTTTTCTTCTAGCCTTTTTAGCTTCTTTAACTGCAAGTTTTGCCTTAACATTTTCTTGTTGTTTAGCTCTTCTTTCTGCCTTTAATTTCAATTTTTGTTGATGAGCTTTATCCAATTTCTTAACTTGTTTGTCTGATTTTGTAATGTAAGAATGGTAAATAGTTTTAGAAGATCCAAGAATACCTTCTTCAATCTTTATAAGACTCATATTAATTCTTGGTCCTAATTCTGTGAGTTTAATGGCTCTTTTACGAGTAATTACCGATTCTTCTGGTATATTATCATCTTGCTCCATTTCTTGTCCTTCAATCTGTTTCTTCTTTAATATAATTTTCTTTTCATCTTTAATTTCAACAACTGCATCATCTTCTACTTCACTATCAGAAGTAAGTCCACCAACTGAATATGGATCTAGGACCAAATCAGATATATCTTTATTTTTACTAAGATTTGGAAGTTTCTTATGATGATTAACTTTAGCATTAATTAATTTTTTGATATTTCTATTCTCTTCCACTAATTTAGTATCAATAGCATAATGTCTTAATTCAACATTACCAGTTTCTTTGTCTTTATTCAACATAAGCACTCGCTTGATTCCAGATACATTAGTAGATTGTGGCTGGATTGGTGGGAACATATTTTGAAATACAGTTATCATAAGTTTTTCGTGATTTTCAGCTTCAGTTAATTTAGTCAGAAATCCATTCATTACTAATAATGGAGGATTGATCATAAGTGCCGAATCTTTATTTACTGATTTAGGATGTTTCAATATATTTTTAACATCTTTCATAAGGGAATAACTGTTAATTTTAAATTGTAATGTTGGACCTCTAGGCATTTTACCAATTCTAAGAAATACATTTCCTGTTTCTTCAGATTGATTGAAAATAAACAAGTCAGATACTCCAAGAGGACCGGCCATCACCACGAAATCTTTGAGTTTATTTCCTCTACGTTCTTTTAAATTGATAGCAGTATGAGGTTGCATTGCACATCTAAAATCCATTACAAGTTGACTAAGTGAATGATTTTTCAAAGAAGATCCAAGTCTAATTACCATAGATCTTGGGATTTTAGCTAGTTCTTCTTCAGATACTTTCTGTTGGGTTCTCTTCTTGACTCTACGTTTGGCCATGCTGATTTAAATGATTTAATGGATTTTTAAGGAAAAATATAGATTTATAAGTTTAGTTCAAGAGTGAAAAATTCCAAAAATTCCACGATTTTTCACTGCGATGAGATAAAAAATCCTCTGCTCATCGCCATTTAAATCTACTTTTTCATATTTATAAACCTTAGCATAATCAACATAAAAAATGAAAACAACTTCAAAGAAACACGATAAAGTTGATGCCAAATCACTAGCGGAAAAAATTAAGAAAAATGCCCTTCAAAAACAAGCTAAAAAAACAAAGGAAGAAAGAACTCCAAAACCAGTTACTGATATTGTAACTGATGAAACTTCTAGAGCCCAATCATTTGCTGAACTTAAACTCATTCCTGAACTTCTTGAGGCCATTCAGCAACTCAAGTTCACCAAACCAACACCCATTCAATCTGAGTGTATTCCTCATGCTCTTGAAGGCAAAGATATCATTGGTCTTGCACAAACAGGTTCAGGTAAAACCGCTGCATTTGCTATTCCTATTCTTCAGTCATTATGGGAGGATCAAGCTCCATACTATGGATTGGTGCTTGCGCCCACCAGAGAATTAGCATACCAAATCAAAGAAACTTTTGATGGACTTGGATCTTCAATGGGTCTTAGATCATGTTGTTTAGTTGGAGGAATGGATATGATGGATCAAGCAAGAGATCTTATGAGAAAGCCTCATATCATTGTAGCCACCCCAGGACGTATTATGGATCATTTGGAACATACCAAAGGATTCAGTTTAAAGAATTTAAAATTCTTGGTTATGGATGAAGCCGATAGATTACTTGATATGGATTTTGGACCTGCAATTGATAAAGTTCTTCGAGCTATTCCAAGAACAAGAAATACTTATCTTTTCTCTGCCACCATGACCACTAAGATTGATAAATTACAAAGAGCTTCACTTTCAAATCCTGTAAGAGTTGCAGTTTCTACTAAATATCAAACTGCTGATAATTTAGTTCAAAGTATGATGCTTGTTAGTGATGGATATAAGAATACTTATTTAATTCATCTTTTAAATGAATATATGGGTAAAAGTATCATTATTTTCACTAGAACTTGTGCTCATAGTCAAAGGTCAGCACTTTTAGCAAGAATTCTTGGATTTACAGCGGTTCCTCTTCATGGTCAATTAAGTCAATCTCAACGTCTTGGATCTCTTAATAAATTTAAAACAGGTAAAGCAAATATCTTGGTTGCAACTGATGTGGCAGCTAGAGGTTTAGATATACCTTCAGTTGATGTGGTTATAAACTATGATATTCCAACTGATTCAAAAGCTTATATTCATCGTGTGGGTAGAACTGCTAGAGCTGGAAGATCAGGTAGATCTATTTCTCTTGTTACTCAATATGATTTGGAAATGTATTTAAGAATTGAAAGTGCTATGGGGAAAAAATTACCAAAAGATCCATCTCCTCCAAAGAACGTATTGAATGCGTTACATATGCATGTGGATAGAGCTAGTTCTGAAGCAATTAGAGAATTAAAAGAGTTTCAAGAGAAGAGAGGACATAAGGTTAAGAACAGAGACGACGATAGAGAAGAGAGATGAGAGAGATGAGATGAGAGAGAGAGAGAGATGAGGTGAAAGGTTGGAAAAAGTAAAAGAGTTGATTACGATTAAATAGATGTAATATATGGATTGACGAAGTAAAAGCCATAGGCATATACAGACTTTATACTACACTAATGTAACTTACAATTATAGTAGCTGTATATCAAATAAAACGTAGCTTTCATGAAGTGACTAAAGTCAGCTTCTTTAGGCCACAACGAATCACTCTCTATAGTCGAGTGTATGAACAGAATTAAATAGCCAACTTAGCAATATAATCGTTAACTCACAGAATTAAATAGTCAACTTAGCAATACAGTCGTTAACCTAGCAATATAGCAGTCAACTTAGCAAATATAGTCGTTAACAGACTTAGTTTAGTTGTTAACTGACAGAATTAAAAGTAGTCTTGACTTAAACTATTTATGAATGAAATGAACTGGGCACTCACCATAGCCCTTCTTATTAAACCAATCTTTAATACATTTATAGTGAAAAACACATAAACATTCTAATCTACCGACTTTATCACCAGGTTTTAAATCATCAAGACAAATTACACATTCATTATCAGTATCAAGCAGAACTTTTTCAGAAGGAAGAGTAGAATGAGAATTTACAGATCCAACAATATCATCATCTAATTGCCTATAAGTATCAACCGAAGTTCCTTCAATTGGAAACTGTGGGATACTTTCAAATTTTGGAAGAGGAATTGGTGGCATATTATATACCAACATTTTATTCCTAGTATGAGATTTTGATCCTGATGCTAATCTTTGAGTATCCTGAGTGAAATCAAATGATGTAAGACATCCATTAATATGAGACTCTTTAAATGACTCAAAATCATCATGACTAACTTCTCCAGTAGTAGATGTTTGTTTACGATTAGTTATGTATAATTTTAATAAATTAGTTGCACAAATAGGACATAAATTAGCATCACTTTCATCATCATTACGACGATGATGTCCAGGTCTTGAAAGTACCAATGAAGAATCTGTAGATGATGCAAGCATTCTAGTAGATGTATTTGTAGAATATTTAGTAGTACTATCATTATCTTCACGACCAATACTAGCATTTGATACACTACTTGCTTGTGATCCTGGAGTACTTATAGTTGAAGCTCCAAATATTGCAGTTCTTATCATATTAATTTCTTCAACACATTCATCACATGTCCGGTAATACTCGGCTGGATGAACACGTGTAAGGGAGTTATCGGGATTGATCACATATGACATGGGGAAGTATTTGACGGGTTTATCGGAGCATGATCCACAAACAACTCGTCCACATTTACGACAGTGGTGACGGCGGTTAAAGAGGGTGTACTGGTGATTACAAAGAAAGCACAGCAGCACGTCGTTGTCTTTTTGCCAGCAAGGATCCATTCTGGGAGATTGAGCTGGTGGTTGGCAAGTTGTAAGAAGTTAAGTTGTAAGAAGTCCAAATAGGTAAAGATAAGTCAGATGGATTCTGTGATGAGATAATAAGATAGTGAAATTTAGGTGCTTGAAGTAGAGCTAAGGCTTTCAGAAAGAGCCAAATTTGTTTCAAGTAGCCCTTGATTTGTCTTGAGAAGAGATGGAACTGTTTCAACAAGAGGTAAGCGTGTTTCAGGTGATAGTATCTTGTTTCAAAAGGTCTTGTCTTCTCGTCTGGTGATCTCCGGTTCTTAGAACTTGTTGATTTTCGAACTCCTCCAAATTTCCTTGACAATAAACGTAATTTGCAGAACTATGAAACAGTCAGAGCAGGCGTAGCTGGGTTTACGGCGGGAATAGCCGGAAATTGATAACTGTGTAAGAAGTATGGGGTACAGTACGAAGGGATCAGGGAGCGCACACGATCGATGTGGTGCACGGGTGAAACATCAGACATCAACCTCAAACCACATTTGAAACAGAAGTTACTCATCATCTAGTCATAATTCATACATCTGAAACAGAACCCAATCATCTGAAACAGAGCCTAGTCATCTGAAACAGGTCGAATCTTTGAATTAGAACCACGCATTTCAAACATACCGCTCATAAAACTACCTGAAACTCATGTCTGACAGACTAACTCAACTACAGACTTGTGTCGACCAACTCGTAGAGCAGTTTAATGCTACTGTCAATTACGTCAACGTCTATAGCGAACCAGCGCTCTTAGACGAAGATCCAACTTCGGTAACCAACATTGCAGCCAATGCTCCAATTCCTGGACAAAATCAAGAACCTTCAAGTAATAAACAGACAACCGCCAATAGCGTCTCAAATCAACCTTCAGCTAAAGAAGAAGCAGAATCAAATTTTGAAAATACCATTAATGAACTTTCAACTGATATCATCTTGAAATCTCGTCAAATTAGCATGTTAATTGATTCATTGCCTGGTATAGGAACATCTCCAGATGCTCAATTAGATACTATCACTCAATTAGTAGAAGAATTGAACTCAGTAGAGAAAGAAAGAGTAGCGAAAATTCAGGATAAAGATAAGCTATTGAAATGGTGTGATTCTCTCGTTATGGAAGTAGCTCTGGGGATCTCCAACACCAGGGCATAGACTGGAAGAATAGGTGGATTGTATAGGCATAAGTAATAAACGATAAATGAAATAAGTAATACTTGTGTAGAGATCAGGACAAGTAGAGACTGGCCGTTGAGTAAATGGAGAACAGATAGGTGAAGAAGAGACAAGTGAAGGAAGTAGACAAAAGGCTTCAATCGGTGTCTACTCCATCACTTTCTCCATCACTCTCTCTACTCTACCTTTCCCGTCTTTTCCCGTCTCTACATCATCTCTCTCCTCTGGCTCCTCTGGCTCCTCTGGCTCTCCTCTACACACCTCTCCTCTACAACGTCTCTAATCTATCCATTCCTAACTATATCTTTTGTCCATATGTCATACAGTCAAAGTCCCATGTGGGTACCCATTTAGCTGCCAAACATTCATCAACAGTCCATTTAGTTCCATAAACCAACGGCATGAAAGTAATGAAAAAGTATCCAGCAGATCCAGCAATGGCTATTAAAAGAATTAGCCCAACTGGTTTCCGTCTAGCTGTTTGATACTCTACAAATTGAGCAATTGCAAGGATTGCAAAATAAATTGCTCCTAAGTAATGATGAAGAAATAATTGTCGGTTCATATGAAAGAATGGGATATAATGAAGTAAAAACCCTAAAACATAACGTCCAGCACCTCCATAATAAGTTTCAATGAATTGGGGTGTTTCCACATAAGTGAATGGATTTAATCTTTGTACCCAATACCATCCGAGCTTTATAGATACAGCAGCAACTACCAATATTCCAATATAATAAATGACCATATTTCCCAAGAGGTAGACGTGAGATCCATTACCTCCATTCAGATTGGCATCACTATAATAATTAACACCACGAAGCATTAGAGGCCAAGATTCTGGTGATGAAGCAAACGAATGGTCGTCAGTAAAACTACGGTTTATTCTGAACATAGCCTTATGATTTTCAACGACTTTAGTTAAAAATGAAACAGGACCAAAGTCTACCATGTCAATATCGGTCATATTACTGAGTACAGGATGATAATTGGTCTCTACGTACCAAAGACTATTTGGAATAGTAGGTTCATCTAAGCAAAGAACTTCATATTGACCAAATCCCCAATCTGGAAGCTTATCGGGATGTGCCATAAGGATACAACCTGAGGATCGGTGAACAAGTTGGAAAACAGACTCGGTAGCACGGAGTTTGATATGAGGAAGATTATTTGTAGCATGAGATTTAGAAGATACTATACGAAGTCTCCATTCGTAATCATTATCTGGTAATTCCAGACGAGATCCATTACACGAGACTTCATGAGAGTAATCGTGCTCTGCTACTGGCGGACGAGTACCTGAAGAAGCACGGAGATATTTCCCAGTTGGAACATGGAATAATTTAACGTAAGATCCATCATTTATAGGTTTAAATTTCTTCTGGAGATGACCTTCCCAATTTTTATTTCTAGTTTCAATTATCCATTGATTATTTTCATCAGGAGTAAATCCGTATAATGTTACTTGTTGAGTTTCTGTTCCTGTTTTATAAGTGTGGTTATGCAGATGAAGATACTGTTCAAGAGAATTGTGACGAATGGTTATGGTTGATCCGTACGACACTTCCACCGGCGACCAGTGGATATCGTGCGAGTTGGCGAGCGTCGACCGAACACTGGGCGGAATCGCGCCCAGCCCGGACCCATTGAGTGGGAGCATCACAAAATGAACTGCAAAAAGTCCAAGATACACCGATAATGGAACCACCACGAGTCCAAATACCCGAGCTGCAAAATGAGCTACAAATCTTGGACCCAGAACCAGAAGGTCACCTAAAAGTTGCCATAATTGAAAAACAGTTAGTAAACCAACCCAAGCAATTAGAAAAACCCCGGTAAGTTTAATCAGGGTAGTAATTCCAAGACCAAGGCCAGTTAAAATAAGATATTTCCACCATTTACGAGAAAATGGTTGACATTTTTCAAAAGTGTTATATCCAAAAACAGTGATTGCAATCCCCATTACAAGAGGCCCATCGAGTAAAATAAATCTACTTTGAGTTGCAAGAGAATTTTCAACCGTTACAAGAAATCCTGCTAATGCTGAAACTGCAGGTCGACATCCCGAGGCTCTTGTGGCGGCGTACGCCAATAAGATTGACGAAACACCAGCCAATGCCGGGAAAAGACGCATGGCTACGTATGGAACCGATGAAGGATAAACATCGGCGATATTCCCAAAATCAAATTCACCATCCCAGCCTGAAATTACAGCAATGAAATAGTAGGCTAATTTGGCTAACGGAGGATGAACATCAACGAAAAATTCTCCTCGGAAATACTCTTGAGCAAATCCTCCGAAATGAACTTCATCAAATACTACTTGATTAGGAAGTGGTAGCTTGAAAAGACGGACCAAGACTGCAATTGTCAAGAGTGAAAAAATATAGAAATGGTCAACTTTACTAATTTCAAAAGATGTCTTTGGAAGTGCCACTGCGTATGGACGATACCGTCCGGGGCGAAGACCCATCTTCTCTGTATCACTCATGAAGAATTAGAATCGAACACAATTGGAATTGCAGGATAAAGACGTTTAAGTATGAAGTATGAACATGTCAAGGTGAATTACGTGGAGTTTTCGCGCGGGGCCAGGGTCCGCTGAGGCGGTGCCACCATCGCGGTGCGCGGTCGAGGGATGGGTCGAGCCTTGGTGCGAGCTTGGGCAAGCAGACGGTGGGAAATACTCTGAGATGGTATGGTGAAGTTTACTATTGGAGTAGACGTGAAAGTATAGTTTCAGAAAACTACAGGTACGTAGAGTTGATTTATTAGGTCTATAATATTGGTGAGATGCATAGCGACTTGATTGAAATAAATATAAATTTGAATTGCTGCAGATTCTTGTGTAGCTGAGAGTGTAGCTTCTAAGAGGGTAGCTTCTAGTATTAAAGCTTCAGAGAAATCTAGCTTCTAGGGATACTCCAGCTTCTAGAGTAAAGTATCAGCTTCTGAAAGTTCCCCAAAATCTGGAGTGTTTCCGCTCTTTGTTGTAAGCCTAGTACCCAAGGTAAAGTCCGCCACCTCGTTCTTCTAAGGTGTCGACAATATATGAAACATATTCTGACTTCATATCCCATCCTAGTTTAGCAGTACAACTGACATTCTTCAAACAAGGGAGTCGGTCGTCGTTCATGGCAATGGCCATATCCACGGGATCAATCTTATTGGAAGTTCCAAGAATTCCACTACTGTCTATAAAAAGTGATCTTAAAGGACGTTCAAACAGAAGGTAGCCAAGATTATCTTCATCAAAAAATGAACTTGAAACATAATCAACTGCAATTTCAAGGTACCTGAGTTGGGGACAGTAATTGAAAACACTATCTAGAGAGTCTGTATGAAGACCAGGCATAGGGTATTGAACTTTAAGAATAGATAATTTATCACCAAGTCGTTGAAGAATATTATGAAGTCCGCTATGTTTTACAGCCGGACAATGATTAAATTCCAATTCCGTTATGGTTTCAGGAAAATTTGTTTGTGATAAGAACTGGTCGGTGATACCTCCCGATATTCTTAGGAATCTTAATTGAGGAGGCCATTTAATTTCAGAAACTTCATTTACTTCTATTGAACTTCTTGGAAATGAAAGATGAGTAAGTTTTTCAAGAGTTCGTATAGATTTAAATAATTCATCAAGATTAAGAGTTTCAGAAACCAATCGTAGATCCAAAACTCTTAAATTTTGACAATTTTTCAAAGCTATCAATGGTCCTAAACCAAAACTTGTTTGAGGTGCTACAAAAATTTCAAGACGTTTCCTAGATCGTTTAAGAAGTTTTGCAACGTATGCATTTTTACCAGTCTGAATAATATATGATAAGTCAAGTTGTCGTACAAATTCTCCGTGATTATTCTTCAGAGACATGGCTTCAACAAATGCAAAAAAATTAGTAGCTTTAAGTTTTGGACTCTTATACATCAATGGTAATACTTGATGATAAAGGGTTTTATTGATTCTTAAAAATTTGGGTTTAAGTCGGCCTTGATAGTCTAAGATTTCAAAAATATACAAGATAATCTCTAATGGTAATTTCATTAACGAATAATTTAAGTCTGGTTTAATATCAACTTTATAATCATCATTTCCGTCACTTAAACAGCATTTTAGAACATCGATTTTTTCAAATTGTGATCGAGGCCATACTTTCCCGTTATAATTATGATTATTGGTGAGAATATAGATGGAACTTATATTGATATTGGTCTTTGTACTGAAATCTTTATGGTTCCCAAACTGATCTCTTGATGCTGGTTCTGAATCTGACTCTTCTTCTTCGTCGCTTTTATCGTTGGTGAAACTCGACCGGTACACATACTTCCGATATGGAGGCCGGACCTGCTTGGGTCTTCTCTTATTGGCCATGGAGTGGGAGTAAAGTTGGGAGTAGTAGATGATTAGTGATGAGTTGATAAGAATGTCGTGCGACATGGCTGCAATATCGGACATATATTAGACAGATCTATACAGAGAACAGGAGGAGCAGAAGGAGGAGGAGGAGAAGAAGGAGAAGAAGAAGGTAGTATAGATAGAAGGAGAATACTGAAGGACTCTGACACATTTCACTCAGTTTGTTGGCGTTTGTTGGTGTTGCTTTCTGTATCCTACGGTAGCTTGACTCTCTACACATTTTTATGAGCCGTGGGCCTGTACAAATTCTCTTCAGAGTTCACCCACAGAGTGAGCTTAGAAAGAACAATTTGCCGTGTTCTTAATGGTTTTTCTGGCGATAATGAAAGTGGACGTATGAATTCACTGTCTCGTCTTAAAAATGCTTTGAATGAGACTATAGGATATAATACCAACAATCGAAACACCAATCTGGGGATAAAAAAGACCACAGAGGCCCAGAGGTACACAGCATTGACCGGGATCCGTACAATGATCAAATAAACGAAATTTAAACCTTTATGGATTGGAACAAGGTAAGTTGAAACTAGGTACTTTACATCTTTTGCAATACTACTCCAGTTTCTCACTATATGTTTATGAAACAATAACCACAACGAGAGTCTAACTCTCCGGTACTTTCTAGTAGTTCTCTTCTTGAACTTAAAACTGAATCTCCTTATTAAAGGGAATAATTCACTCGAGTATAAATGAGTCATGGCAATTGGATTGGCTAGTGCTTCATGTACAGTTACACCACTTAAAACCTGCCATAATTCATCTACTAGCTCAAGAAACTCCGATGCATACGATGATGCAGCTCTTAATGGAGCCGAAGGGCGTACTGGTAAAAATGGCTCGTCTCTATACCCTTCAAGATGATGACCAAGATCGCTTCCGGTGACTAATTGCTTTATAGACGAGGAAAATGGAAGTCCATGCATTGAGAAGTGGCCTGGGCTTAAAGGTGGGTCACGGTCAGGTAGTTTCGGCTCTTTACATGATGGTGGCTCTTCTGGAATACTAGCAAGAGGAAATTCCGGAAATTTTTGTCGTGATTCTGGAGTGTTTAAATTGAGAGGAAATGGACGCAACAAAACTGGAGACTCTTGCCGTTCTAGCTTGGTTTCCATCATCTTCTTGAGGTGGGTAACTGAATTAAGAACCAGCTCAAGTTTTTGGTCGTTAATGCTTGAAAGTTGGCTCAAAATTCCATCTACCAGTACATCTAACTCAGAAAGCTTGATCTTAATAGCTGAACACTCATTATGTAGCTCAACATCAACAGAAGAACCAAACCAGAAGCTAGGTTTGAACCAGTCGGTTGATAAGATTTGGTTACTGACATTTATAGAATAAGGTCTTGAAAGAGAGCTCGATTCTGATAAACCGCCCTGCCCTAATGAATTATCTAGAGTTCTACCTTCAATTGAGCTGATTGAATCAAGATCAGGGACTTTTTGCACCAGTACAAACGCCATCAACTCAAAAGCTGCAAAACCACTTCTTAATAACCCCCAAGCTACAAAAACCACCATATTGAAATTATTAAACATCAAATCTTTTCTTGTGGTTTGAACCATGACATGAGTCCTGGCAAGACCCATCATCGTGGCTCCAGAAGCAACAGCCACAATCCCACAAGCAATAGAAATGATTTCAAAGTGCTGAATGCGTCTTAAAGCTCTGATATTCAAACGAGCCTGCGCTGTTCCTGTAACAGAATTGAGCTCATTAAGTAAAGACTTTTCAGCTGCTTTCAAAGTGTCGAGCCAACGCCATGGCCACTCAACGGTTAGCCTCACAAACATTCCAATTCCCAATACCATTAGCACGTCGGTAGCCACGTCGGCTACATCGATATGGGTGGAAATTTGGGGGAAGAATAGAGGAAATAAGAGACCGCAAAGAGATGGAACTAAAATTACTACAAACGTGAACGTTTTAAGAAGCGTTGGTCCTCCTGCAGATACAAATGGTACGAATGGTGGTAGTGGAAGAGTTTTAGCTTGTAAAGAGTAGCTGGAACTCAGAAATGTTGAATCTCGTCTTGAAGAAATGGGAGATTGGCTGGAATTTGAAGCAGATATTTGACGGGCTCCAGGGCTTCTTTCAGGAGTCTGGGGAAACATAAATGGTTTCATATCTGAGAGCATGGACCAGTCCGAGCTTCAAGGTAAGAGTCTTTATAGGTCGGAAACAGTGGAGGTAAACTGAAGAGATGAAGTGGTGGCTGCAAATATGTTTGAGGAAAAACCCAACCACCTCAAGGTAAGACCCGTACACCAAGAGTATAATTATAATTTGCAACCAATCTAATTATGGTTTTAACTGATTTATTACATAATGTTGGTGTTGTGTTGATGTTTTCACTGAGGTATATTCTATTTAATAAATACTATTTACACGTTTCGTTACTTTCCTTCGTATGAGGCCGGATCAATGTCGAATTTGGCCCTCTTTCCCTTTTGCTTATACTTTTTACTTTGTTCAAGAGCAGAAGCATAGGAATCTGCTAAAGTTACAACTTCATCAAAATCTTCTTCATCGTGACTTACCAATTTCTTCCATTGTTTTTTACTTTGTTCTTTCAAAAATGTCTTCTTGTTAATCTTGGATAAAACATCAAGTTTTTCTTTGATATTTTCACCTAAAACATTTTTAACTACTACTCCTTTCTTGGCCAATGGCCAGAGATCACCACGAGAAACTTTCCTTACATCGTGATAAACTTGATTCCCAAGACTTTTTGGAACTTGCCATACTTCAATGTTACCAGATGGTGCACTTACTGTAAGCTTAACATTCTTTTTGATCTTTGTAGGATGGGTAATTACTCTTGGCCAATGATTTGGATCTTCAGGTGAGATTTCTACAGAAGATGCATGTTCTCTTTCGTGTTCAATCTTCTTGAGTGATTCAGAGTCATTTAATGATCTCTGGGCAATTAAATAAGAGAAAGAACCAGTCTCAGTATTGTTAGAACCAGGTCTACCTCCTCCACTAAGTGAATTACGAACTCCTTTGGAAAGTGAATCGATTCCAAATCCATCAAGAGCAGTCTTATCCCACAGAGTTGCTAACCTCCGTCCTTTTTTCAATTCCATAGTATACTTGGGCCGTTCAACAGTTTTGGTGAATGAACAGAAATTTAATCGGTGCTTATGAGATGGAATCTTGTAGTACTTTGGGTCTCCAAGTTGTAAAGGACATTTCTTGTGGTGAGAACAAGGTGCTATAATACTAAGGTGATAATTTACACCAGAATGATCTTTTTCAACTTTAGGTTGAATGGCATTTACAGGAATAACATCAAAATCTTCTGAGTCTTCAAATTCAAACTTTAATTCTTCAGGGTCAACTTCACCGTGTCTGTCTACGATTCCCTGCTCGAAAACACCTGGAGCTTCCTGTTCAAGTTCTTCGAAATTTTGTTGAAGTTGTTCTTCATCTAATTCATCTAATTCATCCAATTCTTCGAGTTCTTGAAGTAGTTTCTCTTCGTATGCAATATCTGACTCATTCACCATCTGGTCATACTTTTTCTTTTGTGGTTTCACCGTAGAGCCCTTGACGTAAGGTCTAGGAATTTTACCTGATTCGTCCTTGAATGACTCTGGTCTGATCATGATTTGACGAGCTCTGGCAATAGTTTCGAACCCCAATGCATTTCCTCTTTCAATAAGTACCAAATGACCATTTGGCTTAAGAAGAGGGAGAATAGTATGAATATTGGTATCAATGTCTCTACCGAAGTTATACTCTCTGGAAAGAAGTGATTGGTTGACGATAATAAGGTCATACTGTTTGGTTACAGGAAGAGAATCTCTCAATCTAGATTTGATTTTAATTCTTGAGGTATCAACAGGACCAACATAAGCACTCTGATCAGGTTCAGTTTCGGGCTCAATGTTTTCAGATTCTTCTAATTCTTCAATTCCAGAATCTTCAGCTGCTGCTGCTTTGAGCTCGGACTCTTCCACTTCTTCAGTTTCTTTGATTTCGGTTTCCTCATAGTCTTGACCAGGAACTTCATTTAACTGACGCAGAAGAATGATTTTGGCCCGTTTCTTCATTTCGTTATTACGACGACCAACTACATAAACATCTTTCTCCTTTGGCGACCACTCTGGTCCCATGAGCTCATTAAGTGCCACCATTCCTGTTCCTGGACCATAACCAATATCTAGAACGGATTCCGGGTTGAAAGTTGAACCAACACGTTTCTGTAATTCCAGAAGTACCTGGACAGCATGTGAATAGTTCTGTAGAAAAAGCGAAGCGATATGGGCGTTGCAATCAATGGGCAGCTCTGGAGCTTGTTGAAGTTGTTCTTTAGATACTTGTTGAAAGATAAGGGCACTTCTTTCACGAAGTTTATCGGGAGATGTCGATGAGAGAATGTTATTTCCAATGGCTTGTGCAATATCTGGCGGTAATCGAGTCACTGACCGATCTACCCGTCCTTTTAATGTTAATGGATGAAGTCTAGCTTCTTCAGCGTTGGTTCCTTGAATGAAAGAACCATCGGGATTACGAAAAGGCGAAAAATCGTCTGATTCCACCGAAGTGATATTCTCAAGCTTTTCATCTTGACGTAATCCGTCCGTGACTACGAGTTGTCCGAAAGTTTCACTATGGCGAATGGCATCAAACGGTAGTGAATTACTTAGCTTTGATGGACTCGATTGGATCGAGTTGAATCGGGCTCCAAATGATTTGGGAAGCCGCAAACGAAGTCTCCACATGAAAACAGAGGCTAACGAGTAACAACGGGATTTATAGCAATCAGTATAATAAGCGCTGAATATGTAGTTTGCAGCTGTTGAAACTTTTGCGATGAGGTGAAGATTGTGGTGCACGGGTATATAGTTTGCTTTGGTGTACGGGTATAAACTCTGATGATTATTTAGCGTTCATCTGTTTTCGCTTTTCATTGGTCAACATGTACAGAAAAGCCATTGGGGTAATCATTGGCCTGGGGGCTGTTATTATCAGTGGTGAAAGTGCTGCCAACGAAGGGAAGCGTCAGTTTTATAAAGACGATTCTAGCGTTGTTCCTGTACCGGGAACCGTGGTGCCGGCACCGGGATCAGAAATTAAATCCCTTGGACCAAATCGATTAATAGATGGTGTTTCAGTTAGATCTCCGTCTTCATTAGAAGCCAGTGTTAAGTCAGCACGTGAAACTTTGATTTGTGCCCAAAATTCAGTACAATCGTATCTTAATCAAGGATATAATAAGTATCATCAAACTGAACAAAGTGTTACATCTACAGTTAGTGAATTACATAGTAGATCAGAAGATCTTTTACCCAATTCCATTTATGTTGCTGTGGCTGCAATGTCGGGAACCATTATGGCCAGACAAAGAGGAATTGTTGCTAAAGCAGTACTTCCTGTAGCTATGGGATTAATTTCATTTAAATACTTTTTACCTCAAACATTTTCTAATACAATTGGATTTGCTTGGAAAATGGAGGAAAGATTCGTACCACAATTAGCTCAGTCTCAAAAGGCTACTGCCGATGCAGCAGCTGGTGTAGTTGAACAATTAGAGAAAACAGCTGAACTGAGTCAAAAATCATGGTCAAATGGAGTTGGTGCAGTTAGACAAAAAATTGGTTCAGTTACTGGACTTAACGTAGATGGTGAAGTCAAAAAGTAGAGTGGATAGGTTAATATAAATGTTAGAAAATTATGTAAGATTAGAAAGGTAGAAGGGTAGGTGTAGAAGTCAAAGGTAATTTATTGGTGTTGAACGGTCAGTCGGGGGAAGCTGAGAGGTGTAGAGACGGACGGTGTCGGGCAATTGAGAAAGGTATAGAAACGATAAGTGTCAGAGGCAATGAGAGCCAGATAACTCCAGGGTAGAGCTGGCTCGGCGAGCTTATAGACGTTTTTGTACTTTACAGAAAGTATCTGATGGTTTACACAATAATTGTCATTTTTGCAAAATCTCTTCAAAATTATAGAAATCTATAAACTCCGGATCACAAACAATCACTATCACCATCACCACCCCTCTACCCGAGCAGTAAGTGTTGCAACTAATTTCTGATCTACAATGTTTCACATTTTGCAGCCAATTCCAATACCAGTGCTGGTTATTGTGGCCGCATTTGCGATGGCTGCAAAATTACCACAAATTCAATAACATGTCAAGATCTGTTCTCCGACTCACGGACTTGGATATGTATAACTTCTCGTCAGGGTCCACCAAAGTGGATCCAAGAGTCAGTACTGCTGGTACTCTTGACGACGAGAATTTTCCTGAAAATTCAAACCGTCCTACTAAGGCTATTTATAAAATGATAGAAAGAGTTCAACTTTCAGTATTTGGAACCAATTTAACAGATAACGGTAAAAATCAAGACCCTGGAACATCTAAACCTTCTATTCTGGCATCTGATATGGAAAGTAGAATTACCAAGATTATAAAAATTCACACGAAGTTACAATATCACAAAGCATTGCTCATTAAAGACTTTCAAAGATGGGCAGGTGAAATGCATGATACTAGCGCTTCTGAATTAGTTAAAGAATTTGGTGATATGATGTCAAGACAACTGAGCTGTGACGATTTGATGGCCGGTAAATTATCTAATTTAAAGTGTCATTTAAATGCCATTAGTAATCGTGAAAAATTTCAAAGAGAATTAATGAAAGAGCAAGATAAGATTATGAGTGTTTTACAAGAAGATAAGAAAACTTTTGGTCCTACTTCAGAAAAGACCAAGATGTCTGATGAAAAATTAGAACGTAACATTGTTGGTCTTTCACTTACTGAAACTCAAATTGTAAGATATATCAATACAAGCCTTAAAGAAGCATTTACTGACTATGTAATTCTGTTACAGAAAACATATAATAGTACCGTCCAAGGTTCAGCTAAATTTTTGGAATCATTTAGGTATGAAGAACCTGAAACTGTCGTATTACCAGAAAGAATTGGCCCTATTAATGAGTTAGTTGAACCAGAAGAAGTTTTAAGACCAATTCAAAGATACGAACAGAGATTAGAATCAAGAACAGAACCAGTTTACGAAGTGAAACCTGACAGGTATGATCCAAGGCCAGAAAGGTATGAATTAAGACCAGAAAGATTTGAATTAAGACAAGGTCATGATGCTCCATATCCTGAGAATTTAAACCGTGGAATCAGTAATGAATGGTCTGGTTAACTAGACAAAACCAGTTAATATTTCAGATTTTATATTGATACATATGTCGTCTATTCGTTATATACAAGATGCTAGGAAGAGTTCCCATTTTTAAATATTTTTTTCCCAATTTCATAAGATGAAATCATTATGGCACACGCCGGTGCTACTTTTAATACTCTTGGTACAAATCCACTGTAGAGAGCACCAATACCTTCAGTTTTATAAATTGTGAAAAGAAAGCTAAACATTGAAGGACGATTTTTTTTTTGTTCTTGAGTGATTTGAAGTCTTGTTTTACCTACATCGAATGGATTTGTAAAAAAAGCTCCAATAAATCCAGATAATGAACCAGCTAAGAAACTTGTTGTAAAAACTCTCCAATCATCAGATTCTGAAGTACCATTAAATTCAGCACCAAGAACCGAACCAAAAGACTCTTTAAACAGTTCATAACATGACCAATAAATTCCTGAAAATGGTACATCCCTCCAAAGAGTTATTTGAAGACCTTTAAAAAGAGTACCAACACCTCTTTGACGAACTAAGGAATAAGAATCTCGTAAAAGATTTTTCATCATGGCCGAAGCAGATTTATTTGCAGTTGCATCAGAAGGAATTGATTGAAGTCTTGTTTTAACAAGTTCAATTGGAGCTACAAAAGTAGCAGCCATCATTCTCGCTAACAGTCCACAAAGTAAAGGATTTAAAGGATGAGATGCAATGGGAGAATGATCACGAATATATTCGTAACCTGTGAAATAAATAATATTTGATGGAATTGACATGAAAAGCGTTAATGAAAGTCCACGCCAAAGTGTGAAAATACCTTCATTTCTTGAAATATTCATTAAACCTTGAAATGTTGAATTAATTTTCAGACAATTTTCTGCCAGTTTACAATAATTAGCATTAATCCAAAAAAGTTCGGGCAGTGATTCAGATACTACAGAATTACCAGATATCGGTAATGAATAGGGAGTTAATTTTGAAGCTTTCTGTATAGGTTCAATAATTGGAGATAATTTTTTCAAATCAGGTATTGACCCAGGTACGGACCCAGGTGCTGAAACATTCTTGATATCGGAAGGAACTTGACAGCAAACCTTATCCTGTAGAAGTTGTTGTTGTTGAATTCTAATTCTAATGACGTCAAATGGAGTAACTACAAATGAAGTAATTAAAGAACCAGAGCAAGCGCTTAACATCCTCTGAATTGCAGTTATATCTTCAGAAGGAGGTAATGAAGAAGATGACGAAACCGACGATTTAAAATGAAGGTCAGAATCTTCGATTCCAGCCGCTAGCTCCGAAGAAAGCGACATGACGATGAAAAACTTTAGAATAAGAAGATAAGAAGTAGTTGAAGATTAAAGAATGACAAAAATGTATGTTGCGGCTGAAGCACGACCTCCGACTCGGACGAGATGGATGAGATGGTTCAATTTTAGCGACCCGCGAAGGCGCGATGCTTCGGACGGAGGCAAAGTGGGCCGACGCGTGGGCCCAAATCTGGCTGCGAAAGATGAAGACCTCATACCTAAAAGCTAAGAGAGATGAAGAGCTAAGAGCCAAGGAAGATAAAGATGAAGATACTACAAAAGACGGAAATTGTACAGAAATAAGACTTTTCTATTAACTGTTTGCTTTTATTGAATCTTTTATTCTAATTATAATCTTGTACAATATCACTGCACGTATACACATTAACATGACCATCTTGATTATAATTAGTAGCCACCATCATTCGATGTGGATGGAATGAAACACTAGATAAGTAATTGGATGTTCTGTTGGCCAAATAAGTATCATGAGGATTCTTTAATGTAGAAACCAAATCTCCTGAAGTACTCCACATATTTACAGATTTACAGCCTGTAGTAATAATTGGTGCATGTTCATGAACGTCAATACTTCTTATCAGTTTTTCGGGAGCATTGGTGTATGTTAAAACAGGATCATTTAATCTTATATCCCAAAGATTAACATATCCATCATTTGATCCACTTACAAGTTCTCTAAAACCTCCTCTTTGCATATGAACGTTTCTAATTGATCCTCGTCCAGTATACCCTTTTTGTCCCAGAGGTGTTTGCTTTGGACGCCAGGTTTTAACCATTGATTCTCTTGAATCAAGTCGACGATCATAAACTCGAATACTTCCATCATCGAAACCGGCAATGAAAATATTTCCTGCAACTTGATCTGAAGTCAAAGATGTGATGGAAGATGATGATCTAGCAGGAATATCAACCAAGCAAAGCTCTCGTGGTGCATCCCATACTCTGATAATTTTAACATCTCCACTTACAAGTAGCGAACCTCTTGATTGTTGCCAATCAGAAATTAATCCACTACTCTTAGATGTTAAAAGTAAGTCAGTGAGTGCTCTCCACGAAGCAATTACTTCACACCGTTTATCATCATCTTGAGGTGACATATGAAAATTTTTATATATTTTGATTACTCCATCTGAAGTCCCTGTTAGAAGAAGAGGAAGATCATCTTCATTAAGGAATTTCATATCGGTAATTTTAGTTCCAAATGGATTGCAATTAGAGAATTTTTGTACGATTTTATTCTGTTCCCAATCCCAAACTGAAACTGTATCTTTTTCATCACTTGCAACAAGTAATTTTTCAAATTGAGTAAACTTAATTAATTTTGGTTGCAGTTTGTTATTTAATATAGTTAAATTTCTATTCCAGTCTCCTCTTATTGCTAATTTTTTCTGTGGTTGAGTTTGTTGAATAATTTGTTCATTTCTATTTCTTCTCCAAAGTCGTTTCACATACTCTTTTGAACCTGGTTCGTCGATTTCATTTTTTGACATTTGAGGTTCTTGGAAATATTCACAACTATATTCGAAGAAACCTGATTCATCTGGAAGTTCGGGCTTAATTGAAAGGTCTCTTGGTACGTACCTTGGAGTTTTAGGTTTATATTCAGCTCCATAAGTACTTGGAATTGGACCTACATTAAGAATTCTTGAAAAATTCTTTAAATCATTATCTTCGGTAATTTGAAAGCTCTTGAAAAGTTTGGAAATACTAAGATTCTTTATCTTTGACGTTATAGATTCAGCATCTGAATTATCATGAACTGAATCTGAATCCCTTCCATTTTGGTACAAATTACTTATATTGTTTGTAGAAGCAGACCTTGTCAACATTTGAGACCCGTCAATTAACAAATTGCTAGTTTTCTTGGGCATGGCTGCTCCAGATGAAACTTGTCTTCTATCAGATTTTCTTCCTGGAGGAGGGAATTGACGATTTACAATTGGTTGCTTAAAATTGTCTCCAACATTTATAGTAGACTTACTCAAAAGATAATCTTGCATTTCCTTAACAAGTTGTCCAAGATCGCTCTTATTAAGATCAACCATTATACAATCAATAAGAGTTTCAGCAAGTTGTTTAACTTCTAAATGAGGATCCTCTGATAAGATGAGAAGTGCTTTCCAAACAGAACTGAAAATTGATCCATAAGCTGGCGATTTCTTTCGAAATTCATGAAGGAAATTTGGATTATCAATAAGTACGATTTCCTCTTCTAGTTGATTAAATGCAACCACAAGGAAAAATTTAGAATAAATCTTAACGAATCGGTTGATGAAAAATACAACTTCCTTTCTAACCATTGAACTTCCATCTCCCAAAAGGCCAAGAATGACATTTGCAAGTTTTAAGTCTTGCAGTTTAAGCTCATCTTTACGTAAACCAGCTGGGCCTTGTTGTGGAGATTGTGGCTCGTTGTCGTCACTGAGAAAGTTTGTCAATGCAAGGATAATCGAAGTTCTAACTTCAGGAATAGGATCGTTAACAAGTGTAAGAAACTTATTGAGGTATCCATCTTTGTAGATAATCCATTTCCCATCGGGGTACTTGAGCCAGAGATGTGAGAGAAGAAGAGAACACCACTGACGAAGAAGTGGATTTTCTGAAGTTGCAATGAATTTAAGACAATTATTAATAAGTTCAATAGAAAAACAAAGTCTTTGACCACTCTTGAAATCCTTAATAAATAATGATAGAATAAATGCACTCATTGCCTTATGATCGTCATTAATGAGAATATTAGCATTTCCAGCTCCAAGTGAACCTCCTGGAGCTCCAGGAGCACCAATTTGATTCATGGGATTCGAATTAAGAATTAAATAAAAGTAATTATACCCTTTGTCTTTACATAATTCCTGCTGAGTAGACTTATAGTCAATAGCCATAATTCTAGCCCAGATAAATATGAGAACTGGTTTAAGTTCTTGTGCTGGACTAAGTAAAAGTTTCAACACGTAAGGGAAGATCCCAATGGAAAGCGATAAGTAAACTGCCCATGGGCCTAAATCTAGAAACTTAGATAAGAGGATGAGTGCTCTTAATCTATGAACTTGTGATAAAAGAACTTGTAAAACAATAGGAAGTTGTTCAGGAGGTCTTTTCGTTGAAGGACCGGCGAATTTTAACCAAATTTCAAATGCCGTAAGTTGTTGTTCGAAAAAGGTAGAATGTTGATAATTTAGCGTTGGAGTTTGAGTTGGAGAAGGTGCTGGAACAAGCAGACCGTTAGAATGTCCATTGATATGTCCATTTGTAGGAGCTGGAGCCGGTGCAGGGAGCGGAGTTGGAATTGGTTGAGGATCATGGCTAGTTTTAATTAACTGAGCTAAAACTTGATCAATAGCAAGATCCCAAGAGTCCCACATTGAGTGGAACCTTACCAGGTCCGGAAGAGGAGGATCAGATACAGGAGTACAATTGAGATGAGGCATGATTCGTTTAGCAAGTAAGAAATTTCTGAAAAGAGCAGCCACCATTAAATCTTGACGGAATAATCTCTTGAAAATTGGCCTCGAAAGTGAAGTCCATGCAATAGTATCAGTAATGGCGGTAAAGATCCAGTTAAGTTCACCTAATGGAGTTCTACGATCAGATGATTTCCCTGGAATAATTACATTTCCCAGAGCATTTTTTGGAAGAACATCATAATAACTCTTCTTTAAAGGCAGTTGCATTATAAACCACTTAACAGAAATATCAATAGGACCGGTGAGGCAGCATGTGAAAAGATCAGCAGGAAGTGAAGGACTCATGGGTAATAATTCATTCAGTTTACATGCAGCAAGTTGAATCAGATCAAGATATGCCAGTGTAGGCAGAGGAGCTGAAGCATCATGATTTCCTTCATTATCATCGTCAATTCTTTTCTGTACGAATTTTTTAAAGTTATGTACAATGTTCCCTGCCGAATTACAATCATATACAAAGATCACCGGAGCTCCAAGCCAAGTTTGAAGGTCATAGAGTGAAATTGGAATGTATTGAGTATATCCACGATTGAACACCCAAATTTCTCCAGAAGCTGTAGGTTGAGGAACTCCATGTCCATTATAATGAAAAAGAATTCGTTCATCTTTAGCCAGTCTTCTAAGAGTATTACAAAATCTTTTAACATCTTCAACGCATGGATCAAGCAGTTGCTTATATCTTGTTCTTAACGAAAGAGTTTCATATTGTTGCTGTAGAGATTTTCCAATTTGTTCAATGGCTTTCTTTGTATCAGGAAATTGAGAAGGATCTTGCCATGCTTCAAGTTTGGCACATGGATAAGTTTTCATTACATCTGGAGGGTCAACGCCGAGATTTAAACATAGAACAAGAACAGCACTAATCGTTTTCTGTCTTTCTTTCATAATTTTCCAGTCGGCTATCGGCTGGTACGTTGCGATGTGTTGAGGTGATCGCTTAGTTTCTTCGCTTAATGGAGTACCATTAGTATTATGACGCTTATCATCAAAATATATATAAAAAGTATTGGCGAGAAGATTTAGGAAATTTTCCAGATTATACTCTTCATCGAACCCGTGACGCATGCGGTCGTTGAGCGGCTGAAGCGGTCTCGGACCATAAAATACAGACATGAGTTGAAGTTAAAGTAGTGAGTAGAAGGAGTATGCTGAAAAATTGTATTGATAAAGATCTCAAATAAAGACCCGTACACCACATAAAATGATAAAGAATTGAACAAATTGAAAAAGTAAAGTGGGAAGGTAGGTAGAAGAAACTAGAGGGGAGAAGAGAGTACAGAGGGTTGGGGTGAGTAGGAGGGCTAGGAAATATTGGGCTCAGGGAGGGAGAAAATTGGCGAGAAAAATGGCTGAGCAAGGCGAGTTTTAGACTAGGCTTGAGACGGTGATTGGGCAGAAATGAGCTAAATACGACTAGCGACAAATGCAGTAGTATGTGTCTTTATGTATGGCTGTTCGGTAGAAATGTCAAGTAAGTGGAAGTGGCAGATAACGGTTGGTTAGACCATGCATGTGCTGCATAATAAATGGCTGCGAAAAGCTGCTTGGCACAGTCAGCGAAGAAACAGAGTAAGATGGAGAGAACAGAGGACGATGAAGAGAAATGAATGGAGGAATACGGAGAGGATAGAGGAGTCAGATAGAGAGGACAGAGACTCAGAAGTTCAACAGACTAGAAAAGATGTTGAAGTAGAGCATACCAAGTAGCCTTAATTTCACCAGTAGAGCACGATCCAGGATCTAGAAGCAGGTCACACTCTAAGAGAGAGTAAATGAAGGCTAGCTCCACAACGTATATTAAATTTCTACGTCTCTCATGATCCTTCAACGCCTATCATGATCCCCCATCACCTATTACACGACTTATAATCTCATTCATTCTCATAATATAAATAGCTAAATACACCAGCCTTAACTAACAGGTAGATCCTTGCTTGTCAACAATCTCACCCTGCCATGAGTAGTATTTGCTCATATCAACATGATGTTTATGACCTTTAGAATCATACAGACTACATCCGTACATCATGGCATATGGAGGAGTGTATAAATGTAAAGAAACAGCATAATCATCAGAGGCATTTTCAATTTTATGAAGTCCAATAGTATCGGAAATGTATCCGACTTCATTTTCATGCAATACTGTAACTTGTTTCTCGGTAAGTGGTTTACCTTCATCTTTTTCAGTTGGAACTTCATATATACTTTCTGTTAATTCACCTTTTAAAATTTTCATACAGCAATGAGCGTTTGCATGATCATGGATAGCACTTCCTTTACGAGGGCTCCATACCAAGATAAGAAGGTTGGCATTCCCATTAATATCAACAACTCCATTTCTAGTATATGGACGATTTGAGTCATGGAATGCAAATTTACTCCATTGAGTTTCATTGGTGGTGTACCGATCCATGATGGCCTTTACGGCATCAATATCAACGTCAGCTGAGGCAAGCCCATTGTTGGGACCAAGGACGTGCTTGAGTTGAGCAATAAGCTGATCAAACTCGTTAGGGATCTCATTTGTGGGCTTCACCATGGAAGGGTTGGAAACCATAGGAACATGAGATTGATTGATAGTAAGCATAAGTTTTTCAGAGTGCGGATTACGAAATGTCACTTGACGTCCTAATCAGGTAAAACAAGCGATAATAAGTGAATTTAAAAGTATTTGAAAGATACTTTATTAAAATGATAATAAATAGGTTATAAAAAGTTGAAAATAAATGTATTTATATGTGCCACAACGGACGGCCACAAAATGACACCGTGCAACTTTCCTAATTGGGGCCGGAAGGCGGAGCCCGCTGCCAAGGTGCGGCACCTACCGCATTGGGAAGGGGCCGCTGACGGGGTTTGATGAGTTATTTCATAAAATGTCCGCCAGAGTCAAACTCCTAACTATGAGCAATATTTTATGGTTCGATTTTTATGGGCATTGAAGTCAGACCCTAAAAATAGACCGTATATGTTGACAGATCGAGTCAGGTACCATCTAGTATTTTACGTAAGTGTGAGTCAGAAATGTACTTGAGTGTTTGGTCAGACTCACTCAACCCTAGAGGTTCTGGTGTCATCAGTTCGTTCATTGTCTGTTCCTATTGATTCCCTCTTCCTCCAACTTCCGTATTTCGTATTCTCCCTTATCCCTTTTCTTATCTCTAGTTCATGCCGTGGTTCATGTAACTTTCGATACGTGTCACTTTCGTAGTTGACGTTATCTGTTATCTGTCGGACGTCCGCCCGTAACCTTCCGCATGCGGTAATAAACATTTCAAACCCCGTAGCGCCTCCGACGCCAGCAGGTTTTTTCCCGCATGCAAAACTGCCGCATTTGGGTCATTTTTACTATAAAATCATCACCTTCCGCACTGTGGCTCAAGGCATCTAAAGTTGAAAATCTTCATAACATTACTCTAACTCATTTATTTCATGGAACCGACTGATTCTTCACTGCTAAGCGACTATAGCAAATCTTCATCGACAATACGACTCGCGGCACTCCCGCGGCTCCTCCGGCGTGTTGATTTTGAGTTATGTGAAAATTTCACTCCTGCATTCTATATCCCAGTAATGGGGACGGGTATTTGCAGTAATATCCTCTATAATTTCCCATATCCTGGCGTATGGTTACAGAAATGTGCAATGATACTGTTTGCATTTGCTGTTTTCTTCTTTATAGTGGCTACTTTGGCCATGATTACTGCTTGCTTCAAGTATCCTGGAACTTTTTCCAAATTGCATTTCGATCCCAAGTTGGCACTCTTTATGGGTGCCTTACCAATGGGGTACATCTCTATAGTCAACTTTATTTCTGCAGTTACTCAACCGCTGTGGATTTTGGGGTGCTGGGTCCTTTGGTGGATCGGTATTATCCTTTCTTTCTATACTGCAGTAGTTACAGTATACTGCTGTCTTTTGTTAAAGAATACCACCGAAAAGACAACGTTGAAACATATGAATGCCACCATTCTCTTGCCCGTGGTCACTCTTACGGTCATGGCATCTTCTGGTGCACTTATGGTTCAATCAATGACATCAATACAGGCCAAAATAATTACTTTGGTGGTATCTTTCATAGCATGGGCTCTTGCTATTTCCGTGGGCTATAACGTCATGGTCACAATCTACTTTGCCAAGCTCTTCATTCACAAGATCCCCAGCTCACAGTTAATCTTCACCACCTTTATTCCTATCGGTATGATGGGTCAAGGTGCGTATGGGATTCTTCTTATGGGGTACGGTGTTCTAGACCTTTTCCATACCCATGGTCAAGTTCTTCGCTCTCATAACTATTTTTCATACTTGGAAACATCTGAATCATTTCAGGCGGTTTGTGATATGACCGGGAATGCGGCGTTATTTGGATCGGCTGCCATTTGCTTATTCCTTACATCTTTTGGTTATCTTCTCACAGTTTTAGCAGTCATGTCTACATTGTCTAAAATCAAACCATTTACTACCAAATACAGTACTAGCATGTCCTATAACGGCTCCTCTTCTATTTTGCAGGGGTTTATGCCGTTTAAACTTCCATTTTGGGCCATGACTTTCCCTCTTGGAACCATGTCACTTGCAAACACAGAAATGTACCGAATCTTCAACGGATTGACGGCTTTCAGAGTCATTGGTGCCATTTACGGTACAACTCTTGCGCTTATTGTTGTTGGGTGTGTTTCCGGATGTATATTCAGATTAGTTCAAATCATAAAGTCCGAATTGAACGAAACCTCAATGGTTTAGCGTTCTTAGCATTATTTCTCATAATATATTTATTAGTATTCATCACTGTAGTTTGCATCAGCTCTTATGTCATTAGCTACCATAATATTGCTTAGTATTCATCCACTGTACTTTGCATTGTACTGTAGATACCCGATTTGCAGCCACTTGTAGGTTGCGTCGACCTGGACCGAGCTTGCGTCGATGGGCCCAACCCATCGAGGCTGGTCCATGCCTAGCGCACGCGCGGTCCACGCTCGGTCCACGCCCCATCCACATTCGGTCCACACTCAGTCCACCCTCGCTCCGCCCCGCGCCAACTCTCGCCGAGTATGCCTGAATTATTTTTCACTACCTGACCTTTATTACTCTACATAAACTCATTTCCATTCATGTCATTACAGGTGGCCGTGCCGATGGATCCTGGCGCCGCACAAACGGCTATAACCAACGGCGATATATCTCAGTTTTTGGAAATCGCCAATTCTCCTACAAGGCCAGTTATCTTCTTTGACGAATCGCTCGTCGGTTATGCCATCTTCAAAACTTCTCAACCACAAACCACTTCAAATCTTCCTAGTCCGTACCTCAGTGTATCAATCGTGCCGACGGCGGAGATCGCCACGTTTGACGCCGAGAAACCCGGAGATTATACCATTTTCACTCTGGTGATTCCTCATGAAAACATTGTGTTTAATACCGCCGTCAACGATGACAATTTCATAATTTGGAGGTTTGACCTACTGCTCATTTACCCACGTCAAAAGTCTTCAGATCCAATAGCGATATTCTCGTGTTTCCTCGAAGATGAACCAATTTCAATTACTAATTCCATTCATTCTGTAAATGGAGCTAATTCTGTGGTTTCTGATGATTCTTCATCACTTCCTGACCTCATCCCACCAGATCATCGTAGTCTACTCCATGAGCTCAACATAGCGGCGGTTTCTATTGTGGACTCGTCACCTCCATCGTTACCAATGGAAGCACCAGTAACTACTCCATTGAAAGCATTTCTTCAAGTGCCTATTCTGGTTTCGCTCGTGATAAAAGTCAAGTCGACAAAACCAGCGGGAAGAAATAACGTACTACTAGCTACACTCAATATTGAGTCTTCAGACGAGCTTGTCCGCTGCGTGGCATTGAAAGGGTGTGAATTTCGTATAATTGACCTTAGTCTAACATTTAAACATGGAGTCATTGATCCATTCAAATCAATGGAGTTTCCACAAACATTCTCCGTCACAGACTCACTTAGTTTCACGTACAAACTCGTAAACAACGACTTCCTTGATCGCCAATTTCAACAGAATGACGGTGCTAATAGTAAACCTATTGGAATTCGTCTTGTTCTTCAACTTGTTAAAGGTGATTCCGACTCGCTATTATCCAACGTCATCACCACCAACTGGACTCCAGTGCTCGACTTTGGGATCGTGGCGCCTCCCATCAACAACTCGCTCAAGTCGTCTACGAACTACTCTCATTCACAGTTACAGCCCAAGTACAACAACGGGATTGACCCTCGCAAACTGGCGTTACTCAATAGCATGTTGAAATCCAAAAACGGTGCCGCTCCTTCACCAGCAACGTCACAAACATCTTTCGTCCAGAGTAACACTCTGGCCAACTTCAGCGTTAGAAAACAACCACGGGCTCTTGCATCGTCATCTTCAGTAACGGTGAATCTTACTACAAATACCAATTCTACACTTTCAGGTCTTAAATTAACGTTCAACGGTAAACTCAATGTTCCAATGGGAGAAATTGTTAACTGGAAACTCCATGCTATCAACAATTCTCCTAATAAATTGAACTTATCGTTGATTGTACAAAATCCTATAAATTTCCATCCAATTTACTCATCTGGAGCCACTCAACCATCTTCTGCTATAAATAATGTTTCATCTTCTAACTTGGTGAATTCAACAAGTGAAAAAGATGTTTTGGTATACAATAAAGTCCAGCTTTTTGAACTCTACTCTTCATTAAAACTTGATCCTAGTGGAGTTATCATCTTAAATAACGATGTTCGTCTTGGACCCATCGAGCCAAATGCTGTTTTCGAAGCAGATTTGGACTTAGTGGGACTTTCAAAGGGGATTTTCAATCTCAATGGAATAAAGATATTCGATACAATAAGCGGAGATGGTATTGATTTTGGAAAGCTTGTGGAGGTGTTCGTTGTATGAACAAAATAGAAGAACCCTCTCGTGTCTACAAGTTGGTGGTATAAACAAGATAGAAGAAACCTCTCGTCTCTACATATAGATTATTCATAGCATACATTCACTACATATCTAAGCATCACCAGATTGTGATTCAAAAGGAGTAAGCTTAGCAGTTCCTTGAGTCCATGTAGTTCCATTGTAGGTAATATCCTTGATAGCGGCGATAATATCATCAAAAGTACCTCTAACTTGTTTTGTAGAGTCTCTTTCTCTTAATGTGACAGATTCGTCCTTAACGGAGTCAAAATCAATGGTGATACCGAATGGAGTACCTAATTCATCATTTCTAGCGTATCTCTTTCCAATAGAAGCTGACGAGTCATCAACTTTAAATGGAATTTGTTCTTTTCTTAATAAAGCAGACACCTTTTTAACCATTGGTTGTAATTCAGCATTAGAAGATAATGGAACAAGTAAAACTTTAGTAGGTGCAACTAATGGAGGTAAAGAAAGCACAGATCTATCTTTATCTTCAGGTCTGGACCAGAAGGAATGTTCAAAAATAGAGTAAATGATACGACCAATACCGAAAGATGGTTCAATAACATTTGGAGTGAATTCACGAACATGTTCAGTTCTTTTAACACGTTCAATAGTAACCAATTCACCATCGATATCAACTGTTCCTTCAATAGAAGGAATGTTGGCTACAATCTTACCGTTATCAGCCAATTCCTTAGCAAGGTCTTCTAATTCACATTCAGTTCTTGCAAATAACCATTTTTCAACAGTTCCAGCATCTTTTCTGAATTTTGGACCGAACTTCTTTTTAGCAATGGCAACTTCGTATTTTTCAATAGTTACTGGTTCAGCCAATTGTTCTCTAACCACCAATTTTTCATTGGTTCTGGCGGCATGAACGCTTAAATCGTAAGCTGATCTATCAGCACATCCAACACATTCAATCCAACCATGAGAAGTTTGTAATTCAGCATCCCAACAATCAGCAGCATAATGAGCCATTTCATTAGACATATGTTGTCTGAATCTTAATCTTTGTGGGTCAACACCGATTTTAGTTAAGAATAAATAAATTCTGGCAATAAAGTAACCTAAAGTTTCATTATCGACCATTCCTGAAGAAACAGCTTCACCAATAGATTGAACAATAATTTTAGTTGAACCAGATTGTTGAACATCTTTAGGTAAGAAACTCAACTTAATATGTTTAACTTCTTCAAAACGTAAATGAGATTTATCCTTTGGATCAACGAAATGTTCAATTTCAGCCATTAAAAATTCACGAACTCTTAATAAACCTGCTCTTGGAGAAATTTCATTTCTAAAAGATTTACCAATTGAAGCAGAAGCGAAAGGCATTTTTTCATTATTGAAATCCAAAAGTTTTGAAAAATTTAAGAATTGTCCTTGAGCAGTTTCAGGTCTTAAATATCCTTTTAATTGACCTGAAGGTCCAATAGCAGTATCAAACATTAAATTGAATTCAACTGGTGGTTCTAAAGGTCCACCAGTTCCTGGATTAACGATTTTATATTTTTCAATTAATTCACCTAATTGAGGACCAGAGTAGCCATCAATTTGAGCTAAGATATTTTCATATTCAGCAACTTCAGAATCTGGTAGTTGAATATTTTTAATTTCCTTAACCTTCTTCTTTCTCTTTTTCTTATCTTCATCTTCTTCTTTTTCTTCAACAACTACACCTCTGGCGGCTTTATCACCTTTTAATCTTGATTCTAATACTTCTTCAACTAAATGATCAGCTCTGAAAATTTCACCAGTTTTCAAATCTTTACACATCCAATCAGAGAATTTATCAACATGACCAGAAGTTTTGAATACTTCATAAGGTGTCAACATGGTACAATCGACTTCCAACATATCTTCTTCCAAGATAAAGTGTTTTCTCCAAACATCAACAATATTTGATTGGAATGCACATCCTGGAGGACCATAATCGTATAAACCAGAAACTCCACCATAAATTTCAAAAGAAGGAGCGAAAAAAAATCTTCTTTTCAACACTTGTTCAAGAGCATCTCTTGAGAAAGGAATAGCTTTACTATCGGTTGACATATTGGCTTTAAATACTTTCAAAAAGCTTCGATTTATTAGTTTCAAGGTCACGATGGGTAGTTATTTTTTTTCATGAGTCAACGAAAAAATGCTGAAAAAAGTGAAAAATATTATGCCTACTTAACGTTTACAAATAAGTTAAAACATTCAAAGTAAAGAAATAATGACGTAGTGGGTGTAGAAATTGATATAAGAAGTCGGTTAGAGAAGAGTAGGGCGGTTGCAAAACAACAGCCATTTTGCTGTCATTTTCAATCACTTTGGTGGCACTGAATTCATACGTTGTGCTTAGAGTATCTCAGTTTCTGAACCCTACTTTAGGGCAGAGAGAGTGGAGATACAGTACTTTAATCTGGTAACTACGGCCTCAAGTTCGGTACCTTGAGCTTTAGCCGGCGAAGAAAGGTGAAAAAACGGCATTGAACTGAGCTGGTAGTTTTGGATCGTTGACTGTAGCCCAAGCCAACCTGTATCTGAAACCTGTCGCTGAAACCACGGCAAATGTACGATCTGTAGACAACACCAGCTGAGAATGTACTCTTACTCAACTGATCCTACACACTCTTTGGCTGAAGGCTCTGAATATTTACGTATACTTTGACCCATGCCTTCCATTAACTACCTACCTAAATCTAGTCACTTTTACTTACCTAGTCGGACTTTGGCTTCTCAATGTCCAAGTCAGACCACTTAGGATGCCTCATGTCCCACCAGTAGAAGATCTGTGAGTATGGGTACGCCGTAGCATTGACCCCACCAGAAGTATACCATGAAGTACATCCACCAAATGGAGTTCCAAATACTGCTTTACGTAGTTCAGCTTGAATAGTAACAAACCACTCATCGTACTTCTCTGATTTTACACAAACAGATTTCCAGGTCCCTGAAAGAACCTTCAGTGCAAGTTTCGTCATGTAAGTAGTAGAATTCTCAATAGCTAAAACTACTGATGAGTGTCCTGTAGCAGAATTTGGTCCTCCAATAACAAATAAATTAGGACAGTCTTTTAATAAAACCGTCTTATAAGCACTAGGACCCTGTTCTTTCCAAGTCTTCCATACACGAGTGTTGTTTTTACCAATGATTTCATAGTTAAACATTGCCTTATTAATGTTGTACCCAGTACAAGCCACGAGAATATCACATGGGAAAACCAGTCCGTCTTTGAGTACTAACGAGTCTTTAGTAACATGATCGATTTCAGAATTGGTCAAGTGCATTCTGGGATCATGTAAGCTGGGAATGTACTGATGGTCAAAAATAAGTCTTTTGCAACCAACTTTATATTCAGGTATAATCATATTGTGAAATTTCTTTGGTGCCTTTTTCATATAATGTACAGACTCGTGATAGTTGGCCCAACGAACAACATTGGTAAAGATTCCGCTTCCTTTAAACAAAGGCCATCTACATTCAGCAACGAATGCAATAAGCCAACGGACTCCAAGTAATCCTACTCTTGAAAACGATAAAACTCGGTATAACCACTGGACGAACTCAGGAACAGGCGGCATGATATAATGTTTAGAACGAGCTACCTGATAAAGACCCTTGACATCCATGTCTTGAAGAAGACGAGGCACGATCTGGTTTGCAGAACACCCATTTCCAACAACTACAATATTCTTCCCTTTGAAGTCAACAGAATGGTCCCACATTGCCAGGTGCATGTAGGTACCCTGGAAATCCTCTAAACCTGGAGCATTTAGATGGGATGGCTGAACCAATCCACCTTGGCAATTACATAAAATCTTACTTTTATGCACCAAATGTTGACCTGAATCAATATCTCTGGCATGGATAGTCCAGTCATTATTTTCTTCATCATATACAACTTTTGTAATCCAAGTTCTAAACCTGGCCTTAGGAGCAATATTGTGTTTTTTAACAACTTCGAGAATATATTCTTCCATCTCATACTGAGGAGGTTGAACTCGACTCCAATTTGAATTCAACTCATTGAAAAGTGAGTACCATACGGCTGGAATATCTGAAGCACATCCTGGGTAGGTATTGGCCCACCAAGTGCCTCCGAAATTACGGTGTTTATCAAAAATGGCATAGTCTTCTTCTTTAAGTACATTAGTACATTGAAGTGCTACAGAAAGTCCAGCAAATCCTCCACCAATGATTCCAATTTTAGATTTGGTATATTTAGTAGGAAGCAGATCATTTACTGGAGCTTTAGCATCTTCTCCAAGTACCTGCTGAATATCCTCATATCGAGCCCTATACTGGTTGGGTTGCTTATGTGAAACCTTAGTTAGGGTGGTGGTAGACATTCTAGTTGATGACCAATTATTGGAATTTAACTGCAATATATATTTACCCCGCAATACATTCACATGTTCGAAGCGAGTATCAATAGCCAGGCACACATGATTTACTTTTGTAGATGTACGAATGAGGCAATTTACAGCTGCAATTACTTTTCGCATGCATGTTAAAACTAACGCAATTTGCGGGTTTAATGCATAGAAGCTAGATGTCAACTTATAATTCAAGCAACTTAATTGACTAGATTAAGATTAAACATAGATGTATAAGACGTTAGTTAGAGCACCGTAAACTGTAAACTAATTCACAAACGTACATACATCTAGACTGCACTTAGAGGCGCCTTCACCAGATAACTGCATGCAGTTTCCAAGCCTACTTTCTTGTATGTCATCACATACGAATCTGTCTTCGAACAATTCAAAGTGTCACTGGCACCACCAAGTCAGCCATGGTCGGCTATGATTTTCGAATATGCAGGAAAGTTTCCAAATTCTTTTAAGGTCCTACCGAGGCTTATGTCTTTATATATTACAAATATTGAGTATTTAACTGATACTTCTGAGCACCGAAGAAGTGTCTTTTTGCCGCCAATCTAAGCCGTCTTGAGCTGTTCCACCATCATCTCCTCGTCGTACTCGTCGTAGTGGTCCGACCCATCAATGAGCCTTTTTAAGACAACGACAAATGTAGTTACAACGGCTGCAAATCCAAATACTTTATCGAACCAAATATCAATAAGCTCAACTTCTCGCGCTGAAGATTGATACGCTGATGTCCCGGAGAGAGAGAGAATCCTGGAAATTTGGTTTGATAAGTGGGTAGGAAGATTTGTTCTGATTAAAAGAGCTGTAGAAATAACATAAACTCCTAGTAGCTGTGAAATAAACAAGTGTTTCAACCATTCTTTAGTACTACTCCGAAGCAGCATTAAGTGTGGAAAGAATTTCCCAACCGATCTTAAAGTGGTCAAAACGTTCGAAAACGTACAGAGGAATAATCCACCCGAAAGAATAAATCCAATAACGTTGATAAGCTGTGGTTCAGAAATCGGTACCGTGAACATTGTCTGGATCACTTTGGCCACCGTCACCGCCAAAGCATCACCATTACTCAGCACAAGTTCCTCCTCTTCCCCTTCAGCCACAATCACATTGGCCTTATCATGTAGTCTAGTGGTGCTGGTCCCGTACATATAATGATACGGAAGCTTATTGAACAAAACATTGACTATACGATAAATACAGTAGGCGGAGAATGCCGTCACTGCATATTTAATGGTTTTAGCAACCAAGGTGTTTTGTTTATAGGCATATTCTTGTTGTTGATCAAATTTTTGGAGAGCTTTTAAAAGGTCGTCATAGACGTTGTTTCTGAGCGACTTCAAAGACCTTACTTCCTCTTGCAACTCCTGTTGCTCCAGCTTTTCCTTTCCAAGATTCAAACTGGCAAAAGATTGAACCTTGTGCACCATTCCACCAAGTTTCGTGGTGGGTTTCTCATCAATAGAACCGCCTCGAGAAAGAAGTACATTATCTGAGGAAGCATTAGGGATATTATACAAGGAACTGGAAGACATTTTATCTAGCTCTGATTGACGTTTGTCAAGGAGTAAACAGGTATGATTATAAGACTGGATTGTGTTGTTGATATCTACTTCACGAAGTTCCCGTTTCTGAGACTTTATCCTGGTGAAGTAGTTACCCAAATGTTCGACAGGAGTTGACACAGAACCAATCCCGGACAATATTGCTAATGTCGAAACACCACCAATCACCACTTCATTGATTTTCCGCTCAAAGAATGATTTGGTGTCGATATGTTTCATATCTGGAGAAAACATCTCAGAAAGGTGTCCGAACTTATGTAGCATGAAGAACCACCAGATAAGACACGAAATGGTGGCCGTAAGTTTAAATATGTGTTTCCGTGTCGGTATGATATCTTGATTTATATAGAGGTTAATCACGAGGAAAGGCTCCACCATTGTGATGAGAGCAATGAGGGAGTTGATTGTAATTTTGAACGACACCAAACGGGCTGTTGAATTGAATGAGCCACTTAATTCACACATCATGAGTACAATAAGCTCAACACTGAGACCTACCACGAGACTGAATACCGTTCTTACCACGGTGTTGGCCAAGGCTGAAGAAGAGTCTATAGATTGAGACTTTGACGATAATTCAGGAAATGAAATGTCAGTATCGTCGTTTCTGACTTCAATAAGGGAAATTCCATATTTGCGATTGATACTGGAATCAATGTAGTTGTTAATAAGATGCGGTGGGATGCTGAGTCGAGAAGAGTACTTTTCAATGAAGTTGTGACTGTAGAGCACACTAAAGCTGATAGCTACAAGCACCAGTAACACTAAAAGGAAGAAAAAGCAGCCAAAACCTACAGAGAACAGCATGGTATATACTTATGAGTTTTTCAGGTTGAAGTCAGTTTAAACGGTAATTGTGGATCAGTTGAACGTAAACGTGACTCAGTTGGACGTGAATGTCAATCAGCTTGATAGGATCTGGTTTTTAGTTGATGTTTCAACAGTTGGAGAGTTGATTAATACCTAATTGGCTTTCTCGTTAAATCCAGATCTTCACCAAGCCTATAAATACCCTAATTCGGTGTCTGAAAGTCGCTGGCTCAATTCAATATCCTAGAAATCTGGCTATGCTCTTTGGCTATGTTCTATGGCTATGTTCTCTAGCACACAAGTCTGTGGTTCGATCTCGACGGTCTTGAGAGATTTCGATAGTGATTTCTACTTAAGTAGCTGGGTTTCAAAAGTCAATTAGAAGAAGCTTCTACTAAATAAGTCAATATTATCGTCACCAGATTAGCCTGATTTTTCAGCTGCTGGTAGTAGCTTTTATCGCCATGTGCACGTGACGTGAAAAATACCCTTATGGTGGCTTTGCAACCAGCCGGGCGGTGGGGTCAAGCCAAAAGAGGGCACGATCGTCGGTCCAAAGCGAAGAGGCACTGGAAGAGCAGGAACGGAAGAATTGTGGTTTAAAAGGTTGAAAAGTTTCAATAAATTTATAAAAAAGGTTGCACCCGTACACCATCTACAAAACACTATTTTCAATCCTGAAAGACCTAAAAGACCTGGAATAAGCCTGATATGGGCTTTAAATGAAAACCGTATAAGCATAGCATCCTTAAACCGACTCTCTTCAAGGTTTTATGTGTATGTGTATGTCAATACTAAAATAATTTCCATGATATTTGGTGGTGTACGGGTGGTGATTTATACGCAACATCAATTTTTCAGTTCCAACAGTGAAAATTCTCATCTACAAACACCTTCAAAATGCCGATGCGTATGAGAGCAGAAAAGAAGATGAGAAAGCATCTCATCGAGCAGCTCAAGGCCCGGGCCATCCCCGGTGCCAGAGTTGCTCAAGGACCCATCAAAACAGAACGAGAATTACAACAGTTAAATATGGCACCTCAAGTATTCATGTTTAAGAACTTATTCTCAGGTCAAGTACTTTATTCACAAGTTCCTGCATTCCACCAGGATCAAATCGATCTTCAGTTCCGATACTCGAACTGGCAGAACAGAAAACCTGCTAGAAGAAATGATTTATGGAGAGTTATGTGCGTAGCTAATTTCGATAATTACGAATACGCTAAAGCTGCTTACGAAGGACTTGTTCAACTTCGTCATGCTCGTGATTCAACCCTCCGTAAAGATGCTCAGGCCATGAGAAAAAAGGGTGATGACGGAAATATTTGGTACTCCGGCCAATACAGACCAACATATTCTCAAGAAGCAGTAGCTGATTTAGCTCACGTAATTGATGAATTTGAATTACAAAATACCACTGTATTATGGGAATCATTATGGCGTAAAGGTGAGGATACTCACTGGAGACCTGATTTGGTAGAACACGATTCTTTACCGGCATTCAGCCCTAAACATCAAACAGTGATGCTTGATGAGATCAGAGCCGCTGCCATAGAGGCATTTGCTAAAGCAAGAGAAGAAAGTGAACAAGTGGATAGTGAACAGGTGGAGATGGCTTAAAGAGCAATAAGAATCAAGTGGAATATCAGGGTAAGAGGTTACTTAGCAGATCAGACAAAATAACTTGTAGTTGATAGGACGAGAGGTAAATGAAGGTGAGAATGAAACTTTCATTCAACACCGGCATTCACATATTGTACATAGCATAAACGATACATTTACACAGTGTAGATATCTATCATACTGTAAACCGAAGTTAATGACTAAACAATCTAAGTCTAAACAGAAGCCATGTATTAATTGCCCATTACGAACGTCAGTAAGACCACAGCATAATACAGTATTAAGAAAAAGTTGAAAAAAGACTTAAAAATCCTCAACACAATTTTATCCTAGTCAACAAGGACAGCTTGAACAACGTTTTGATTCCAGTCTCGTAAACTTTAGCCTTGAACAGCCTGAGTCATATTCAACTCTACTTAATTTTTTTGTATTGGTGTACGGGTGTGTTGCTGTGGATTCCTCACCTGTTGATTTGGTTCCGCCACACCTTCCTAAACCGGCGGCGGCCTTCGCCCGCTTTTTTCCTCCGCTACTTCTTTCTTCTTCATCATGGATTTCTTCTACTACCAAAAGCTGATGGGAAATGGGACTGTGGCCAGTAAATTCCGGTTTGCATCTACTGGCGAGCCGGAACCGGAGCCACCGGTCGAAACCCTCGTTGCCCCACCTTTAGAACTGAAACCTGTTGAATCATCTGAAACTCACCATCCAAATAGCTGCTCTCGTTGCTACAGACTAAAGAAAAAGTGTACTCGATCATACCCGAAATGTTCAAATTGTGTTAGAACCGGTGCTAATTGTGAGTATATTGACCGAGTTTTGAAGAAGCGTCGAACTGATTCGAAACCAGAACCTGAATCCAAAATTAAAGATGACCCAGAAACTCTTTCAAAGGCGGCTAATCCTTCAAACCCCTCAAAATTATCCGTATCTTCAGGCGAAACATTCACCTCTACATTTTCAGCGGTACCTTCTGCTACCGAATCGTCGTCTATTGATACTGACGTTCAAATTGTGGCTCGAAAATTAGTATCTATATCTTCTCTTCTTAGCGATCAGAATATGGCCCAACGCCAACAAGCTCAACCACAAACGTCAACACAGCATCCAAATCATGTAAAATCGCAAACCCAACTGCAAACTCAATCACATACCCAAATTTCCGCTCGACTCCCGGCCCCTGTTCACACTCAGAAGGAACGGGAAATTGCCCAGCTTCTTTCACATAAAACCTGGTTTGCTCAACCAACAGTTTCCAATTTCGATGAAGAATTCGTCACCATGAATTCCGTGCCAGATAGTGAACTTCCTGTACTTTTTGCATTATCATATTTTGAAAATTACCTGTGGTATTGTCCATTTATTAATAAACTGGAAAAAATCGAAGAGATATTGAAAATAAATTTTAAAACTGAAACTATTGTCAATCTTGACATTTATCTTTTGCTCAGTATCGGATGCTTAATCTGTGATAGTAATAACGGCACGGACAACTATACTGAATACTTTAATCTGAAAGTTATAGCATCAATTGCTAATATTCTTCTGTTTGATAATTCTCGTATCAAGGAAAGTATTGATGGAACCAAAATTCTTATTCTACTTGCGATTTTTGCTACTGTTCTGTGTGACTATGATCTTTGTTGGTCGGCTATAGGATTATTAGACCGGTTAATAGTACAATTTGATCTTTATAAATCTGAAAATTTAGAATATCAAACAATTTTTTGGTCTATATATAATCTTGAAAAAGAGCTAAGTTTATTACTTAATAAACCTAGTCAAATTCCACCTAATGAATATATTTCATTTACTATGGCTAATACAAATAAGCTTGCATTTCAACAAGTTGAATTAAGTAAGTTACAACATGAAATTCAATCTGCAAAATTAAGTCATCAAAATCAAAATGATGCCAAAAGATTATCAACCAATTTAGAAAAATGGAGAATCGTAACTATGCTGGCAATTCACAATGAATTTTCTGATTCTCCTGGACTTCGACTGTTTGTTGGAGTTACAGAATTAAATTATTATTATTTACTAACAGAAATTGATCAGATATCATCAACTGAATCATTTCAATTCGGACTTCAATTTTTATCAACATCTTTTGGTCTTATTGTGACAGAACCATTAAATGGACAACCAAGTAAACTTTCAATTAAACTTTCCGTTCATAATCTTTTCTGGTATCGTAAACTTTTCAATGTTATTAAATATAATGTTAGTTCATTAAATGAAATTGTTACTACCCAAAACGATATTGATCTGTCTATAGTTAAAATCATGGAATGTAATGGGAATCTTCAATTAATGATAAATATGCTTAGATACTTATCAAGAAATCAAACAAAGAAACTGGTTTTCATTACCAAAATCAATACTACGATGAAATGTCTTGAAACTTTAAGTTCCAAACTACTGCTTGCCACCAAGGAAACTTATAACGATACAAAGGAGCTAATTAAAGCCACTAGTGAATCACTTAGCTTAATTTAATGAATAACGATTAGAAGTTGTAGATAAGCCAGTACACCAGAGTCAATACACCGTTTTTTGGTGTACGGTGCTGCGGCGTCTTGGTGTACGGGTCTTTCCTTTTGCGTCGCTTCTCTGTCTGCGTTGTGGTGTACGGGTCTTTCCTTCTGCTGGCGTACGGATCTTCAAACCTGTTTATCGCTCATTCATTGCCACCAAGTCAAATCAACAATATGCCACCAAAAGCAGATTGGGATAAATACGTTGCTCCTGATGAAGATGAAGTTAATGAAAAAATCACACCATTGAGTGATAACGATATTCAAGTTTTGAAAACTTATGGAGCAGCACCATACGCTCAACCACTTAAACAACTTGAAAAAGATCTTAAACAAATTGAAGAAAGAATTAAAGAAAATATTGGAGTTAAAGAAAGTGATACAGGTTTAAGTGCACCACATCTTTGGGATATAATGGGAGATAAACAAAGAATGAATGAAGAACAACCATTACAAGTTGCAAGATGTACTAAAATTATTGAAGCAATTAATCCAACACCACAACCAGGACTTATTCAAAATGCTGATAGTAAAAGTAAATATGTAATTAATATTAAACAAATTGCCAAATTTGTTGTTGGATTAGGAGAAAGAGTTTCACCAACAGATATTGAAGAAGGAATGAGAGTTGGAGTTGATCGTCAAAAATATGAAATTCAATTACCATTACCACCAAGAATTGATCCACTGGTAACAATGATGACAGTTGAAGAAAAACCTGATGTAACATATTCAGATGTTGGAGGATGTAAAGAACAAATTGAAAAATTAAGAGAAGTTGTTGAATTACCATTATTATCACCTGAAAGATTTGTTAAATTAGGAATTGATCCTCCAAAAGGAATTTTATTATATGGACCTCCAGGTACTGGTAAAACTTTATGTGCAAGAGCTGTTGCAAATAGAACTGATGCTACATTTATTAGAGTTATTGGTTCAGAATTAGTTCAAAAATATGTTGGTGAAGGTGCTAGAATGGTTAGAGAACTTTTTGAAATGGCAAGAACTAAAAAAGCATGCATTATATTTTTCGATGAAGTTGATGCAATTGGAGGTGCAAGATTTGATGATGGTGCAGGTGGTGATAATGAAGTTCAAAGAACAATGTTAGAATTAATTACTCAATTAGATGGGTTTGATCCAAGAGGTAATATTAAAGTTATGTTTGCAACAAATAGACCAAATACTTTAGATCCTGCTTTATTAAGACCTGGTAGAATTGATAGGAAAGTTGAATTTTCATTACCTGATTTAGAAGGTAGAGCAAATATTTTTAGAATTCATTCGAAAACTATGAGTTGTGAAAAAGGTATAAGATGGGAATTAATATCAAGATTATGTCCAAATGCAACAGGTGCTGAATTAAGATCAGTTTGTACTGAAGCAGGTATGTTTGCAATTAGAGCCAGAAGAAAAGTTGCAAGTGAAAAAGATTTCTTAAAAGCTGTTGAAAAAGTTATTAAGGGTAATTTGAAATTTAGTTCTACAAGCCAGTACATGCAATATAATTAGTTATAAACGAATAAACAGAGAAAAGTAGACGAGGTGGAGAAAGTAGGGGAAGTAGAAGCAGATGTAGAAGCAGATGTAGATGGGAAGCGACGACGACCTGAAGAGTCAGGTGTCTCAGACCAAGATGGGAAGTATAGAGGAGAAACTTAGCCCATCTTTGAAAGAGTGGTCAAGTCTCTCTCTCTCCTCTCTCTCTCTCTCTCTTTCTCTCTCTCTCTCTCTTCCTCTCTCTCTCTCTCTCCTCTCTCTACTCTTCTTACTCTCTCTCTCTCTCCTCTCTACTCTTCTTACTCTATGTCTATTACTATACATCAGTCCCACCACGACACACAACCCATTCCTTCAGTTTGACAGGACGCCAATATAGCGTATGGAGGAAGTTTATTTTTGGGCACTTCAACTCCCGATGCTTCATTACTTGATTTTGGTTTTATATTTACGAAAACTTCTTCTTCAATTCTAAATCGTATTTTTTCATTTAAATCAATGAAAAGTTCAGTTTCTTCATCTGGCAGCCAAACCCATGCTTTTTCTGCTTCTTTAAATGAACAATTTTCAAATAAATAATCAACTGGAACGAAAATTTCATCAAAGAAATCAACCTTTATTTTAATCCCAGTTGGAAGACAATCAGTTACCCAACCAGTTAAAATTTCTCCCACAAAAGGTTTCCAAATAATACACCGGAATTTCACATCAACAAATGATGCTCCATCTCCGGGTTTAAGCATTTCATCATTTATTTCAAGAACATCCCAAATCGCTATAGCTAATCCTAAATTACTTATAACTTTATTAGAATATTTCTTATGTAATTCGTCTTTAACAGCTTGTTGAAGTGGCGTATTAAATGTATGTGGTGGGATTCGAACAAGGTCGGAAAGTTCAGATAATATGAACATCTTGTCACTTAAGCTACTTGACTTCTATTGGCGCCAGGCGTGGGTAGTTGATGGGTTTAGTAGTAAATTTATATTTTTCCTCATCGCACTTAAATCATTTCCATTATAACTACACCTCTTCATGACACCTCCACAGGAAAACGGTTCTGTTAAGATCAATGGAGCCCGGATTCAGAAACCTACGGTCAGGTCATCTGATCGAAGACTTGCAGCGGGTCGAAGGCCTGAAAATTATCTTCATGCAGTTGCAAAATCTGTCAATTCTGTAGCGCCTAATTCACAAACTATTTCTACATCTCATATCACAAAAGATCCAACTAAGACCGTCCGCCGGTCGAACGGCAATAAACAATGGTCGGATAACTCACTTCTTGAATGGGATCCTGCTCATTTCCGACTTTTCGTAGGTAATTTAGGTCCAGATGCTAATGATGCACTTCTTCTATCGTCATTCGGCAAGTATCCAACACTTTCTAAAGTAAAAGTACCAGCAGGTCTAGACGGGTCTAATAAGGGTTACGGATTTGTGGCATTTTCCAGTGCTGATGATTACTTGAAGGCGTTCAAGGAAATGAACGGTAAGTACGTGGGTCAACACCCGGTACAATTAAAGAGAGCAGAGACGTCGGTGAAACCTACAAAGAAAAAGACTAAGGGCAGACGATAAGCAGAAGTTGAGAGTTTGGACTCAGAGGCAGCCAGAAACAGCCAGAAATCAAGGCACAAAGCATAAACACCCATACCTATCTTCTGCCATACCTATCTTAAATAAGCTTCCTGTATAGTAATGTAAATTAGAACTTCACCAAATTCACTCTGAAACCTTGTGCATTATCAGGAGTTCCTCTTGACTTTCTTTCGGTCACTCACCTTTGTGTGGATCTTGACTTTACCATGTACTTGTGCTGGAATCTGTACCATCGATTTCCACCATCTACCACCATCTACATGTATAGAGATTTTCAGTTCGCGAAATTTTTCACTACTCCATCATGCTTGGTCTTGCTCCGTACATGGTCCTTAGACCACTGGCGATAGTTTGCGGTCAATCTAATCGGTTCCTCCGATCTAGCTTATTACAGGTGTCTTTTCAACGATCCAAAAGCAGTCTTCCTGACAATTTTAATCCAGAAAAAGACCTCCCATCTCAACAAGAATGGAAACATCTTAAACATCATATTCCTGGTGAATCGACTCAAAAGAATGACATCAAGAGCCGTCTTCCGAAGTTTCCACTTGCCAAAGAAGTTGTACCAACACTCTTACCTCGTCCTGGGGTTCCTCAAGTTGGTCCAAATATGACATTTAGACAAGTTCTACAAATCTTGAAAAATAAGACTAAACCTGAGTTAATCTACGAATCTGAACCTCATAGATTATACTTCTTAACGTGTTTATGTTTTGCGGTTGTATTTACAGTTTACGGAATGGTTCTTGCAGAATGGGCATGGTTTCAGTCAAATAAAGATTATCAAGATAACGAAAAAGATCTCGATGAAGCACTTCGAAAAAGAGAATGGGTATTTTCACTCATCACCAAATCCGGCTTTGCAATTGTTGTTTTTGGTGCTGCTTACTTTGTAGGTACTTTCCCAACCAGATTAATTAGGAGAATATGGTACTTACCAGGACCTGTTGAACATGTAAAATTCACCTCGTACTCTCTTCTTCCTGGAAGACCAACTCCAGTATACACAGTGCCCCTTAAGAATTTAGAAAGGAAGTACAAGTCTCGTGTATGGACAGGTAAAGGATTTTACGGAACTGCCGATAACTCGATGTTCTTTTTTGTCCTTAAAGAATTGGGCCTGAAAAGAACTTGGGTCGTCGATAGAAAAGGATTTTTTTGGTCTGATGGTAGAGTATTTGATTTCCTTTTCGGGAAAGAAACCGTTGCTGAGGCTGAAGCTGGTGTTCCTTACGATGAACAAATTGGAATTATGACAAGGGAAGTGAAGAAGAAGAAGAAAGCATTGAGAGAAAAGCACGGGATGTTTTACCAGTGGAAACTACTGGGTGAATTGATGAAAGAAGATGCTCAAAACGTTGCCGGATATGCCCAGTCATTGCGTGGTAAGAAACCGAAGTCTCTTCCCAAGAATAAGAAATAGTCTGTAAATATGTATATATGAAAGAAAGAACCCTAAAACAATAGCAAAGAAATTAATCAGCTTCAATCGTAGAATTGCCAGCGAAATTTCACACTAGTTATGCAAGTACGGCCTTAGCCCAAATAAAACATCAATTACATCGTCACATTCTTGGTCTGAAGACTGTACAAATTGAAGTAGTAGTACTGGTCTTGTGTACCGTATGATCTCCTTCGCGATAGAACTAATCAATATTGGGGCGTGTGGCGTAGTTGGTAGCGCGTCTGCCTTGCAAGCAGAAGGTCTCTGGTTCGACTCCTGACTCGTCCATTTATTACTTTTTTTTTATATTTTAATTTCTACTATTTAATATTTACATGAAGTAGATTAACTATAATAAATACTAATGATACATACGTGGTCGTTACGGAATAACACTAATCGTGAAGTTTTGACTGTAAAGCCTCGACATCCGATTGAAGAGCTCTAATATAATCCGAAGCTAATTCAACAGTAGTAGCTTTCGATGGGATTGAAACTCGGTCATGATAATTCTGTGGGATTAAACCGGCCAATTCTTGTACCGCTATATTCATTCTATTTCTTCTTCCCTGTTCTGCTAATTTATGAGAAGCTTTTTTGGTAGCAGGTTTTTCTGATTTTTTCTTTATTCCCAGTCTTTGTTCTTCAATTGTAGGAGATGTTTCACTTGAGCTTGATGATTTCATTGAAACTCTTGAGCCACTAGAAGAATTTCTTATTCTTGAACTTGCTCTAAGGTTAGGGCTTGTTTCATCACCAGAATAATTTTGAGATTCAGCTAATCTTCCCATTGTAAAACCCATTAATGTGTTTGAAGATGTATTTGGATTTTGAGAACCATTCATGTCATTGATATCAATTTTCTTCCCTTGTGGAGGTAACATAGGCGTTGAATCATTACTATTTCTTGAACCTGATTCAGGCAATTTGTCAAATGGTGATGTAACAATTTTAGAAGTCCTGGTCTTTGTAGATGGTGACCTCTTAACTTTACTGTTATTAAGCGAATTTGTATTTGGTTGTAAGATTGGAGTACTGTGAGGCGTTCTTCTTTTGGTGACAACACCATCCTCAGAAGGTCCTAGCATCGATGATGACGACCTTCTTCTATCTGCAGATGGATGCGATGATGGTTGAGCATTTAATGCTGGAGATGTCAATGGTTCAAAAGTAGTTTGAATTGCATTTTGATTATTAAGATTAACTTGCAGTTCAAGTGGCGTCATTGCTGGTGAAACAAGTGGGGTGAAAACAGCATCTGGTCTAACATGAGGAATCCCATTAGGAGTCGCTGATTTTTCGGATGAATGATGTTTATGATAAAGATGTTGATCATTATATGAACGATCATTTTGACCAGGTAGAATTGGTGATGCAAACACTGAAGGTTCTGTTTTTATATCTTTACCCAGACGATTTCTAGCCATTAAACTGGGTGTATTTTGATTGATATTTGATGGAGGATAAGCTGAACTATATTTATAACCATTAACATCATGAGATTGCTGACTGATCAGAGGATTATGCAGATGATGATTTTGATCAAAAGATATATCTTCCAGGAGCATAAAGTCAAAATTATCCATACTTATTTCACCAAATTGAGTATGATTATTAAGGTTTATTGGAGTTGAACCATTACCTGAACTTGGATTAACTTCAACACCATCATGAGGGTATAAATTATTCTCTATTTGATTAAGAAAAAATTGATCTTGGTCTGAGAAATGACCGTTCCCATTGGACTTTATTTCGTCTTGATTAATAGCGTGATCGTTCATATAACTTGTAAGATATTTAACTATTAACTAAGCACAAAAGGCTGAAATTTACCTTATCTAAACCTTTGCTGGGTAAGATTTTTAAGTAGAAAAAAGAGTATACGAATTATTTCAATAAACTATTTCCTCCTATTGAATTCCTCGCTGTCGTCGTTTCCTGTAACGGGTATATTGGAGTAGTGTCGAGGTAAAGTCCAGTTGGATTGTTAAACACTACTGGACCCCACGTGGGTGACAGATATGATGATGGTCGTGTGGCGCCAGCTTTTGCAGCCGTCTTAACCAGATAATTTGGGTTCCCAGTCAATATGGTGTTTCTGAAGCCAGAATGTTGTATGTAGTTACTGCAAGGTATTTGTTCGATGCTTCAGGTTCATGTACTTTAAGAGATTATGGTTCCGCTTAATTGAAGTGCAGTGCCGATCACACGAGCCGTTTCATGCACCTGAATATTGACCTCACATTAAATGAAAAAAATCTAACCCAACGCTACCGACCATCGGCTCGGATGTAGTAGTTTTAGTGATTGGGATCATGCGGATAATCCCGGTTAATTTTTCTATGCAAAATCACCTGTGACAAATGATTTTTTCAATATGCATACATGCATGTGTCAAAATATTCTGTGAACTGTATACAACAACTCACACAACCTGTAAATTGTAGATTATTTATATAGTTAAGTAGTCTATCTACAACCATATGGGATTCTGACTTATTAAAGTCTTTTTGACTATTTGAGTACATGGAGTCTACACTGTTAACAGACGGTGAAATTATCTCTAAATAGTCTATTTGACTTATTTTGCTGAATTTGATTATTTTCGCAGCTCGATTCTGTACTTCATGAAAGATTTCGCCAGTCTAGATCGTAAGGTTTCACCACTGAAATCATCGTCGGTGATCCGGCCTCCTCTGCAGTCTGATTTCCCGGCTCCATCATATCTACATGATCGAGAAAACCTTTTCAAGAAGAAAAAACCATCCAAAACTTATGGCAAACCTATTCCCAAAAATTCACTTACCAAAAGCACCATATTCCTGTCTGACGCGTCTGATTCGTCTCCTAAAAAGAAAAGAAAGAAAGTACATATCCAGCAGGCTCTGGTGACTCTGAATAGCGACGTTTCCCTCCAAAACCTTGACGATTCAGACGACGATCAACTCATAGATATTAGAACTCTTCCGGTTGATATAAAACCTATTGAACCCCATAAACCTACAAAAATAAACTCTCCTTCATCGCCCAAGTTGGAAGAACATGATGGAACCAGTTTACCGGCTCCGATCTCACCTCTCAAAGAGCTGTTTGCTTCAAAGCTTCTAGGCACCGATGGGAATATCCTCGCTAATCATAGGGCTTACCAGAGAGAAAGACGAAGTGAAATCGAGTCTAAATATAACAATATACCTACCCCCATTAAATCCAAAAAACTACTAAAGGAACGGATCGTGAACCACCTTGACTTAATACCTCTAATCTTAAAGGGAAAAGTAGGTTCAAAGTACTATAATCTTGCACGAGAACAAAAGACTCAATCAGACTCATCTACTATGACCAATCTGGAGAATTGGAGAATTAAATGGGATAAGTATATTGGAGGCTATTATGGACTTAAACGACAGCAGTTCATATCACTCGTAATTTTGAGTAAATGGAAGAAATCTATAATGGCTACTCGAAACTCGACCGTAGAGTACTGGGGATATAATCAATTCACTACGTATGTTTTGGCTAATGAGATCATCATAAGGTTGGTGATGGAAGACATGGCGTTGCTGCAGGCCAAGGCAGAAGAAATTATGTCTGAAACTCAAGAGTACGGTACTATTGTAGCTGATGAAACAGAGTTGGAAGACGATTTACCAACTGGTGATCTTTTTGCAGAAGAAGCGAAGGTCATAACGAAGCCGGAGAAAGTTGCTGACGCCCTCGATATGCTTTTGTCGGACTCCGATAGTGATTGAGAGTAAGTGTCTGAAGGTGATGAGATATAAAGAAGATACAAAGGTATGTAGAAGAGAGTAGCTATCATAAATTCAGGAAGTACATAGAAATTCAAAACAGGACAGTATATTGGAAAACTCATTGCCAATTCACCAATTCAGTGAATTCACAACGGTGGTCTGTATATACTTTTGATAGTCTTTTGAGCTGCGCTACGGATATGAAGATTGGCACTTAGTCAAGTCTTCTCGGGGCCTACAATTCCACTAAATTTGTCTACTTTGAAAAAAAATTGCATTCATCTAATACATTCTGTAGACTTGGCCCATCCATGATTAAAACCTATACTTTTATCACTCACGTGTGTCTCACTTGTGACTTTCAGATTTCATTCCCGATTTCTCCAATTGCTGCAATTTTTGCTCTTTTTTCTGAATAATTTTCTTATCGAAAATTTGATTTTCATTATTCATCGTGTCGTTTAAAACTCCATTGTCGGCCCACCTCTCGAGCCTCCGCTTAGTCAGAAACCTCCATTGCTCCAGGATGCTCAACGATACCGTTTTCATTTCAAATTTGGCCGCTACTGCCATCACCGGTCGAGATGCATGGAATCGACCAACTCCTCAACCCATCACCATTTCGGCGTCCTTAAATACCGACTTCCACCAAGCTTCAAAGACAGACAATTTAAAGTATTCACTCAATTATGCCGTGTTATCCAGAAATGTTGCTGATTTCATGAAACAAAATGAACATCGTAATTTCAATAGCTTGGGAACTATTGCCGAGTCAGTAGCTGATGTTCTTCTTGATCATCAAAAAGGTGGAGGTCACCACGCTGAAGTTGTGGTTAAAAGTACGAAATCTGAAATTAGAGCCGAGTCTATTGAATATAAATTGGCCAAGTCTTCGTTGGAAGATTTCAAAAGACCATTTGATGAAATCAACGTTAATAGCTTGAAACTCTTAACAATTATTGGGGTTTTCACATTTGAAAGATTAAAAAAACAAATTGTAGATATTGATTTGCTGCTTTCAGTCGGTCTGAACTCTTCGGTTGCAATTCATGAAATAATTGACGTCATTACCTTGTTCGTTGAAAATTCAAACTTCAAAACCGTAGAGGCTCTTGTACAAAAGATAGGTCAACTCACATTTCAAAAGTTTGCTAGCCACGGAATTAAGTCTGTTACCATCAAAGTTACTAAACCAAATGCAATCACCTATACCAATGGTGTTGGAGTGGTTTCCAAAATGACTGAGTCTTCTTTTCAAGATATGCCAGTTATTGAAGATGATTTTGCAATTTCTCATCTGGAAACAGGATTTAATCTTCCAACATCAGCTGAAGAAGCCCATGTATCTGATGGAATTCATACCGCATATATTGCATTTGGATCTAACCAGGGAAATCAACTTCAGAATATCAACAGCGCATTTGACTTGTTGAATAAGTACAATATTAATGTAGTTGCAACTTCTGCTCTCTACACATCCAAACCAATGTATCACAAGGATCAGGACGATTTCTTTAACGGTGTTTTCAAAGTGACTTTCTCCGATAAGTCACCACATGATCTTCTTCATATCTTGAAGGAAATTGAGTATAAGCACATAAGTCGTACTAAAGAATTCGACAATGGACCTCGTTCTATCGACTTGGATATCTTACTTTTTGATGATATAAGCATCAACACCGCTGACCTTATCATCCCCCACAAGTCAATGTTAGAAAGAACGTTCGTTCTTCTGCCATTATGTGAACTTATTCCACCTGGTTTCATTCATCCTGTATCAGCAGAGCCCATATTAAATCATTGCAAGCAACTTCTCGCCAGTAATCCCAACGAATCCATCCAGGAGTCGCTGTCTCTTGTTCAAATCACACCGGTACCTCGATTATTTGGCCTGACCAACATTAGTCCGCTTAGTTTCAATAATCACCTGCGTACTTTAGTAATGGGAATTTTCAATGCTACTCCAGACTCATTCAGCGATGGTGGTATTAACTACAACCTCAGTGAACAAATAATTCAAGATTCAGTGCTAAAAATGGTAGATCAGGGCGCAGATATAATTGATATTGGAGGTGTTTCTACTCGTCCTGGAAGTACTGCTCCGTCGGAGCAAGAAGAACTCGAAAGAGTTATCCCAGTGATTAAAGCTATACGAAACAGTAAGAACGAAAAGTTACAAACTATTTTACTTTCTGTTGATACCTATCGCGCTAATGTGGCGGAAGAATCGCTCAAAGCAGGTGCCGATATTATCAATGATATTTCCATGGGATTATATGAGCCAAGAATCTTCGATATTGTCGCCAAATATAATTGTCCCTACGTAGTGAATCATACTAGAGGTACACCCCAAACTATGAGTAAACTCACCAAGTATGAATCCAATGTGAACGAGGATATCATTGAGCACTTTGTTGATCCGTTCTGTGGCCAGATGGAATTTTCCCGTGACGGACAAGTTTTAGATCTCGTAAATGGAGTTTCAAGAGAATTATCATTACAAATACTCAAAGCATTTAAAGCTGGAGTTAAGAAATGGCAAATAATCCTTGATCCAGGTCTTGGATTTGCCAAAGATTTACTGCAGAACCTTTCACTTATCAAACATGCTGGTGATTTGAAAAATTATACTATGATTCTTAATGAAACTGATGCAATTTCTCAACAGAAAATTTCATCATACATAAGTTTCAATGGACTTCCTACACTTTTAGGACCATCTAGAAAGAAGTTTTTAGGTACTATTTGTGAAGAACCAACATCTTCCAAACGTCTTATCAGTACTGCTGCTTCAGTTATGGCGTGTATTGAGCAGAAAACTAATATTGTTCGTGTACATGATGTTGAAAATATGAAAAAAGTTTGTCTTACAGGAGATGCTATTTATAGAGATATTTACTAATACCAACAATAGTAATGGTGTAATAAATTAATATTAAATGTACTTATAAAATTTTAAAGCTCAGGAGTATATTCATTACACTGTGAAGGCATTAATTTGCAGCCTTTTGAAATTGTTCCGGGTAACCGCGAACAAAGTTTTCAGTGAAAAAATAGCGGTGGTGATTATCATTAATTAAATTAAGTAAAATGGCTGCTGTATTCCCCAGATCGTGTTATAAGTGTGGAGAAGTTGGACACTTGGCAGAAAACTGTCAACAAACTGAAAGATTATGTTATAATTGTCGTAAACCAGGACATGAATCAACTGAATGTCCTGAACCAAAACAACCAACTACAAAACAATGTTACTCTTGTGGAGATATGGGACATATTCAAAGTGAATGCCCATCAGCTTCTCAAGGTTCCAAATGTTATAACTGTGGACAATTTGGACATATTTCAAAAAACTGTAATGCTGCTGGAACCGAACCAACTAGAAAACCTGCAAGATTTACTGGTAATGGTAATTCAACTGCTAAACCAAGTACTACTTGTTATAAATGTGGAGGCCCAAATCATTTTGCTAAAGATTGTCAAGCAGGTGTTGTTAAATGTTATGCTTGTGGTAAAACTGGTCACATATCAAAAGAATGTCGTGCTGCTGCTACTCCTGATACTTATGGTGTTAAAAATTGTTACTCTTGTGGACAAGCTGGTCACATTTCAAGAGACTGTCCCCTGGCTTAATTGTTGTTGAAAGTTGTAATGTTTCTGTTAGTAGCGGGTGAAATGTTAGGAAGTCAAGTGTTGTATTATCTCATGCTCTTTATGATATTTAGTTCGTTTACCTTTGAAATGAAAAGTACGATAAATTTTCTGTAAAAATTCCTTAATTTGTAAATTACTTTCTAGTAGATTGTGAAAAATCAATGACAATGTTTTTACCGTCAATTACACATCCTTTCAGTAATTTTTCATATGCAATTTCTGTCTCTTGTTTTGTTGCAAATTCAACAAATCCATAGCACATACTCTTACCTTTTTCATCTTTTATCACATTGGCACTAAGAACCTGACCGTATCGAGCGAAAACAATCTCTAATGATTCAGATGATGTAATTGGATTGAGTCTAGCTACGAAAAGCAATCGTGGTGATGGTTTAACTTTATAATGAGATAAATCTTTTAAAAGTTCAAGAACAACTGCATGGTGCTCTACTTCATTAGGTACATCCAGAGAAGGTTCTTCGGTGGCATCAAGCATGGATATTCTGTCGAGCTCTGTTCTGCTTAGTAAACTAATTTGCTCCGAAGTTGGAACAGTAGTATCTATTTTAAAGTCCATTAACTTAGGATGATCACGGTATGGATCGTGAATGGCATGGGTATGAAGGATTCTTCCTCCTGATGTAGCAATCTTCTTCAATGTCGAAAATCCTTCCATGATCCTACCAAATGGAATATATTTGAATGGCAATGGATAGTTTTCATTACTTATACATATTGCTATTTCAGACAGAATTTCCCCATTTTCAGCCACGATGAATGAGACCAATCCCAAATCACTATCGTAACAGGTTCTGGACTCGGCCACTAAGCTGAAATCTGGGTCAATTTCTGTCATGTCCACATAATCAGCTATTGATTTTTTGGATGACTTTCCAACTCTGATGCTGACATTATTCACTTCGAATGGTTGAAAGAAATAGTGATTAATTCGACAAAGTTTGAGGAAATTCTGACTTAAGTGCTTCTTGCTGGTTTGTAAATCTACCACGGCATTACCTTCTGTGGTTTCAAGAAGAACACTCATATTTCATGGCGATTGTGGCGGTTATATAAATTTCAACCGTGATGGTTATAGGGTCGGGCACGTGACTGGTGGTGACAAAAGTACCTTTCAGGTTTTGGCAGCTGAAAAGTTGCAGTAAAGTGAAGCCTAGCTTGGTATTGAAATGCGTAATTGATAAAGCAGGCACCTACTAGAGTGGTTTATAGATTATAGAAAAAACTTGTTTTAATATCTACTGACTGTGTAGACATGATGATTTCTAAATTCAGCAAACTTTCCCGAGATTTTGCAACATTTTACCAAAACTTGATTTTTTAGCAAAATTAAAAAGTAATTCTGTAGACCTTGAACATTGTCTTCAACCATATGTCGATGTCAAAACATTATAAATTTACAGTTTCACAGGTTTTTGTTAATCCAAATTGAATGAATCAGTGATTTAAAGTCGAAAAAAAAATGCGAATTCTGTGGATCGAACACAGGACCTTCAGATTAACTGGACTGAAGTTTTCTTCAGTCTGACGCTCTCCCGACTGAGCTAAATCCGCATATCTTGCATGATTTGAATAAAAGTGTCACCACACGCAAATTATGCAATCAAAAGTATACTTATTACACTATAACATACATTCATTTTTCCTTCAATCACAAGCAAGGTCCTTGACATACGCTTGGTGACCTACTCTATTTCCTGGTGAATTTCGCTCCAAGTTTAACCTTTGAAAATTAAATGTAGAAATCAAGGTCGTCTTTTACGTCTACAATTTATTCTCCAATTTGTGATACGTACATCTATTAGTTACTTTGCTTATATCTTAAGTATTGATTGACAGCGTCTATAATTGTTGTCTCCAAAGGTACGTACTCGAAGTTCAAAATTTCCCTTGTCTTATGGTCATCAACATAGGCCACAGTACTGAATACTTCTTTATAATAGTCGGTAATAGGCTTTCCCTTTGGTAGGTTTGGAAATTCCTTAGAGAAGTGCTTTTGAATAATATCCATAATAAGCTGGAAGTTAAACCTACTATTCCGAAGATACAATCTTTTACCGTCAGTAAGTTCACCTAATTCTAAAGCTGCAACGTGACCTTTTGCAATATCTCTAACATCAATATAGCTATCGGTGAATTGAGGAATCTCATCGTTAGGGCCTAGCTTCAATAAACCCACAAGGCCTTCAGCAGTGAAATTTAAAGTATCTTTCATTTCGGAATCATGCGCTTGTGGTCCCATAGTATAAGATGGTAAAACTACAGCAATTTGAAAGTTAGGATACATATCACGTTTGAAATCCCAAGCAGCCTTTTCAGCTAAAGCTTTGGCACCATAATATCCCAATGGATCAACAGCAGCTTGTTCAAAAGTTGTATTGTTAAAGCACGTTTCGTCGTATGAATAATTTGGGTCTTCATTTTGCTCTTTCGTTACAATTGCAGCAGTCGAAGACGTGACAATAACTTTCCTAATTTGAGGTGCTTTACGGTAAATCGAATCAAGAACGTTTTTAGTACCGTCAATAGCTGGGATCAATACATCGTTAACGATATCTTTAGTATCAAAAATGACAGGAGAAGCGGTATGAAAGAAAGCTCTAACATCTGGATTATTTTCAAGGGCTTTATCAAAGCTGCCTTTAGCTTCAACGGCAGGAACGACTTCAAAAGATAATTTAGGAGAATTGAATAGTCTTAATAAATGATCTCCTTTACTTTTGGACCTGACAGACACAATAACCTTATAATCTTTAGCAAGAAGAAGTTTAACAATATTTTGGGCGATATATCCGGTACCACCGCTGACAAAAACAGCGTGTGAAGTAACGTGATTGGGAGTAGTATTAAAGCTGACCATTTAAGCTATAAGCAATGACTGTTACATAAATTGTAGGATATTTATCCATATTTAAATGGTTTTACAAATAATCGGACATTCTCAAAGAGGAAATGCAGCAATTTCGGCGTTACCCAAAGAAGCAACGCCGGTGAATTGAAGCAGATTTCAAATTGCATCTATTTATGTCTTACATTGTCACAAAGCAAAACGTCAATATAAGCCCCGATATCAGTCAATGATTTAGCCATTGATTTTCGCAGCAAAGCTTGGCACTTGAGTAGGGTAGGTTCGAGTCAGTGACTACGATCGTTAAATGGTGTGAAAAATCGTACAGACAGCTAGTATATGCTTCAAACTTTTTCATAGATCGGGAACAAATTAACAGCTCTTGCAATAGACTCTACATCCACTACCTACTGAATAATCCCGCTACTCTCTGTCCTCTTTCAGACCTCTTCTGACCCTATCCAGAAGCTCTTCATTTCCGGTGGAGACATCCGTGCCACACTAATGAAATCAAAAGTTCCACACCCGTACACCACATTACTTGAAATTATATCCTTCCCATGAGACAAGAATTTCCGCTAACGATCATGTCATTTACATCAGGACACCCACAAATGGACGACTGTGAATGGAGCAATGCTCATATTCTTGCAGGTAATCCAACTTACGACCCGTTAACATTAGATGTTAAGCAAGAGAATCTTGAATTTTTAAAAGGTAATTATCAACCAATTAATAATGCAAATGTACCAAATCCAATTTTTTCAGATGAAGGAGATTTTGATAATAATTCATGTGATCATTTTTTAGTAAATGATTTTAATATGGGAAGTGAAAGTACATTTTCAACTCCATCAGTTGATCCTCATGGACAACAACATATAAATGCAATTAATAAGCAAGTATCACCAACTTCACTGACATCTGAATCAATTTTAGATGAACGACATAAAATTTTAAATAAGACAAAACCTAAGAGTAGGAAACAAATTATTGATGATAATGATGCATTATTATTATCAAAAAATGATGAAGATCTTACAGAAGAAGAATTAGCTCAAAAGAAGAAAGCTCAAAATAGAGCAGCTCAAAGAGCATTTAGAGAACGTAAAGAGACAAAATTAAAATCATTAGAAACAAAATTACTTCAAAGTGAAGAAGAGCGTCAAAGATTAATTGAACAACTTGAACAAATTAAGCATGAAAATATATCAGTTAAAACAGAAAATCAACTTTTAAAATCAAATAATGATAGTTCACCACATACAATTGATTTAGTTTCAAGAAGTTCAGCAAATATTGAATTTCCAAAAAATCAGCTGGAATTTATTCAAGGAATTGTTGGAGGAACAGCACATAAAATAAGTAAAGGAACATTGAATAAAGTTTATGAAATACCAGAAAATCCCGGTAAAAAAGTTCTAGCAATTGGAGCAACATGGGATTATCTACAAATTAAAGCAGAAGAAGAAGAATTCGAGAATCAATTGGATGTTTATGAAGTAATGCAAAGATTAAAAGGAAATGAAAAATGTCATGGATATGGACCTGCTTATCCACTTGAACTTATAGATCGAGTAATAAGAGAAGTATCAATGAGTTGAGAGGAGAGAGGAGAAGAGAAGGAAGAGAGAAGTGAAGAGAGAAAAACAGAGTAGAGAACAGAGTAGAGAACACATGAAGAACGGAGAGAAACGAGTAATGGCAATTAAAATAATACCAATACACTATGTACCTGTTTGAATGCCGTGATATTCAGCTATGCTTGTATTAAATGAATGTACTTTAGATAATTACTGTAGAGTAGGCGAAATGGAACAACTCTAAATGGGACGGAGCCCAGGCCAGGGGCCTACCAGACGAAAGCTCAATTAAGAGAAAAAGCTCAAGTAAGAGAAGAAACTAAGACAAGGCAGTTCAATTTACGAAAGACTGAGCTGATGTCGTCTTTGTGAGCTCAGCTCAAAAGACTCACTATTTTCTCCGTTCTCCAGATGTACGGATGTTGCTGCGAACGTTCTAGAAAATCATCGCTGAAATATAAATCTCCCCAAATATTCTACTATTCAATAACGACATGTCATCCGAAGAATTTAAAGCACAAGGTAATCAATATTTTGCCGCCAAAGACTTTCCAAAAGCCATTGAATTTTTCACTAAAGCTATTGAAGCATCTGAATCTCCAAATCATGTATTATATTCAAATAGATCAGCATGTTATGCATCATTGAAAAATTTCACAAATGCTTTAGAAGATGCTGAACAATGTATTAAAATTAATAGTCAATGGGCTAAAGGATATAATAGAGTAGCAGCTGCTCAATATGGTTTAGGAAATTTAGAAGATGCTAAACAATATTATTCAAAAGCTTTAGAATTAGATGAATCAAATTCAATGGCAAAAAGTGGATTAAAATCAGTTGAAGATTCAATTAAATCAAAACAATCTCAACCAGATTTAGGTTTAGGACAAATTTTTTCAGATCCAAATTTAATTTCAAATTTAAAGAATAATCCAAAAACTGCTGAATTAATGAAAGATCCTGAATTAGTTAAAAAAGTTTTAGATATTCAACAAAATCCAAAGGCAAATGCTGGTTCATTTTTATCTGATCCAAGAATGATGACTGTAATGGCTGCTTTAATGGGAATTAATCTTGATATGCCAGAAATGCCAGAAATGCCAAAATCAGAACAATCAAAGGAACAATCAAAGGAATCACCTAAAGAAGAATCAAAAGAACAACCAAAAGAACAAAAAGATGAAATTGTTGAAGATACTCCAATGGAAGATGTTTCTAATTTAGAACAAGCATTAGCTGCTAAAGCTGAAGGAAATACTTTATATAAACAAAGAAAATTTGATGAAGCAATTGCTAAATATAATGAAGCATGGGAACTTCATCAAGATATTACTTTTTTAAATAATCGTGCAGCTGCAGAATATGAAAAAGGTGATTATGAAACTGCAATTAAAACTTGTGAATTAGCTATTGATGAAGGTAGAGAAAGAAGAGCTGATTATAAATTAATTGCCAAATCATTTGCAAGATTAGGTAATATTTATCTTAAAAAAGATGATTTATATAATGCTGCTAAAAATTTTGATAAATCATTAACTGAACATAGAACTCCTGATGTTTTAAATAAATTAAGATCAACTCAAAAGGCAATTAAAACAAAAGAAGCTAATGATTATATTGATGTTGATAAAGCTGAAGCTGCTAGATTAGAAGGTAAAGAATTTTTCACTAAAGGTGATTGGGTAGGTGCAGTTAGAGCTTATACTGAAATGATTAAAAGAAATCCTGAAGATGCTAAAGGTTATTCAAATAGAGCAGCTGCATTAGCTAAATTAATGTCATTCCCAGATGCAATTGATGATTGTAATAAAGCTATTGAAAAAGATCCAAGTTTTATTAGAGCATATATAAGAAAAGCTAATGCTCAATTAGCAATGAGAGAATATTCACAAGTTATGGAAACTTTACAAATTGCTCGTGAAAAAGATTTAGCAATTGGAGAAGGTAAAAATACTAGAGAAATTGATCAATTATTTTCAAAAGCTTCTTCTCAAAGATTTCAAGCAATTGAAGGTGAAACTCCAGAAGAAACAATGGAAAGAATTTCAAGAGATCCAGAAATTGTTGCAATTTTACAAGATCCAGTAATGCAAGGAATTTTAGCTCAAGCAAGAGAAGATCCTGCTGCTTTACAAGATCATATGAGAAATCCTGAAGTTGGTAAAAAAATTAATATGTTAATAGCAGCTGGTGTTATTCGTACAAGATAATTCATAAGCATAATACATAATATATACAAGTGGGCAAGCCCGTAATATAAAGTTGTAGATGAAGTAATTTATTTGGCATTATAGTCCACCATTATAAAAGAAATTTGGTACATCATAGAATCCAGCAAAATCATCTTTACTACCATCAGTATTCATAAAAGGATCACTCATGAATGCTTCAATAGTAGGAACATTAAATAAAGATGGTGAAAAAGAATCTAATGGAGAATTTTGTTTTTGAGTTTTAGCTAAAGGAGTTCTTACATTTGAATTGTTACCTGAATCACCACTTGAATTTGCAGCCATATATTCTTTAATTCCAAATGGAGAAGAAACATGAAATCTTTGCATTGGAAGATCAGATCTAACTTGGTAAATTTCAGGACACTGAATTTCAGCAGCATCTAAAATTGATTTTAAAAATTCATTATCATCAAGGATACTAACTTTCAAAGAATTTTCCATTATTCTTATAAGTAATTTTAACATAACTCTAACTACCAAATCATAAAAAATTTCTCTGACTTGTGGAGTAGTAGGTTTTAAGTTTGGTTTTGGATTATTTAAGTAAGTATTTTTATGGGCAAAAAACGTAACTGCCACATCAATAAGTAAACTTACATCTTTCATTGCATCCGGATTATCAGGTTGAATTACACAATTCCCCATTATATTTAAAAGTGCTGAAAATGGGAGATAAATTATCCAACTAACAAATGATCCTGGTAATGACAGTCTATCAATTGCTAGAACTATATGTAAAATAGTTCTAGCACTATCAAGACAAAGACCTTTAGCTGCACTATTTTCATCAGATTTATCATGATCATGATTTTTAAGTTGAAATGGTAATTTGTTTATAGTCATAACATGAAGAAAATATGATAAATGTAATGTTAATACAAGTTCAGTAGTATTATTAGATTTATCTTTATTCTTTAAAGGTGGAAGACTTTTAAGATTTTCAATAAATAATGGATCATTATAAAATCTTGGACGAATTGAATCATCAAGAGAATCAGCAAAAATTTTCAATTCTTGGTTTAATTCCATAAGTGTCATCAGAATACTATTAACACTTTTAGTAGATGCACTGGCACTATAAAGACCTTTATAACTCTTGGCTTTAATCCTTGTTAAATTCATTAGTTGATATCCCATATAAGCAAATGTTGGATTAATACAATTATAATCATTGATTTGAGTTTGACTTTTATGACCTTTTTGAGCTTTGAAAAAAAATGAATCTTTATCAGCATCAGTTAATGTAGTTACATCATTAATATCAATTAAAGGAATTCTACCATTTTTAAAACATAAATCCATATCAAAATATTGACAAAACCACCATAATTTTCTTCTTAATTTTCTTTGACTTGGAGGCATACTTGCAAAACTTTCATATCGATGTAAACCAATTTCTTGAGCAAATCTAACAGCTACTGATACTAACATACAATTACTTGGAGATAAAGCTAAACTTGTTTCAAGTAAAACAACTAATAATAAAATTGCTTGAACAGTTTTAACTCCTTCACTTACCACACAAATTCTTCCATAATAAAAAGTACAATAAGCAAACATTTCTTCTTGTAAAGATAATAGATGAGAAGATGTATGAGTACTTAAAACTGGATATTTTTGTTTAAGATTAATATCATTTGATTCTGAATGAATTTCTTTACTTAAAGCTTCAGAAATACACAAAGCAATTGCAGTATACATAATTAAAACATGAGAATATTGATATGAACGATTTTGAATTGAACCTTCAGTTTCGAAAAAAGCTAAAGTAAATTCTTTTATGGAATTAATATCACATAAAAAAGAAGCTAAAAAATTATCATCAAACATATCTAATAATTCAAAAACCAAATCTTTATAATTTTGTAAAGGATTAAATAAGAACAGATTCCCACCATTAAATTTACTACTATTTTCTTTCCATAATGTATCAAACATTAATTTTGTTGATTTAAGTAAAACAGGAAGCGTTTCTAATGGATACAGAACTTTTAAATCTTTTGGATTTAATTTTGTATTTAAATATTCAATATTTTTAGTTGAAAAAATATGGAAACTTGAATGACTTCCATAATACAGTTCTGATGTTATATTACAAGCATTTGCTTCATTTTGTGTAGATGATTCAGTTTTAATTATATCACTTTCATCAGCTGATGAATTTTCACTAGTTGAATATTCTTCTTCTGAAACGGTTGATGCAATTCTTGATAGTGGCGAATTTACATCAGTTGAATTAGAATTAGTTCCACTTTGTCCACTTTGTGGACTATTTGTATCTATTTTAGTTGCAATGGTCCGTATAAGATCTTCTAATTTTGAAATTCTTGAATCAATTAATTCAAGTGGCAGATTTTTGGAAATTCGATCTTTAGCCGTTGTTCTACGGCTGGTTCTCTCAGGATAAATACATTCTCTATTTGATGTCAGACAGTGATGACAGGGTAGATTTCCATCACATTTAATTTTCCTTTTTCTACAAAGGTTACAAGCTTTGCTGACTCTATTTCGAGTCTTTGGAGGGTGCATATTGTTATGTCAAATAAATGGATGGTAAAATAATTTTTCTGGTGAGAGTTGCAAAATCAATTACTTGAATATGAAATTTCAACTACAATGGAATTTTAAACGACAAAATTCAATTTAAATTGACGTGAGTTACGTAGTTGAATATTACAGTATTTACAATTTAAACAATATTAAACGACGTTATACGACAACTGATTAAATTATCATTACTCTAGTGCGATGACCAGAACTTTGACGTAAAACTGTCATTCACATGTCAAACGGTAAGCGGAGACGTCTGATTGGCAGAAACCCCAGAAGAAGGTCTAAATGGCAGAGAAGGCCAGTGTCAGAGAAGGGTTTAGTTGGCAGAGAAGGCCAGAAGGTCCAAGTGGCAAAGAAGGCTATAACGATTAGTTGTATTCGCATAATTGTATATTGGCGTAATTCATGAATAATAGATAAAATACATCGGTTTCACCGTTGATTATATAGGTATAGGGTTGATATTGACATAATTATATTACTTGATGATTATGGTGGATTGATTCCTAAACTATTATCAAAGAAGAAATTATTAACGGAATTTATTTCTTCAAAGAGAAAATTAAGTTCAGAATTATCAAGAAGATGAATATCTTGATTTAAAGATTCTCCAATACTATCTAATGGAGATTGAGTATTTGAACCTTCCATTTCATTTACAAGTAATTCTGCACTTCCAACTTGATTAGTTTGAAAATTTGAAATTGTTGATTTAACATTTTTATTTTCATTAAAAATTGAATCTCCTGTAACTGCACTTGTAATTGGATAATCTTTATTACTTTTTAATTCAGGAAATTGAATGTAAACACTATCTAAATGTTCATTTAATCCAGGAGTTTGTTTACAAATATCAACATTATGTTGTTTTTCATAAACTGTTATAGTAACTCTTAATAACATTTTAGCTAATGCTTCAATTAATCCATAATCTGATCCACGTGTTTTATGTTTTGTAGTAGCTTTTGAAAAATTTCTTGATGCAGAAATTAATATATTTAAATCATATAATGATTCAGATGATGTTGGATGATTAATTATAGCTGCTGATAAATTTGAAAATGCTGATAATGTACAAACTAATGTCCAACTAAATAATAAAATTGAACTTTGTAAAACATCAACAGAAACAAGAATTGTTCTAGCACTATTTAATGATAAATATCTATAATTAAGAATTTTCTTTCTAGCATCTTCAGTATCTGGTAAATCAATCATTGAAGGTAATCTATTAATTACCATTAAATGAAGGAAAAATGATAATTGTGTTGATAGATACATTTCATCAGGAAAACTTTTAATTTTTTTACGTTTAAAAGATGGATGATTATGAAGTATTGGTTTATGTTCATCAGGTGAATGATCTCTTAATGCAAACATATCATTATTCAAAATATCTAAAGCATTTGAAAGATCATTAAATGTTTTAACTTGAGATGTTGCAATAAATAATGTTTGATAACTTTTAGCTCTTATTGCAGTTAAATAAGTTGAAAAACTCATTAAATGTGAAACATAATTATCTTGATCTTCTGACCAAAGCATTTGAGGTCCATTATTTAAAAAAGACTGGAAATCACGTCCTGGACTATTAAAAGATAATGAATCTCTTAATTCATAAGAATTATCATCAAGAGTATTAATAACTGGTGGTTTACCATATTTAAAACATAATTCCATATCCAAATATTTACAAAACCACCAAATTCTTTGACGTCTTAATTTTTCTGGTGGTGATATATTTTCATAAGAGTCTAATCGATGTAATCCCATAATTTGTGCATATCTTATAGCAACTGAAATTAATAATAAATTAGTAGTTGCAAATAATATATCAGTTTCAGAATAAATAATAAGGAATAAAATTCCTTCAATTGATTCTAAACTTTCACAAATTAATGAACCTCGATAAAAGTAGAGAACTGCCCTTTTGTATAAATCATTTTTTAATCTCATTGCAGTTTCTGTATCAAAATCTTTTAATTTTTCAGGAATATCATTAATATTTGTTACTGGAGTTGTATCACAATGACATGAAATACAGAAAAGTAATGATACCATCATAATAAGATATTCAGCTGATTTTAAAGAATTTCTAGTATAACCATTTCTACCATAATATGAATCAAATAATTTATGAATTTTTTCATGATCAATATTAATATGACAACAAACAAGACGATCATAATAAGTATCAAGTAGAGCAAAAGTAAAATCAACATCTTTTGGAAGTGGATTATCACCAGCATCAGTAATTTCTTGAGAACTTAAACGAAGAGGATCATAAAATTGTGAATATATTGATCTTTTACGACAAAATAATGTTGGTAAACGAGAAAATGGTCGTAAAACTTTAACATTTTCAGGTCCTAAAATAGATGCAATCCATGGAAGACTTCTTTTAGAAAAAATTCTAAGAATTGAATGAGTTCCATGATATGATTCAATTTGACTTGCAACTGCTTGTTTTAAATTTTGTTCATCTAAATCATGAGTAGTTTGAGATTCTTTATCTGAATCATCTTTATCACAATTCAGTTTACCTGAATCAACAGATCCATAACTTTTCTCAGATGGTGCTGAAGATGTTGAAATCAGTTTTGGTGTTGGACTAAAACTTGATAATTTTGGAAACTTTGATTCATTAGGTTTGATTTGATTCAGTTCAATACAACTTAGCTTATTAACAATAGATCCAATAGCTCCTTCTAAACATTTTAATCTTTTATCCCATCCAAGTAATGAAGTTTGTGTAGAAGGTGATGTTTTATGTTTCTTTGGCTTTCTTTGAACTCTTTCGGTATAATGACATTCTTCGGAACTTTTGCAACTTTTACATGGTTGTCCTCCAGCACATTTGATCTTCTTTCGACGGCATGAATCACATGCAACACTTATCCTCTTCCGGATATAACTTGAGTCTTTCAGATCCATTAAGTTTGATTAAGTTGGTAAAGAATTAAGTTGTAGGTATTTTGTTATTTTCCGATACCCGGTTTTCGGTTGCAACATTTGTTAGATGCGAAATTTATGCAGTCACAACCGCAACGAAATGTCATGACTTATTTGCAGTCAATAACAACCGATATATAGATGAATTAAGTTGATGGGGATACGTGATGAAGAGATTGGAAAAGTTGAGAGAAAGAGGTGGATTCAAGTGAAAAGATTGGAGCGTCGAAATAGTCTAAATATATAATAGTAGATGAGCGGTACGGCTCAAACTGTGGAACGAACAGACGAACAGAAACTGGAACGAACAGTAACTGGAACGAACAGTAACTGGAACGAACATAATCAATGTATTATATACAGTAGAGAATTATTCTCTTCGAGTTGTGCATTCTAAGTCTATGTACAGAATAACGTAGTAGTAGCTGTAAGGTTGATATAATCGGGTGAGAACAGTATTACAATTACGTAACAGCTGGGAACCCGAATTCAAATCAAGTCGTCAGACTCTGACGAATCGAAACAGTAAGAAATTCAAGCCAAGGAGACCCAACCACGGATTAAAGTTAGTGAACGTACGTCAATGCATAAGTGTGACAGCGATGCATGAAGATGCAGCTTCTTTGCATATCAACCTCAAGTATAAAGTCAAGACAGGTAGACTATTTGTTATGAGTTTTAATTAATACTTTTGAGTAGTTAGCGTGAGTTTGAGTGTTTGGTGTCTTAAGTTTGTGTTTCAAGTAGTTTTTGTAAGTGATGGGTATTTAAATAATCACTTGTCGTCAATTACTATACATTATTCACTAATTACTACTCATCACTGTATACTTTGTATACATAAGTAAGTCATTAAAAAGTTGGTTCAATTTCATCAAATAACATACCAGGATTACTATTAAAATGATTACTTATCAAAACAGAATTAAAATCATCATTTAAATCAAATGGGAAAGCTTGCATAACAGTTGCATCAAATTCATTTAAATCACATGGAGTTTTCAGATCTTCATCTAAATTTTCGAAAAGTTGTGGACTCTTCTTATAACATCTTGCAAAATGTTCATTAAGATAATCAATTTCATTTAAATAATCATGACCACCTTCTTTTTTCATTAATTTAACTAATGGATGTAATATAATTCCTAATAATAATTCAACCACTGCTTGTCTCAGAAATTCTGCACCTTTATCACCCAGTTCATTATGAATACCAGCAATAATTCTTGTTGACTCAAATAATAAAAGACAATCAGCATGAGTCAGAACTGTTTGTGGGAATTGAATACAATGAGAACTTAATGTTAAAAATGCAAGAGTAATTAATGTATGAATAAATCCTGCAAGGAATGAATCAAATAATTTTAATAATTCTTCACTATCAGTTATTAATCTTAAAATAGTTCTTGAACTTTGAAGTCCTAAATTATTCATATTTACAGCTTTTTGATTATCTGCATATTCTGGTTTTGATAATGGTAATCTATTAACTGATGTTAAATGAACAAAATAATATAATTTAAAGAAAAATGCTCCCTTTAAAAATAATTCACCATTAATATCAGTAATTTCACTAAGTGGAGGATGAACAGGTTGCATGAAATCCAGCATAAGATCATTATCAAGTTTTGGTCTTAAAATTGGATCAACAATTGTTGCCAAATAAAACATTTTACGATCAGAATGTTCAATTACTTCAAAATATTCAACAGTTGATTCAGGATCTTCAGAATTTAATTTTAAAATTTTACTTATTGCTAATCTTTTCAATCTCATTGTACATAACAAAAAGAATAAATAATAATATTCAATACCATTTTCTTTACTAAATTCATAAACTTGTAAAATTTTTTCTGGTGTTGGACCTCTTTGATATAATTCTTCATCTTTTGGAACCGAAATTGGAATATCATCTAATTCTGTTAATGTTGTTACACTTTTATCCATAACTAAATTTTCTGGAATATCTCTTGAACCTAATTCAACTTCAATAAATTCACAAAACCACCAAATTTTTCTTCGAAGTAATGCTTCTTCTTTTGATAAATTTATATATGATTCACATCTATGTAAATTCATACTTCTAGCACATCTTACAACCATTGCAGTAAGCATATGGACAATTTGAAAATCGGTTGCAAATGAAAAATTAACATAATTAAGAAGAAGCATAAACGCTTGAATTTTTATTATACCTTCTTGCAGATCTTTTAAAAGTTCATAATAACCAGTTGCTCTATTAAAAGAGTTTTGACGTAAATCATCAAGATATTCTTGAGTATATTTTGTTGAAGGAATTTTTGATTTAGCAATACATAATGCAAAAGATATATGCATTATTAATAATTCAGCAACTGAAAAACTTTTATGAGGATTACTATTTGATTGCAGAATAGTATAATATTTTACAAATAATGATCTAACAGATGAAGCAGGAAATACAAGAGATAATACACCAATTGTAGTATCAAAATCAACCAATAAATCATAAATTAATTGAGCATCAACAGGAAATTCTTCATTACTTGGAAGTGGTAAATTTACTGGAAGATATCTCATTCTTAAAGAATTTCTAACCCAAGTATCCATTAATGATAACATTGAATTACAAATTGTTTTTGGCATATTTAAAAGTGGATGAAGTAAATGAGAAGTTGATGTAAATTTATCTTTTAACCAATTTAATTTTTTATCAGTTATAACACAAGCATAAGTATAAGACACTGAAGATTCTCCACAACCTTCAGTAGGTGATGATTCATCTGAAGATCCTGATGAGCTACCTAAACTTGGAATATCCTCCATAAGTCCAATATCTTGAATTTGTTGTTTTGCAACTGATTTTGTTGGAATTTCTGTTGAAAATGTCAGACTTTTAGTTTCCTTCAGAATAATACTATCAGGCAGATTAAATGATTCTTGATAACTTGAAGATTGTAAATTCGATTGTAAATTTTCAGATTGATATTCATTTTGATATTCATTTTGATATTCATTTTGATATTCAGTTTGATATTCAGTTTGTAAATCAGAATGACTATCTTCTGAATCTTCATGTAGATTTAGATCAGCTCTTGATTGTTCAAGTGAATCTTGTAATTTATTTAATGATTGTCTCAGTTGACCATTTGAATTATCTAATTTATTTGCAAGTAATTGTAAAAGACTTTCCATAGAACTAATTCTTGAATTTAAATTTTGAATTGCTGAATTACTTTCATATTTCCCTTTAGTTGTTCGTTTTCTACGAACTTTAGGTGCTGAATAAACACAATTTGATCCAAATGTTACACAACTAGAACATGGATTCCCACGATCACATTTCTTCTTTCTGTGTCTACAAAAATCACAACTTTTAAGTACTTTATGACTATCTGAATTCATCTGTAAATAAGTCAATAGTTTTTACATTAATTGATTGTGGCAACTTTTTATCCGTAATGCGGCTAGTAGCGGATTTTAGATAATTTCCGATACCCGACAATTAGCCATCTCATCGTAAACGCACCCGAACTGAGACCAGGAAAGGAGACCCGTAAACCTGGACGGCCGGAAAAGGAGACCCGTACACCACATATAATTGCAGCCGTATATACACTTTCAGCTGGTATGGATCTAATTGGTGAAGGTGAGCTGATGGGTTCGAGAGCAGGTTTGTAGTTGAAAAGTGTAAGGCAATGGTGCACAGTGTGAGGTTGAAGTAATGTTGCAGGCAAGATTTAGTAGATGGTGTAGACTTCGTGTAGACTTGGTGTAGACTTGGTGGAGACTTGGTGTAGACTTGATGCAAGAGCATAAGGTGAGAGCATTCATGTAACAATCTAGCTCTCGTCGTGCCTTCTTCCGACTTGCTGTCATAACATGAAGTTACGCCCATCTTAAGTCTACAGTGTATGTGCTCTCTTTTAGTGACTATCCGTCAACACCATCTGTCAGCAAGCTCTGTCAGCACATAGTTTTTCGATATAACCTCAATTCAAGTCAGACTATCACCTACACAACTTCAAAATCTATCCGTTCCTTTTTCGTTTCACCAGGCTCAACATCGTCTGGTTTGGCTCGTTGCAGAGTACGTTTCGCAGCCAACACCAACTCAGTACATAACGACAGTGCTGTATCCCCAATCATGATTCACAAGCGTTGTCGCTTAAGTAGCGAATTGTATACCTCTCTTCCACTTTGTACTAGCCACTTCCTTAAAGAGTCAAATTTTGGCCATATACTGAATGCTCCCTTAGTCTCGTCATTATCATTACAGACTATCTCCCAACCTCTCAACTTCACAACCTCTCAACCTCTCAACTTCACAACTTCACAAACTCACAACTTTCCATAACCTCTCCCTCTTGCAGTACAGTACTCCCTCTCCCATTCTTTTACCTTTCTCTTCTCTTATCTTTCCTCCTCCCGCTCAACTGTCTGTCCCAATTCTTGTCTCTGGCTGCAAAGTCGTGTACCTTTCAACATATACATAAGTTTTTCATGGCCGTCGAATTTCTATTCATTAACTATGGTTGTAAGAAATCCAATCCTTGTTAACAAGGAAGATGCTAATTTTAGAGAGGCGTTAAAACTTTATGATTCTAAACAATATAAGAAATCATTAAAATTAATTGACCAAAATTTAAAGAAAAATTCTCATCATGCTGAATCATTAGCCCTTAAAGGATGTCTTAATTATCATTTAGGTCATAAATCTGAAGCAATTTCTTATATAAATAAGGCAACTATTAAAGAACCAAATAATTATTTAGTAGATCATTTAGCTGGAATTTATTTTAGAGCTATTGAAAATTATTCAGAATCTGCTAAATGGTTTAAAGCTTCAATTGATAATGGATCTCCAAATAAAGCTATTTTAAGAGATTTATCACTTATGCAATTACAAATTAGAGATTATAAAAATTTAAAAATTTCAAGACAATCATACCTTGAAAGTCAACCAGGATATCGTGCAAATTGGACTGCAGTTGCTGTAGCTCATCATTTAAATAAAGATTATAATGCTTCAGTTTCAACTTTAACAAAAATTGAAGAAATTATTAAAGAACATTTAACTGATTCTGATATGTATGAACATTCAGAATGTATTTTATATAAAAATTCAATTGTTAATGAAGCTGGTAATATTGAAAAAGCTCTTGAATTACTTGAAAAAGATAATGATCAAATTAGTGATAGATTATCTGCTCTTGAATATAAAGCAAAATATCTTTTAATTTTAAATAGAAATAATGAAGCTTCAAAAATTTATCGTCAATTATTACAAAGAAATCCTGATAATGTTGATTATTATAAATTACTAGAAACTTCACTTGGAACTGTATCAAAAAATTTAGAAATTAGATTAAAATTATATTCAAAATTATCAAGTTTTTATCCTCGTTCAGATCCTCCAAAATTCTTACCATTAACATTCTTACCATCAAACCATGCTAAATTCGAAGAATTAGCCAAAAATTACATTATCCCACAATTGAAAAGAGGTGTTCCATCAACTTTTGTTAATGTAAAACCATTATACAAAAATAAGCAAAAATTAGCAATTATTGAAAAAATTGTACTTGATTTCTTTGAAAATGAAGTACCTAATTTAATTCAAACCGTTAATGTTTGGACAAAATATTTCTTAGCTCAACATTACTTATATCGTGGTGATTTAAAATTAGCAACTAAATATATTGATGAAGCAATTGAACATTCTCCAACTTTAGTTGAACTTTACATCATTAAGGCCAGAGTGGTTAAGCATTTAGGTGATTTCACTAAAGCTGCTGATATTATGAATCAAGGACGTGAATTGGACTTACAAGATCGTTTTATTAATTCTAAAACAACAAAATACCTTCTTCGTGCAAATAAAGTTGATGAAGCAATTGATACTATTTCTTTATTTACTAAATTAGATGAAGAGGCAGTTAATGGATGTGCTGATTTACATTTAATGCAAGTTAATTGGGTTCTTGTTGAAAGTGGTGAAGCTTATGCTAGAATGTATAAGGAGTATCAAAAGGAACTTAGCTCACTTCCTGAAGGAAGTGAAAAATTGGAAGAATTGACAGAAAATGTTGAAATATATAAAGGATTAGCATTAAAGAGATTCCATAGTGTTATTAAAAATTTTGATACTTTCTATCAAGATCAATTTGATTTCCATTCTTATTGTATGAGAAGAGGTACTGCTAGAGACTATATTGCAACTTTAAAATGGGAAGATAAAATTCATTCTACTCCAATTTATGTTCGTACTATTAAAGGATTATCAGAAATTTACTGGGCCATTTATAAACAAATTGAAGAACAAAAAGGTGATGAAGAAGAAACTAATGGTAAAAAGAAGTTTATTAATAAGAATAAGAAGAAAAAGGGTAAGACTCACGTTGTTAAACGGAAAGCAGATATGATTGCTAAAGTTCAATCTATTAAAGATGATTCTGATCCTTTAGGTGCCAAATTATTATCTGATTTAACTACATCTGCTAATGGTAATGTACTTGATTTACTATTAGATTATGTCAAGCAATTAACGGTTGAAGCTGATAATTATAAAGCTACGTGGGAAATGGCATTTGATTTGTATAAAGAAAAGAGTAAATATGTTTTGGCATTACAAGCACTCAAACATTTGGATAAAGTATTAAATCCATATGGAGATTATCATTTAAAAGCCATTGCTGAAAGAGCCATTGACATCAAGAAATCTACCGAGTCAGATAAGAATATTAATCCTGCCATTGCCATGGTTGTTGATAAGAGTTTAAAGGGAATGTTCCCGGTTGAGTGGGACACTCTTTTACAAGTATATAACCAATAGTTAGGACGTAATACAAGATGATACAAAGATGTAAAGGTAATACAATTAGATTTAAAGCGGTCATATATTCATCTACTTAAGAGCTTATCCAGGAATTGACCTGGCTTTGAGCCACACTTCCCGCCAAATTTAATGTTTGTCTACCTAATGGGAAGTAACTGACGGTATACCATATAGCACTAATTAACTGAATTACAGCAAATATTATTGAAAGTAAGGTACTTCTAAGACTCAAACTACTAATAAGAGTCATTATAATACTAGTAACGAAAACTATAGTAAATATGATTCTGGTAGACAGGAAAAGATGAAGGATATAAGCCTGAAATCCTTGTAATACCCCAAAACTAACTAAAAAGAAGATTGATCCAAGAGACCAAAGAAGGGCAAATTTCCTTGGTTTTAACGATAGAACTGGGAATAAAAAGATACAAATAAGGTAACAACATACAGAACCTGCAAATGTTAATGCAAATATAAGCATTCTATCCCAACGAGATAATTCAAAATAACCTGGTTCAGAAGTAACGTAATTTTCATCGTCTTCTAAATAAACTGAATTGCTTTTAAAAGGATTAAGTTTTTGAAGTCTAGTCTTGAATGAAGAGTCTGTTGGTGGAGGAGCCACATCTTCTTGTGATATCGGGAGATAATTGCCTCCGGATCGGAAATTCGAAAAGAAACTCATAGAATGGTGTAGTAGCTACGTATTGATTGCGCAAAAATTACATTTATCAACTACTCGATTACTTCTTGGTACTATTAAATTTCACGATGGCACAAACTCAGTTTTCTTCGGCATACCTCCAGCTCTTGGAATTGAGTCCTGCAGCTCCGTCTACTTCTTTTAGCTCTACCGATGAATATTCAAAGATTCACACTTTAGGTCCAAGTTTACCAAAAATATCGGCTCCATTACCCACCTCCAGCACCGGTGCCGCCACTTCAGTCCAAGTATCTTTCAAATCCATCAAACCGCCATATAAATTCACCGCTGAATTACCTTCGGTTGTGGCCACTGCTTCAATCTATAAAGTTAAAACTGCTTTAATTGAACAAGTACCTCAATTATCAGATACTGGAGTAACTCCAAATCAAATCAAACTTATGGTTAAAGGTAAAGTCATTCAAGATACGGCTGTCGTTGGAAATTTGGGCGAATCGGTGTCTTTCATGGTGATGGTTACAGCTCCACCACCGGTAAGTAAACCAGACACCAAAATTGATGCCAGCACCGACGATGATCCTGAACCATCAGCGCCAACTGGAACCATTCCTGAGGCGGCATGGACCGAGATTCGTGCTGTGCTTGCCAATCATGTGGATGATGCCGATACAGTATTGGCTAAATTAAAGCAAGGATACGTGTAATACTATAAATATACGAGTAACGATAAATTGTCTTGGAATTGACTTAAAGTAAGAGGAACTGTAGCCTGTAGCTGAAGTCTGTAGCTGAGAAGCCAAGAAGTATGACCATGGCCGTGGGAAGAGTTCTGAATGACGTACGTGCTAAAACTTTTCATGTAACAAGATCTAGTCAAACCAGTGACTTATTGGGGAACAGAGCCATCATGTTATTTAAAGTCCAAAAGCAACTATTGGATGGTAGAATCATCGTAGAAGACGAGTCTTATCTGATCTTGAGTTCAAAAGGGGTCAAAACTTCAAACTTTTCATACCTTTTCTTTGTTATTTTCATGATTTTTCATTATTTTTCACTTTGGTACCGTCTTTGAAGCAACTCCATCAAAGTATGTCCTTCTGGTCTTCCAACACGTTTTTCATAAACAAAATAGGCACTCACACCAATCCCCAACCCAAGAAGAGGATCTAATGTCCTTGAAAGTAAATAACGGTAATGAATCATTTAGGTAGATTTTTCACTGTTTAAAGCGAAAAGTATAGATTTTTTTCACTTCTCATGAGTAGGTCAGTAGCAATAAAATATCCACCCTAAATTGATCTACAGCAAACTCAAGGATTTATTGTCTGCATAGTGCTGTTGGGTTCAGTTTGTTACCTCAAGGAATAGCGATATACTCAGAAATTCTTCTATTTACAACTTTTAGATTCTACCTGTTAAGACGGAATTGTGTGATTTTCACCGATAATTTACAAACTCCATAAATTAGGAATTTTCAGGCAAAGTATTTAATTTCAGTGAACTGAACCTGGGAAATGACAGAAGAGAGGAAAAGAAAATAAAGCTTGAGCGGACCCGACTGCGTTATTTGAGACTCAATTCAATATAGTTTAACTGTGAGTAACTAAATTTGCAGCCAACTAACTGTCAAAATTCAAGCAACAAAAATTCCTACATTCAACTGTCAAGCCAGTAGAATTTAAAACCATTACTAAATTTAGCATATGCGAGATATGTATTGAGCTGAAATATATAACCAGACGGTACCTGGGGAAAACTAAAATGTTTTATCGTATTAATTATGTCTATGGCTTTACTTTTTTAAATCGTTTCTTCATCTTTCCACTAATACTTTTATTCCATGCCACACCACTCATGATAGACCGATGAAATCCATAAACATCATGAATCTGTTCATCTAATGTTCCTGTACTTGCTAAAGCTTTTCTTTCATCTTCGCTCATTTCTGCCATCATAGCACTTTTCTTATTTTGAAGCTTAGCACGTTGCTTAGAAACAAATTCTCGACACTTATTGATTTCATCTTGAGCTAATGAACCAAATCCGTAACCTCCAATTTTCTTGTAGCAGCTATCAATGAGTAAATTGGCATCCATAATTGTTTTTGGAAAATTTTGTACAAATTGAAATAATTCAATTTGTTCAGTTTCTGTAGTTCCTGATCTTGTGTTTTGAAATTCAGGATTATCAAAACAAAGCTGAAATATAGTTAAGGAGATTCTAAATACAGTTTTGGAACCTTCATACCATATAATGTCCCATACTCTAAGTACCGTTTCAAACGGGAGAACACCTACAAATAATGACATAAACCATGAAGATGTAACTAAAGTTACTGGTGGGAGTCTTGAAAGTACTTTATCTGGTGAAAGTGATTCACCATCAAATGTTTTACCAATAACTTCCCATAATTGAGGAATATATTCTTTAACACAAAGCATAAGAACTCCCTGATCAGTATGAACACCTTCAAGGTTAGCAGAATGAACTTTGGGAATAATTCTTTCTGTAATTATAACCAACATCCAAAAAGCTCTTTCCTCATTCATAAATATGAGAAGTACACCAGCAAGAAAGTTCAATGATTGACAATATCCGATTTGTGGTTGATAAGATGCAAAAGCTATAAGTAATCGACGTAATGATCTAATCATATCAGTTTCTGGTGATTCTTCTCCTGACAGTTTCGATGACGATGGATTTTTCACTAAATCATTGAAAAACACGTTATCAGGGAAAGTTCTATTTAAATCACGTTCAATAACTTCGGTATCTTTATTATGAAGATCAGTTGTACTATCTACTAATTTTTCATAAATACCAATATTTTTATTGAGTTTTTCATGTCCACCACCGTAAAAGAACCAAGCTTCACCTCTCCATTGAGGAGGAATACCTTTACGTACTAGTTTTTTAACTTTATCAGATTTTGGTGGGAATCTTGTAGGAGATGAAGTTGATGCAGTAAGTCCATTACTTTTCATTACTTCTACCCATTTACGATGACGACGATCTAAATATGTAGCGTAATCCTTACACCAATCATCATATGACTGAGAATTGTGATGAACTGATGATTTTTTAAATCCATACCTATCTAAATCTGATTTAAGTAACAGATCAAGCAGAGGATTCTTATCAATGCTAGCGGAAACGTCCATATTTATATCCAGAGGCAGAGTATTCAAAGACGGTGATGTTATTCTGGGGATTCCTAAAGTATGCTGTAATGTATTTGAAGTAGAATTTGAATCGTGAAAGTTTGTCGAAATAGTGAAATCTGATTCTGGTTGAGAATTAGCCGTTGAATACGAAGTTGGTGCAGACAGCCTTGGTGCAGATTCTGTGGTTGAGTTTCTACCTGTAGATCCGTTCAGATCGGTGAATCCAAGAGATCCTATTGCTGATCCTATAACTGATAATTGTTCCAGGTCAGTTGGTGCAGATTCAGGACCAGTTACAAAGTCAATTCCCACATGTGGCAGTCCTGGTTCAGTAGAATCAACGGTATACATCTCTAAAACCGAATAGTTTCTCAGATACGACGACTCGTTCCGCTGGTGGGTCTTTGGCGTGTGTAACGTTCCTCCAGAATCCATGGCGGAGTAGTAGTCAAAGTCTGAAACGAGAGCTCACAAAAGACTCAGAAAAGACTAACCTCAGAAAAGAGAAATTAGCCTACACTTGCTCACAGACCAGACAAGAAGAGAGCAAGAGCAAGAGCAAGAGCAAGAACTTATCAATAACAAGCACAGATAGAGAAGACTTGCTGTCTAAATACTACACCTATAATTACGAAACCGCTATACTTAGCCAGAATAGTAGAATAGTATACTCCTACTCTGAGAGTATTCAAGACTAAACCTACTTAGACTTAACCCTTCGATTCCAGCCAGCTTCCACCAGCTCTCCTAACTCTCACGGATCTCACCAGTTTCCTACCCCTACTCTTCCCTCCCGCTCCGTCATGTACTGGAAAAGCAACAGCTGGTTCAATAAAGTCTACGACTCATGTCGTCCTATAACACTTCCTGAAGGACTACTAGTTTCCCATAAACCCAATACTCCAGTAGAATACATGAAATCAAGTGTGTATCGCCAGCGATGCTACTATAATACTACCCCGGTTTTGAATACAAATTTAGGTAAAATTATGAATAAAGTGACAGGTGCACTCCCAGTAATCAAATCTTCTTGGGAAGACTATACACAAAATTCTACTAGAGGTTCTTTTGCATATAGTGTAACACCTATTATTTATTCTGTATCCATTCTGACGGCAGTTACGTGGTTTTTCACGCTATTTGTACTTACTAATTATACCATTAAACCTTCGTTATTATTGAGATTATCAACAATTTTATCATCGGCTTTCTTACTTGCATTAGCTACCAGATCCATTAAGGTTCTACATAGTCAACAGAAACAAGGTTATTTGAGTGGGTTAGAACTACTTGATGTAGTAAATGAAACCCTTTACTTAAATATCATGGATTTAGTGGTGGTTTTCTTTCTTCAAATAAATCAAGTTCAAGTAATTATGAGAATATTCCTGAGACAATCAGATAAAAGACTTGCATTTTATGTTGGAGTATTTGCATCTATTGCATCTCAAACCATTTGGGGAGTGACTAAATTCAAAACTTTTGAAGATGATAATGAAGCAAATGATATTTTACCTGCTTTTACATACTTAGTAAGAATTGCAATGGCAACTTGCTATGCTGCACTTATTTCAGTATTTCTAATACTGAAATTCAATTACATTATTGCTAATAGAGATATTTGGTTATTATCCATTTTAACAATTATATTAATTTATACTCCTGTGGCATTCTTTGTCGCTGATATGGCAAATGCTTGGGCATATGAATTATCTGAAGTTTTCTCAGTTGTTACATATGTTATTGGTGTGGTTATACCGTGGGAATGGTGTAATAAATTTAATATCATTATGAAAATCAAAGAGAAAGAAGGTGTATTGGGACGTAGGTTTTATGAAGATGAAGTTTATGAAATTGATAGAATGGAACTCTTTGTTGAGCCAGAAATAAATGAAGAATCGTCTCAATCACCACCAGGTGATGAAATTCAAGAAAATCAAGAAACTCAAGAGATAAATCATCCTCAAACTTCAAAATTTTTTAATAGCATAACTCATGCTAAACATGTATTCTTGATGTTTACAGATAAAGTGATTGCTACAGGGTTAGCGATCCCAAGATCAGTAAGTGTGGGAACTCCAGTTCTTGAAAATCACCAACCTACTATCAGTAATCCAGAAGGAAGGCGGGATGTGTACTTATACTCCACCAAACAGGTGGTTATAGACGAAGAAGATGATGATAATTAGTCGTCTATTGCGTAATATATAGGTTAATAAATAATAGAATTTATACAACCTTAAATGTTTGTCACGTCTTACAAATGCCAATTCATTCAACAAATCATTTCGATTGAAGTTACTCGTTCTTATTGATCTTTTCATGTCCCTTAGTTGCAATTTTCAAACAGTTTTCTTCGTAGCCAGGAATGTGGATGTACTCTACACCTTTCTCTAAAAGCTTTTTATAACCGGTATTATCTTTAACGAAAATGTCTGGCTCTACAACCCCCACAAAGCAAGTCTTGATGCTGGTTTCAAGAATTCTATCCACACACGGAAGATTCCCACTAAGCCTTAATGAACATGGTTCCATAGTAGTATAAATTTCCGTACCTAATGGAACTTCACGTTTGCCTGTTCTGGTATAGTATTTTTCCAAAGCACATTGTTCGGCATGAGTATTTCCAGGGAGTTCACGAGAATGACCAGTTGAAAGAACTTCTCCGTTATTTACAATCACAGCACCCACATTAAATTGAGTTTGAGTCTCTCCACATTTATTAGCCATTTCAAGTGCTAATTCCATAAACTTTCGATGTGGCAGGAGTGCCCACTCAGGATACTCAGTCTTGTAAGACCACAGTCCATCGCTGGCTTCGTATTTGTAGGCATGGAGCCAAAGATCCAAATCATTAGGACCCGGATCCGTATATAAGTCATTGTCACAAATATCACAGCATTCCCCAGAGAGAACCTCTCCATCTTCTTGAGGGTGGAACCACGTTGATGATGCCTTCAGTTTCCCGATTCTATCTAGCTTAGTAATGATTTCATTAGTATCACCTTGCCCATCACGGCCTAGACTTGGTCCCCAAACCATTTCATTAGAGTATATTGGATCATTAGCAATAGCGTGGCCAATAAACTGAAGGTGAACTCGAATCTGATGAGTTCTTCCAGTAAGCGGCCGTGCAAGTACAATAGATGTATTTGTTACTGGATCATATGAAACTCGGCGGAAAACTGTAGTTGAAGGTTTACCTTCTTTTGTATCAACTCTATTAAGTCCTAGTTTTGGACTCACAGTTCGAAGAGGTTGCTCTACTATCAATTCACCTTTTTCTTTATCACCTAGAGGAAATTCACCAATAACACGAGCCAAATAATGTTTTTTCACTGAACGATCTCTTATTTGTTGAACAAATTCATCTGCTCCTTTAGCAGTTTTCCCCAAGAACATAAGTCCAGAAGTAAGCCGATCAAGTCGATTACAAGGGTGAACGGTTTTACCAAATTCATGTTCAAAAATTTTTGTAATGGTATTATAACGATATCTACCAGTTGGATGAACAGGAATTCCTGAAGGTTTATCAATAGCCACTATTTTATCATCTTCAAAAACAATTTTTATAGGAGTTGCCAGAACTGGAGGTTCATGACGATGACAACGATGAGAAATAAGATCACCATTACGAACCACCGATTCAAGATTTGCTGATTTTCTATTTAAAGTTACTTGACCCAGACCAATAGCAGCTTTATAAAAAGCAGCATCACGATCTCTAAATTCATCAACAAATATATCAAGTAATTTTCTATCTCTCCAACGAAGCTTGCAATAAGTTAAATAAGTGAAAAAATATGGATTTACTCTACGTAATCTTCCATCTAAAATATATCCAGCACCTTCAGCTTCTTCTTCATTAATAGTTTTATGTTTAGTAATTGTTCCAGTAACATCAACAAAACTATCAGCACCAAGCAGATCATAAGCAGTAAGAGAATTTTTATCAATAGCTTGACGTTTCATTCTAAATCCATTAGTATCTCTAAGAGGCAGACATACTCTTTTAATTGGAATATCAGGTTCAGGTGATGAATCAACGTTTGCAGGACACATTGAATATGTTTTTTTAATAAATGCAGTAGGCACACGGCGTAGACAATAATTACGGGAATGAATACGAAGCAGTACGGAGAATATTGCCATGCAAAATTCACAAGTATTTATATGAATCAATAGGCGATGAGAAGATGTTGAAGATACGCACTTAGAAAATACCCGCAGTCGGTATACCATTAGGCTGCAAAAATGCATACTTGGCGCTTGGCGACACCCACATGGAGAAGTCGTTGAAATGACAGAAACAGATTCGACAATATTTGATTAGTAAGGACCTGATTCTGGGCATGTGTCAAACTTGCATATTACTAAAAAAAAAATCCAAATATCAAGTACTGTGACGTATTTCAAATGTTTTGACAGCTTCCGATATTCAATGAATTTAAATTAACCTTTACAACAATAGTAAGATTTATGCGGCGATACATGTGACGCTAAACATAAATGTTTGAATTTCCAAGTGTCAGTCACTTCTCTATTCTAATCTACTTCTCTATTCTTATTACTTGACTGTTCTACTTCACTACTCTAGCTACTTATCTAGTCTGAACTTGATTCGGCTAAAGCTTTTATCAGTACACCATTAAGTGTCTGCTTCCGTACATATCAATATCGTAATTTTGTGGGTATTATTTCTATTATTGGAATTTGACCAGAGCCGTTGTGCACTTTGCAGCATATTCCCATTACGGAATATGCTCTTGGTTGCGAAAACCTAATTGCATATCTTGAATACGCAATTTTGATTCCGTTGCAATTTCCTAGTACCCGAGGGTAATGATTTCTACAGCTGAACTTTGTCTTTCACAGAAGACTGGGTTGATTGGATTGATTATGAAGATTATTTGATTTTAAAATTTAAGTTATGCTATCATTATACTATTTATAACTTCATGCGGTTACCTAAACACATTACATATTCTCATCTCTTGGCAGGGCTAGAGAAACCCCTGGCTCTAAACATCAGGAAATCATGTTATATCATGCTTAAAACAACAAAAACTGGATTTCTTGACAATAAACTCAAAACCTTAAATTCGGGATTGAAGTTACATTTACATAAACCTTATGTCTTACGTTATAATTACAATAAACCCTGTTTTTTAAGTTCAATGTAATCTTTTTCGGACATGACGTTTCCTTCGTCATCTTCCACCTCTACGGCGTTTTCGACACTGGCTTCTTGTGTTCTTTTACTTTTCTTGATGTTACGCCAAAATTCAGTGGCTTCTTCAATTTTAGTAATATTTTTAAGCATAGGCATGAATTCATCACTAACCCCAAGACATCGAAGCCCATGCTGGTGTTTTAAACTTCCAAAATGTTTCAGAAATTGAACCCGGCCTTTATAGCTAGCATTACCGCATATTTCACATTGGTAACTATGGTTTAATCCTTGAAGTTTGTATAACCAATGAGGAATTGGTTGACCATCAGCTCCTAATGGCATGCTTTGTGCATTTTCCTCGTCTGAATCCTCGTCGTTTTCCAGCTCCAGGGTATACTCTGAAAGGTCATCTCTGTTGGTTAACTCCTCTACCATCCGTTCTCGATCTGTGAGAGCCTGTCTTCTTTCATGATCATTGATAGTTGCTTGACGGATTCCATCAAGTTTTTTAGAAAGTAGAATTATCTGTTGCTCTAGTAATTCGGGTGATTTATCACCAGGAAGCTTATTAGTTTGATTTGACATATCGAGTTGAGATTCCATCTTCTTAGCATTTTTTATATGTTTCTTCCCCGTTAAATGAGCGTCAAACACCGTGGATTTGGCGAAAGACCGCTGACATGCTTTACAGTAGAGATCCAGTGATTCAGGGACCACTGCAGATTCAAGTAATTTGTCTACACTTTGTAAAGGGTAAACTTTCTTGTAGAATTCCACAAGGTATGATAGTAGACTTGTAATATATTTTGTATAATCACCTTTGCGTCCATTTTCATAAGGAAATTTATCAAATGTTGCTACAAATTCGGGATAAGAGTCTCCAAATTCTGGGTCAATGGTTTGGCGCTGGGTATAAAATGGTGAAAGATCAAGGTATCGACCAAATTGTTCAGCTGTAGTGAACATGTTACTAAAATCAATATGAGCAGCTGCTTCTGAGACAACATGTTTCCGTTTTCTTTTTGGTTCGTTTCTGGTTCCTAATGGAGCAGACAGTCCTATGGCATAAACTTTTGCTGGGTCTTGGGCCATGGATTCGGTTGACTTGGCTCTAATAGCAGAATATGCTTCATCAAACAGCACAAAAGTGGCAGAAGGATCGGTGATTTGCTGTAGATCTGCGTCTAAAATGGCCTTCTGACTTTGTGACGATAAGAGACCTTGACACTGACTTTTAAATTGTTCAATAAGAATAGCTAGCTCATGTTTCTGGAGAAGAATTTGAGTTCTAGGCCGTTTTGTAGAGATGTTTTCGATAAGTTCCGGATACCGCCGAAGCCTTTGAGAGATAGCAGACTCGATTACGTCAAGCTCCTCAAGAGCAAGTCTTTGAGACTCGATCCAGTGCATGTTAGAAATGAGATGAGATGAGATGAGATAACTACTTCAAAAGAAGACAGAGGGAAAATCTGAATTGAAAAAGAGATATCAAGTGGGAGATGAGCACAGGCACGATGATTGGAGAAGCTTTGTTATTCGTGGGAAGCTTTTTATCGTCTGTGGATTGTTCCTTGGGAAAGTAGTCTCGAGCTGTAGTTTAGATATGAAAAATGGAGTATGCGCATGCCAAAATTGATTTCCTTGGCCAATTCTGAAACGCCATAAGCAACTGTGAAACATTTCTGATACTTCTGAAACGTAAGTAGAACTCCATCTAGTGTTATTCTACTTCTACTAGACTTTCTACTTCAACTACTTAGCTCCAAAACTTTAGTCAGCATTGATTCTATAGCTCTGATTTACAGATTTTTAGTTCAGATAATCAAATGACATCAGTATTCCTCTTTACGTTCAACAGCAATCGGCTACCGCCCAATCAGTTCCTGAAACTCGAGTCAATTCTTCCCAAAACACCTCCTCCACTCTTAGTTTTTGGATTTCAAGAAGTTTGCTCCATCATTGATGGAAGCTTCCCTGATTCAGCGCATCCTCACCTTATTGAAGTTAATAAAGATCTTTTATCGTGTTTAAAGTCTTTTTATGGAGATTCTGTTCGATTTCATACACTTTCAATAGTCCATGTTGGAGCCATTGGTCTAATTGCAATAACTCCTTATAAACTGAGAGTTTCAAGTACTAAAACTGCAGTTGCAGGCTGTGGATACTTTGGACTGTCAATGAAGGGAGCTGTTGGGCTTAGAATAAAATACCAGTCACCATCACAACCGAAAGTGAGTGAATTCTCATTTGCAGTGGCTCATTTGGCTGCTGGTGAAGGTGATCACTACTACATCAAAAGAAATAGTAATCTCACTCAATTATTAAGATCATTAGATTTTGGAGATGGTTGGAGTTTCCTTAAACCAAATAGTCATAGTTTCGTTATGGGTGATCTCAATTATCGTAGTGTTAAACGTCATGTTCCAACTTCAGCTATTTATCGTCAACTTTTTTCACTATGTGATCAGTCACTGACTCCAGAAATTTCTATTGGTGATCTTGTAGCTCAGCATGATGAACTTACTCATGCTCGTATAAAGGGCCATGTTTTAACTGGATTTACTGAAGCTCCAATTAAATTTGCGCCAACTTATAAGTTCATTAAGGGAACTGCTATATACAATGAAAAACGATCACCAGCATGGTGTGATCGAATTTTATTCCAGTCAACTTATGGTAAAAAGCCTAAAATTATTGAGTATCTGAGTTTATCATCACTTCTTATTTCAGATCATCAACCAGTCTATCTATTGATTGAAGTTCCTGAACAAGCACCGGAATCGATAATTTCTCCTACAAGTGGATACCTTCAAATTCTTCCTAGCGATAGTATTGAAGATGCTTCTGCGGTGAGTGGTCCAACACAGGTTTATATGAAGAGTACTAAGTTAGATACGTTATTGCAATTAGTATTACGTCCTTTAGCTGATCGTACCATTGGCTACAGTATGTGGATGACCACGACTTCGGGAGGAAGACTACGTCTTTTGGGACTAGTGCTTGTTATTTGGATTGGTTATTATATCAAAGGACGTGTATGAGAGGAGAAGGGTGCTAGAGGGAGACAGAGAAGGGAGAAGATGCAAGGAGAGGACATAGAGAAGGAGTGATTTGCTGAGAAGGAGTGAGACATACAGAAGGAGGGGGAGAGGGAGAGGGAGAGGGATGAATAACTGAATAAAACTATGAGGTACAGCCATTTACTTCCCTTTGTATCAATATTGTTATCTCAACACCACTCTATTACGACTTAAATGCTTCCGCCATGTCCGGGCAATGGTATCCGGAAATTTGCTCGTCTCTGGTCGATATTTGTCTAGGTCTAGGATTGTCTGTTGCTGTTTTAATGGGTATGAAATTCCGACCGTCGGCCACAGTCACCCTTTCCTGTCCAACGTCATCCCGCTATTTACCCCAATTCATGCCACAACCGTTCCAGGCTGGACTTAAGCTTAAGGTTTTATTTCTGATGTTATCATTTGTTTGCACCCAAAATCCGCACCCCGCCACTAAAGCCCGATATCGGTTGCACTATTCGGATTATCTTAAATTTGAGGTTTTAATAAAAGTCTCGGATAGATGGATGCGGAAGAATCAGGGTTTAATTTTGGTCATAACACCGCTATATTTGACCGTATCACCGACTTAAAATGTCTTTTTACTCCTCTTAATTCTACTCCGCTCATGGATCCGTTTTTAACACAACTAATTAATGACAATATTAACTAAAGCCATTATTCGCTGGAGTTAAGCTCGTCTGAGCCCGTTGGCGGACTGAGCGCGCCACGCCCGCATCTAAAACAGATTCTCCGAAATGGGGCGCTCTCTTTTCTTTTTTTTTTCGCTTCCATGAGTCCGAGAATCAAGCCTTTTTTGCACCTATATAAAGACGAAATTTCTACTATAATATAATTTTTAATTTATAATCTATAATTCAATTCAAGTAATTATACTACTAATATAAATCTTCATATAAAATGTTTTCAACCAAACCACAAACAATTAAAATGACTGCTCCAGAAAAGGAAGCTGCTATCATGAATGAAATTAGAGCTAATTCAGTTAAATATGAATCAAAATTTGAAGGTTCATTATTTGGTGATTTCTTTGGATTCGCCGTTAAGAAATAAGTAACTTCGATTTGCTATGCTGTTTATGAACATATACTGCAAATTTTGGCTTACGACTTAAACTGCAATTTACCATGATTGCAACTACGCTTTACATATTGTAATTTTATTTGCAACTTGCCTTTTTTAAAGGCCGCCTATTAGTCATGGGCTGGATTTAATAGACGACTACTAATATATATTGCCAATGTGCATTACTATGAACTTTTTGTAGACCATGAAAACGTTTTATTGGCGTTTCATTGGCTAAATTTAGATGCTTCGGAGTTGTTGACTCCGGTGATTTTTTCTTAATGTGTCATTTCCTAATTGGGCGCATCGCATCGATTAATGAGTCTGAGTCACAACACATTAAACACTTGGAGTTGGTTGCATAACCTGAATGACAGTATCTGGACCTCTGATATTGCCTGGCATGTAGTTGGTGTCTAATTTATCATACCCTTTTTTTTATCACGTTAACTACCCCAAAATTGGCTATACACCTATTTTCTTGTCGTTATTCCATGTTTTCTCCTCTCTTTAATCACTTCTTCTCTTCTCTACTCCACTCTCACCAATTGATTGAACCACCGGTCAATCCCATCCCGTGGGTTGACATCTCCTGAGTTACACTCAAAAATACACCTGTTAACTCGAATATACTGTAAATTAGTATTGCATCCTTTGTAAATCAATGCAACATGCTGAACTTTAAACCATTCATCATAGACGTTGGGATGAACGGCTCCAAGACCAAGATGGGGAGCACCGCCAGCTTTAGCTCCAAATACATCAAGTACTTCAAGCTTGGGTAATTTTCCTATAAGCAGTGCAAGTTCACTTGACTTATCGCTAGGATTCATACGAAGATTAGTGATGTTTTTACACTTGACTAAATCTCGATAGAAAACAGTTCCTGGAACTGCAAGAGTAATATCACAGAATGTATTTTCCTCCTTGATATCAATGGCTAAATTCCTTAATGATTCGTGCCTATTACGTACAACTGCTTTAGAGTAACTATCAAATAATTCATCCATAGACGTTGAACTTAATTTAGTATCATTAAAACGAATAGTTAAGTCTAACAGTACTAACTTGGCAGGAATAGTGTTGAGAAATTCAGGTACACTATCTGTGACTGCTTCCCGATAGTCAAGATATAAATGTTTAAGCCTTTTAAGATACGGAGCAATCTTAATAAGTAAACTGGGTTTCAAATCTAATGAACCACTAGCTGTTATACCCGGTCTTTGATGTTCTGAGATATTTTGAAGTCTTAGTTTCACTAGACCAGCTAGATTAACACACTTTATCAACGTATCTCCATCATCTGGAGATACAAGACAATTATTCAATGATAAATTAGTCAAATTATTTAATCGTTCTAATTTACTAGTGATAAAAGTTGCTGAAATAGAATCAAGATCTAAATCACGATAAGCCAGGGTATTCTCATGAGAAACTATTAAATCAGCAGCTGGTGGTATAAGGACATTTGTTTCCTTCTCAAATCGTGATAATTTAAGTGTCACAAGTTTATCCAGGCGAGAAGCGATATTTGTATCATCTCCAATTAATAAATTGTTCATAATCTTAACTATACGTTTCAGGTTTTCAAATGGCTTGATTTGAAACTTTCTGAGATTTGGAAAGTTAAATTTTGATTCTTCCAGCGACTCAAAGCTAGCATAAGAAATATTTGAGTCATGACTTGTCACCACCGACAACGGAGTATCGTTTAGTTCACTCAAATAGTTACTAAACTTGATATTCAACATTAACGAAACCATAGATTCGGGATTTGGCAAAACTCTCAAATACTTTAGCTTAAAGTTATCATTCATCCATACGAGTTCCTGTAAATTAGCTAAATTTGAGAAAAAGTCAGTTAACGTCTCGTTAAGTTCATAGTCGTAAGTGTTGATGGAATCAGGAAGCTTTATTACTTGAAAGAAACGTATATGAGGGAAAACTTCCAATTTACTCAGAGCACACATATCATTATATGATTTCAAGAGTTTCTTAAATGTATAAGAAGAATTAACGTACGAACAAGAAATAGTATGAAGTTCCTGGAATGATTCATCATACTTGTAGTAACGATACTCATACTCTTTACTAAACTGAGTAAAGTCTTCGTCAATGATAATATGTTGATATAATCTAGGCATAGTAGATTCATACATAGATCTATTAGTTAAGAGAAGGTTTAAGCAGTCAATTTGCGATAATTCGTTAGCTATTTGAAATCTGATTTCAAAAGGGAGCTTATCTATGGTCATCCCCTCCGAAATTGATAAGTTTCTCTTTATTTGATCTTTATTATAAGCATAGTTAGATTCAATATTTGGAGAAAATCGGGTATAATTGCTTTGTTGCAGTTGGTCTATTTGGCACGGTGACGAGGCGGAACTTCGAGGACTCGATGATACAAGCGGGTTCTTTGTATACCCTATCGGAGTATTCAACAGCACCAAACCGAATCCCTTCGTTTTTGTCGAAGAAAAAGGCATGGTTACTTGACTTGCTTATCTGTCAAGCAAGTTAATCCGTACCGCAGCCACAGTTAGATATCCGTACACCGCAATCAACCAAAAAAACCACCAAATCACGCATCCGTACACCACGATAAATTATAAAGTAAAACCAGAAGCCCTAAACTTCAGAACTACAGCCATTGACGTATTGAAAGTTGTGAAACTCAAAGTTTGCCAGTCTAATTTATATGAATATTTTGAATTTTGTACCGAGTGCAATTAAGGCCAAATTTCACCTGCCGCGAAAACGAAGTATTCTGATTATCACCAACTTCTTTAACTATGGATGAATCACTTGATGCTAGGCTTACACAAGAAGTGACACTGTTATCAACAAAACTTGTTACGGCGGTGGCCAAGCAACTGGAACTTGAAGAAAATGTTTTACAATTACATCGAGAAAATAATCAATTAAAAACTATGGTTTCAAGATTAAAATCATTTGAAACAAGATATGAAGACCTTTTCCCAAAATATTCAAAGATATTTAATGATTTACAAGAATCAAAAAAGTTAAAAGAAGATACATTACTTGAAAATCGGAAATTACAAAGTGAAGTTGAAGATTTATCAGAATCTTTATTCAATGAAGCAAATCAAATGGTAAGTGATGCTTCAAGAGAAACATATAATTTTAAAGTTAAAAATAGGAAATTATATGAAGAAATTGATGAAAAAAATGCAATTATTGATAATTTACAAAGTCAATTAAAAGATTTAAAAGATTTATTTTTCAGAATGGAAGATCAACAAAAATTAGGTCAAACTTCTTCAAGAACAGCAACCCCTAAATTAGATCTGGCTCAATTTCTGAAGAATGATGAAATTCTTGGTGATGATACTAATAGTGTATCGGCACTTTATGAAACAGCAGAATCAACACTTCATCAACAACAACTTCAAAGATTAATTTATTCTCCTTCTGTTAAAGCTATAAGATTTGATCTTCCAATATATCAACAAGATTTTAAAAGTTTTGTATATCAATTAATTAAACCTGAATTTACTTTTGATTTAACTAATTTGAAAAATCTTAAATTTTTTAAAAAAATTTGGCATGAAGAATTAGAAGGAAGTATATTACCAGTTCCTGCGGTTCCTGCTTCAAGTTTTATTAATAGATGGCAAAAGGGTAAAAATTTTTGGAATTTACTTGTAGAAGGTAAAGCAATGATTCAACCAGTAAGTGGAATTAATGAAACTTTTAAAATAACTTATAAAGGTAAAAATAGGAGAAATAATGAAGTTCCAGTTGCTGTTAAAGATCCATGTACTTTTTGTGGTGAATGTAAAGATGATGTTTTAGAGCATGCAAGACTTTATACTTTAAAACTTATAAGTCCAGATCCAATGAATAATTCAACAACATCAGTCACATCAACTAATTTTACTATTATTAATGGAGAAAAACATGTTGTTATGGCTAATTATCCATTATGTAATTATTGTCTTATTAAATTAAGAAATATTTGTGAATTTTTTGCAAAATTAAGATTAATCCATTCAAATGTTTATAAATTAAAGCAAGATGATAGTTTTGTTGAATTTGCATTTAGTTCAAATTTTCAATTTAAAAGAGTTAATTCAATGTCAGGAGATTTGAAAAGAGCATCAACTTCACCATCATTAGGTGAAATTAATAATGAACATAAAACAATTAGTATACCGCCAAAAAGTTTTGATTTTAATGATGAAGCTATATTGATGAAAGTATATGTAATGCTTATAATGATAAGAAGTAAAATATATTGGAGTAAGATTGGATTTTGGGATAATGTTGAAGATATTGAAGAGATTAATATAGATGATATTAGTTATGATGCATTCCGAATTATATTGAAGGAAGAAGTAACATTACAGAATAACAGTAATGATACAATAAATAGTATACCGGAAGCCAAGTCAGAGACAGAACCTAAAACTACAGAAACTACAGAAACTACAGAAACTACAGAAACTACAGAAACTACAGAAACTACAGAAACTACACCAATACCAACCACAACCCCATCCGTTCAGGAAGTGACAGAAAATTTAGACTCTGTAAGAGTTTCAGTTGCCGACTTCGAGTCCAAATCACCCGAATCAGACTCTAATGAAGAGTTTGCCGATACCTCCGAATCATTTGAACCAGTAAAACGGAGTAAAAGTAAACAATTCAAAAATAAAATAAACAAAGATTTAGATAATACCCTTGAAATGCTTCAAGCCAGTATTGAACCTAAAAGTCCATAATTGATACTGCTTATAGTAATAAATAATTTTTATATTGTGCATATCGCTTAAGCACTGACGCGTCTAAAAACGGGATGTACGGGTGTATGCCTAGAGAATTAAATCTGAAATTTAAAAAGGACTAGAATCAATCATTTCCTACCCTGCATAATTCACGGAATTTACACGTATTGCTTTAGATGTAGATTATTTTAGTTATTTTCTCACTGGATTTGAGGTATATGGCGCTGAATTACATTCCCCTTTTGGGTATTACAAAACCAACTCAACGCGCGTGCTGGTTCTGAAACATTTTTAAAACTCCAGTAATTTAGTAAAATTGTGAGAGAATTTGGTGATTCATATATAAATCAACATAATCTAACCGTATTGGTATAGTTCATTAATTAAAAGATTTTTAACAACTTTACTATTTAAGTGTTTTACAAGCTTCTCAAACTTGTCTAACTTGTCAAACTTCTCATAATTTTTGTCCTGCATGCGACCCAAGTTGGCTGTGACAAACAATTAACTGGCAACTTCGTCTTTTTATAGTAGGTAATTTTTATAAGTAATTTGTCGACTTACACATAATTTTCAAATACTTGTACAACCAAAGAAAGTTTTTAATTGGACCATATACTGTGACAAAACAAATACATTAATTTGAAAATCCTTGTTTAATCCGTTCAATTAACCCCCAATTTAATATGAGGAAGAGGTCGATTGATCCTGGTAGCCGCGTTGAAGATGAACTTCGTGGGGCTTCATATGAGTCTTATTATCGACCTTCAACATCACCAACAAGGCAAAATAGTTCGCTTAATAGAATGTCTTCAAGTAGTATATTTAGTATAAGAAAAAATAGAGATAAAGAAAAGACAAGTCCACCACAAAATGGGAGTAATAGTGATGTTTCTTCAATTGATTCATCAAGTGTTTTAAGTGGTAATTCATTTACACCAAATAGACGAAATAGTAGTGTTGGTTCAACATTATCTAATCAAACTTCAAGAAATTCAACAATTATACCAAGTCCACAAATAACTAATTCTAATCATTCTCGTCATGCATCAACTTATAGTTTCCAAAGTTCATCATCAAATCCTTATGATACAAAAACAACTAGAAGTGGGAATAATCTTGGACGTAAACCAACAAATTCATCATTAATTTCAAAACCTTCACTTATAATTTCTAATCCTCATAGTTCAACAGAAACTCTTACATCAAATATTTCAGGTTTTTTACTTGAAAAACCGGATCTGAATATAGAAATTGATAGATTATTTCGAGAATTAATGGAGAAGAGAGATTTTAAATCTTTACCTCCTCAAGCAAAACAAGAAATGATTAATTATAATCCTGATAAAAAATGGATGTTAATTTATCAAGATAGATTAAGTGAATTTAAAAAACAAGAACGTAGTATGACAAGTAAAGGTGATGCTTCTCCTGAACTTTATACGAAAAAATTAATGTCAAAATCAATTACTTCTGAAGAATTGAAAAATTTATGGGTTTCTTTAAGAACTGAACCAATTGATTGGGTTCGTTCATTTATTTATGAATGTCAAGGTGCAACTATTTTATCAACTTATCTTAAAAAAATTCAAGATCAAATTAATTCAATGGAATTTACTGATGCTAGTGATGAAATATTTGAAAAAGAATTTAATACTTTAAAAGCATTAAAATGTATGATGAATCAAAAATTAGGTGCTGAAAGAGTTAGAACTGATGCAAATATTTATGTTACTGCAATTTCTGGTTCTTTATTATCTCCTCGTATAATAAATCGTAAAATTGCTGCTGAACAATTAACTTTTATGATTGCTTATCATGGTGGTCAAGATCAAGGTAAGTATCATAAAATTTTGAAAGCTTTAGATGAATTATCTTATAAACCACATTTTGAAGCACATCCTCTGGCATCCAAGAAATCATTAGTTAGAAAACCTCCTTCTCCTGATTCTTATAAAAGATTCGAACTATGGCTTAAACTTGTTGAAAAAACCGTTGATGGTAGAGGAAAGTATAATAATTCAATGGTTGGTGCAAGTGATGAATTAAAACTGGCCCTTGCTGGTACTAATGGTGCTTCAGAAAATCATTTACTTGAATATTGTTTGGGTACTATGCTTTTAATTAATACTATTGTTCAATATGGTCTTGATTTTAGAGTAAGAATTCATTTAAGAGCTCAATTCACAGCGGCTGGTTTGGATAGACTATTGATCCAATTTCTGGAATTAGGTTATGAAAGTTTAAATCAACAATGCTCTAAATACTTTGAAATGGCAGATAACGATCAATTAGAACTTAAAAGTAAAGAAAATATTGATGTTAACCTTGACTTTAATAATCCCGTAGAATTAATTCAATCATTATGGAATAACGTTAGGGATAGTGAAGCTCAAGGATATTTTCTTAGTGCAATACAACATCTCTATCTCAATCAAGCTGATAAGAAAGATCTGTCGGAAGATACTTTAAGAAGTATTAGGCTACTTAATGAATTGATTCAAAATGTTTCAATGGCTCATACTACCAATGATGATTCTGCGATAAATATTGCCATTAATAGACTTTTTTCAAGTATGAGTACTGATGATCAGTACCATAAGGCAATAGAAGAAGTTAAAGTATATAAAAAGATTGCAGAAGAAGCTACATCTGAAAGAGATGAAATGTCAAGACAATTATCAATGGGAGCTGATGGATTAATAACAAATCTTAATAATGATCTTCGAGAGCAAGAAACAGTTCTTTTAAGAACAAGAAGAATGAATGAAGAATTACAGGAAGAATTAGCCGATTTGAAACGGAAACATTTGATAGAAAAACAAGAGCAAGAAGTTGAAATGAGAGAATTATTAATCATGTTGAATAGTGGAGCCCAATTAGAAAGTACTAAAAAGGGAAGTAAAACTACTGTTTCAATTCAAACTGGTAATGAAGAATTAATCAAGAAACTTCAAAAACAAATTCATCGTAAACGTGCTGAGTATAAATTAGATAATAGACAACTTGGAACTCAAGTTGAACCAAGCTCTAGATTAAGACAATTACGAGATCAAATGGCTGATATTGAAAATATGGCAAGAGAATTAGAAATGACAGATTTTGAAACTTATGTAAGTCCTACCGTTGCTGAACCTTCAGAAGAACCATCAGAACCTGAGCCAATTGAAACTGCATCTGACTTCTCGGATGATGATAAATTACTTGAAGAACCAGAAGAGGTATTCACTCCTATTCCAGCAGGTCCTCCAAGAGCATGTCGTGAAGATGATCTAGAGAAACTTGATACTCTTCGTAAGAAATTATCAAGCTTGCAAAGTGAATCAAATGATATAATGAAATTTAATAATAGTTCCATGTATAGTAAGCAAAAATTTTTGGCCATGGAAAGATTAAGAGAATTGGAAAATAACTTCAAGGATTTCAATATTGTTTTCGATACAAATGACGAACCAGAATTAAAACCAGAAATTCCGGTTGATCCTGCAATTAGATCAAAGATTCAAGAAGAACTTGATGAAGTTCAAAGACTTAAAGCTGATTTAGAATCACAATTATCGTCAATCAAGAAATCATCAACATCTCTGCCTTCTAAGAGTGTTTTGGATAAAATCGAAAATAAATATTCTCGTGGAAAAGTTCTGCAAGATCCATCACCATCAAGAGATTATAAATCACATCGTAAAACAACTATTGGTGGTGTAACTCCAAATTTCCTCAAGGAATTAAGTAACAAGTTTTCAAAGGATGACGACTCAAATAGTTCAGATAACGAACCATTTGTTGATTCAGTTGAAGATCAAAATAAATCTTCAAGAAGTGCATCACCTACCAAAGCGGCTCCTCCACCTCCTCCTCCACCTCCTCCACCTCCATTACTACCAATCTTAGGAGGTTCATCTTCAACTCCACCACCACCTCCTCCTCCATTACCTCCAATATTAGGAGGCACATCAGCCCCTCCACCACCGCCACTTCCTCCATCTTTCGGCGGAGCTCCTCCTCCTCCACCTCCGCTTCCACCATCAATGTCTGGAGGACCACCTCCACCTCCTCCACCTCCACCATTCCCAATACCATCAGCCAGAAAACAACCACAAATCACTACATTGGAAAAAGCACCAAGTCCTTTCGACATTTATCCTCGTCCAAAACGGAAGTTGAAACAATTACATTGGGAAAAATTCGATGCTACAGACAACAAATCGTTCTGGTCAAATTCTGAATCTCATAGTATTGCAAATGATTTGATGACTAAGGGAGTATTTGATGAGATTGAACTTATTTTTGCAGCCAAAGAGATTAAGAAATTAGCCACTAAAAAGAAGGAAGATATTGATAAACTCTCTTTCTTACCTCGAGATATCGCTCAGCAATTTGGTATTAACTTACACTATTACAATAGCATTTCAGAAGAAGAAGTCGTGGTGAAAGTATTACGATGCGATAAAGATGTTATTGAGAATATTGCCGTTCTTGAATTCTTTGGTAAAGAAGATATTGTTGAAATTCCAAATACTTTAGCTAGAAATTTGGAACCTTACTCTACCGATTATAAGTCAGGAGAAATTTCCAAACCCGATAAGGATCCTGCTGAATTACAAAGAGCTGATAGAATTTATTTGGAGTTGATTTACAATTTACAACACTATTGGAAATCAAGAATCAGAGCATTAACCGTGATATCTCATTACACCAAAGATTATGAAGATCTCGTGTTCAAATTAAGAGCTATTGAAGAAACTGTTGACTCAATTAATACTTCTAAACATTTGAAGAGTGTATTTGAAATAATCTTGGCTGTAGGTAATTACATGAACGATACAACAAAACAAGCAAAGGGATTCAAATTGAGTTCATTACAAAGACTTAGCTTTATGAAGGATGATAAGAATAGTATGACCTTCTTACATTATGTTGAAAAAATCATAAGATTACAATACCCTGAACTTCTTGGATTCATTGATGAACTTAGTAAATGTATTGATGTTTCAAAATACTCCATTGAACTGATTTCTACTGATTGTAAAGATTTTGCTCAATCAATTAAGAATGTTCAAAGCTCAATTGATATTGGGAACTTGAGTGATTTATCTAAATTCCACCCACAAGATCGTGTTTTAAAAGTAATTTTACCAGCACTTCCAAGAGCTAAAAGAAAAGGAGAATTACTTCTTGATCAAGCAAATTATACATTCAATGAATTTGATAAATTAATGAGATACTTTGGAGAAGATCCAACTGATCCATTTGTAAGAAATTCATTTGTAAGTAAATTTGCAAATTTTGTTAGTGATTTCAAACGAGCTCAAGCAGAAAATCTTAAACGTGAAGAGGAAACTCGAATTTATGAACAAAGAAAGAAACTTCTTGAAGTTCAAAGAAAACCTAGAAAGGTTGAAAATGACGATGATGGTGATGAAGATGATGAAAATGATGAAAATGTTATGGATTCATTACTTGAAAAATTAAAAGCAGCAGGTCCAAGTAAAGGAGAATCAACTTCAGCACGTAAAAGAGCATTAATGAAAAAACATATACTAGAGAACCAAAGAAAACCTACACTTGATGTTAATGGCAATATTTCTTCACCATCATCACCTATTGATGATTCATTCTCAGTAGGAAGCCCATTAAAAGGAGATATGAGTATTTCTGATGTCATTGATGAGGCAGATGAACTGATTGGTGAAGAAGATGTAGATAAAGAAGATATTGGATCTAGAGCTAGAAGTTTACTTAGTGAACTACGAAAAAGTGAATCTGGATCAACTGAACGAGTAACAGCAGCTCAATTTAGACAACAACGACTCCGAAATAAACAGTCAGGGTCGGGAATTAATAGCGATGCCGATGTGTCAATGACATCTTTGGATAAGGTTTAGCATTCATGTATATTTATAATATGACTAGTAAAAGGTATAGACAATATCTGTTTGATCAAAAGCAGATATCTTCAGTCAACGTAGAAAATTCTTCAAGGTCCAAGTCAATGATATTAGACGTTTTATTCTCGTAGTAATCAAAATGGGGTCTGTAAAGCAGCCTGAGTCCTTTTCCAGTTAGTTTATTTTCAAACGGTCTATTCAATGTTATAGTCACTTTCTCTTGTCCACCTCCAAAATCTGAAGTAATTTCAGTACATTTTTCATTGATCTTGGTAAGTTGGGTTCCAGAGTGTGACATTTGTCGAAGGCTAGTTATTTCTCCACTAACTGAAACACACAAGAATGCTTCCTTATCGGCTTCAATTCTTGCGGAATCATCCACATTCCAGTAGCTCTGGAAATTCAGATGATAGAGTCGAGGAATTCCAGATAGTTTATAAGGACTTACTTCTGACCCTCCACCAATTGGGAAAACCGTAGAGTGAAGCTTATCGCCGGCCAATGCCAAATCCCCAATGGAAATGGCATTCACTACGCTACGGCACCTGGAATCCTCCATGGCCTTTTCAAGTTTGGGTTCAGGTTCTTCGTCTCTATACACGAATTGAACAACAGAATTGTACTTGGTAGCCACCCACAAATGAACGCCATCTTCACATGAAAGCGACGTCACTTCACTGGGCATCCTTTGTAGTAGTCGTATTGTGGTAAGCTTCTTGCTGTCATTACTGTAGCTGGTCTCGTAGATGTTATACCCTGAGGAAAAGAGAATCAGTGATTTGATCTGCTGGATATTTGTAATGACTTGAGGGTGTTCAAACGACGTAAGTTCGGCAAAATGAATAGCTGGTTTATCATCTTCGAGTGCCTTGGTTATATTGATTACTTTAAAGCATCCTTTGTTCCCCACAGAACATCCTACGAGTAATTTCTTAGACACCCGATCTCCTCTATCGATTGACCATATGGCTGCACAAACGGGAACTTCATTAGGTTCAAACACCTCCAGTTGAGTCTTCAATTTAAAGTCCGTCTGTGGAAGCATCTTGAATGATTTCCTGTCGACAAACCGTAATTTCAGTGTCAGAGTTTCCGATTTTCCCATAATTAAGAATGTATTAAGGTAAGGAAGGTACATGAGCTTTCGAAATGGCTCAACAAGATTGATTTGTCTGACTACTGGCTGCTCAGATATGGTGGTTATGGAGTGCAATGAAAGTCCGTCAGATCGAACGGCTGCAAATGATAGCAAATTTTCTCCAATATCAAAAAGAGCACAAGCTGAAACAGACCGGTCTACTCTCTCCTGAAGATAAACCTTCCGAGGAAACTTTTTCTGCAATAAATCTACAAGCCACACGTTATCCCCGGTTACTAAAGCAAAATCTCCGGACGACAGTGATATCAGGAGCGGGCAGTCTGATAATTTAAGAAACTTGACTATGGTCAAACCACCGTTTTCCAATAGCGCATGAAGAAAGTACCCGTCCTTAGTTGTCACAAGCACGTTGAGCCCTATCTTCTCGATTTCGTTGACGCTGAAACTGGAGTCTTCTGAAGAAGTCTGTTCATGAAGTTTATACAGGTTTATAGAGTGTAAGTCTACTGATCCCGAGCAATTCCCCAGAAGCGTATAGAGCATCACATTCCCGTCGTATGTTCCTACTATCACACTGTCGGAAGTCATCTCTACCCTTGATACCTGTTGAAGAACCGAAAAAGAATGCTTGAGACTGAATAGGGTCGCCTCGTCGCTGTCATCCATTTGATCGAGAGGAGTATCTGAGAATTCAAAGACACATACCGAAACAGCACCATCACCATTACCATCTTCTATGGCCACCGCAAGCATTTTGCCGTGAAAAGATGCAGAGATAACAGATAAGCCATTGTGTTTTACAGATACACATTCTTCCAAATTGGAAACGATAATCTTGGTGGCTGTTACCTGAATGAAACAAGACCCTAAAGGAGCTGCAAGTAACGTTGGCTCGTCACTAACAAATACCACATCCTCCAACTCGTATACTTCGTACATTGTATTGTTTTCCTCTGACTCTTGTATCTCTAAAAAACATGAAGTGAAAGGCAAACTGCAAACCACAAAACACCTGGCTCCCATATTCAATGCCCACATACGACCAACTTTCCTAAGCTTGTCGTAAATATTCGAACGACGACTAGCTGCTACGCCATGACGAAGCTGTGTAAGTCGAGTTCTTTTCGCAGACCCTGTCAACAACCATAACTCTTGGGTTGATGAACTGAGGTAAGATCTGGAATTGTACGCATCAACGACCTCCACGTCAAGAACAGGAGTCCAGTTCTTATAGTCCTTTACAAGAAGCGCCTGGCTTGATTTCAATCGTGTTGGGTTTATATTGAGCCCATGGGTATTCACTGTAGATACAATGAGTTCACGGTTGGATCCCGTATCACTGCCGAAAAGGAGGTTGTAAGTCCCAGGCGTAGACAGTGTAGATACACAAAATACAGCAATTGGGTCAGCTATTTTGATTAATGGTTTCACCGATATGCTAAAACTTTGCGTTCCAATCACCAGTACGGCGTATATGACGCCCGTATCACATGCAATAAGTACCAAGTCAGTATCATTCTCAACGTCAAACACTCCGTCTTCAGGGATACTGAAACTCGTAGGGAACCCATCGAAAGATGTCTCCACAAAGTCGTACAGAGCCAGAATGATGTTCCCTACTGATATCATTTTGATCTGGGTAGGGAAAACACATAAGAACCCAGATATTGTAGGAAGAGGTATTATAAATACTGGGACTCCAAATGCATTATATAGAGGAAGTATTGACAGAGTGAGCGATTCTGGGCCAGAAGTTGCCAGCCATTGAAAAAGATGGAACTCAAGACGTCGATGTAGCGATAATTCCATGGTAAGAAACCAGAAATGTGACTCGATAGTTCCAGCAATAGGAGAAGCGAAACAAGAGTGAAGTATGACTCCTCGTGCTGGAATGGTGAAATGGGCTCCTAAAACTGGACCTGCCGGCGTTGGAGTAGACCTGAGGACTCGTAGGCAACTTGAAGCGGCTGCCGTCACTACACATTGGCCCGAAGGATGAGAATGAACGGTTGCACCAGGAGTTTCAAGAGAAGGTACAGGTAATTGACTAGATAAATCCCACCATTGAACGATTAGCGGACGATACACGAAACTTTGAGCGTCATCAGCCGTATCACCTCGTTCTAAAGCGGTTCCGAGGTCAATACTACGATCAAGTTTGAAAATTCGTATAAGGAATAAAAAACCTGCCTTTACTGAAACAAGAAGCAGATGCTCATCGCCGTCGATTCCACGAATCACACACGAGTCTCGGATGGCAGAATTGAGTCTCCATTCGACATCGTTTACCAAAAGTGACGTAACCTTGGTTATCACGGTGGTTTCAACGTACTGGCGCTGGAGATTGATATCGGGTTTGGGATCTTGAGACTGCAAGAATAAATCATCGTCGTCGAAAACGTCGACTTGCAGATCCTCGGCCGGGGGCACCACGTACTGGTCGGCCTCATCGTTTACAGATTCCGAACTGGGACCTTGGAGCGGTTTATTGATACAAACTCGAAAGTTTGGATATACACCAGTAACTAATGGAGAATGAACTATAGTCTTTTTAACTAATGCTAAATCTTTCAATTTTTGCGGTAGCGGAAGAAGCGCTTCTACTGTCAAGTCCATGGTTCACAATGAGCAAAGAAATCAATAACAATCTGTAAAAATAAATGTCTTGAGTCAAGAAGTAAAATCGGTGATGATTTGAATCCAATGCAGTGAATAATTGAGATTTATTTTTGTGGTCGCATGGCTGCAAATTACTGCAAATACTCTATAGGTAAATATACACTTAAATTTCAATTACCACATTTAATGAGAAAAGTATCGTCAATTAGGTCTATTGCCCTGATAATCAGTGTGGCGGGCGTAATGCTTGGTCTTGAAGCCTCGTCACTCACGGTGTTTGTTTCAAGTGCAAGCTTTAAGTACTATTTCGGACAAATCCAGTGGTGGGAACAAGCCATGCTTTACTCTGCAAATTCTATAGGTGCCATGCGTATGTACATCTGTTTTAGGAAGCTGAAAGCTCAAGAAGCTTGAAGCGAAGCTTTTCGATTCTTATGTTTTGTATCAAGCTTGTGCTGCTTCTCCTAGAGTCATTTTACTAACATCAGTTGGTTCACTTGCATGTGGATCCCTTAATGATACAAAAGGATGTATTATCTCTGTTCACATATCGTGCCTCTTCTTTACTGTCGGCTCTCTAGCTCTGGTTTTCCTGCCGTATATCTCACTACTAGTCGCAGGTCGTCTTCTCAAGGGAGGTGCCATGGGCATTATCTCTGCCTTGGTACCGGTTTACGTTCTACAAGCTCTTCCACAACTAACTCGAGGTTGGACTTTAGCCATTTTTCAAATGTCCTCTTCTGTTGGGACATTGGCTCTATTCTACATTGGATGGACATTACTGCTCTTCGTACCTATGGAGTTTCTGTTCAAGTACACTTGGGCAAGTGAAATTATTCCAGGACTTGTCCTCTTTATGGCTTCACTCGTTCTTCCTGCTTCTCCTTATTGGCTAGCTTCCAAGGGCAAATGGGTTGAAGCTGCAAATCACTCATCTGGAATTAATGGGGTAGCGCTACCATATAATCCTGAAACGTATGTCAACGACAATATAAGTCTTGTCTTGCCTGCGTGTTCTTACGCGGAGTTGTTCTCACCAGCCCATTTTCGTCAAACGCTTGGTGGCTTGTCTATACAAGCATTTGTTGGTGTTTGTTGTACCACTAGCTTGATGTATTTCTTCGAATACTTGTGTGTGATATGCGGAATATCTGGTAGTCATATCGTATTTGTAGTGTCGGTACAGTACGTGATAACAATTATATTTGCCTGGTTTCCTCTTATTCTTCTTGATAGCTGTGGTAGGAAAGATGCTTTGGTATTTGGGATGGGGCTCTTATCAGCTTCATATATTGGGTTATGCGCTATCTTGTTTTTTTGCAGCCATATTCCTAATCTGTATTCCCAGCTACCATTTGCACTTGAAGGAATCCCAGCATCTATAGCACTTGCACTTTTCTTCTTCATTATTGCCGTCTACTCCGCCGTGGTTCAGAGCTCCAGCTGGCTTTATGTGGCGGAAATTTTCAGCGAATCTGCAACTTCTAAAGGGTGCTCTCTCTGTATGTGCTGTTCGTGGATAGTCAACGCTTTTGTCACTCTTTTACTTCCAAAAGCTCTTTTGCAATTTCATCAATATGTTTTCCTTGCTTTAGGCATTATGTGTGTAGTTGCTTGCGTGGTTTTCACGACTCTTCCAGAAACAAAGATTCGGAAGAAACCACTTGCACGTCCTGTTGCATCTCAATTAAGTGAAAGTACAGAACCAAAAAAACTACCCTCGACTGACACTCCCAGTCTAAGACTGTCCTCACTGACCAGCAGCTCTCAACTGCGCCAAGTAAACCAGGCAAACCGAGCAAACCAGGCAAACCAAACAAAATACCTTAAACTAGAACCTCAATTCAATCCACTAGATATGCCGGAGTCAGTAGTCTCTCGAGACAACGAACCTGAAGCATTAAAGCCATTTGATTCACTACCAATTTCAAACCAAGAGACGTCTATTGATGAAGTTTTACGTGCTTATACCGCCTCGGACTCCAAATCATCTTCACCAGTGAGTCCTGGAGTTGTTATGAATCCTGCTAGTCCTGAATCGCAATTATCTGACGATTGGGTCCAGCACCAGTCACCAGAAACAGACGACTATCCTAGCAACAATGCCTTTGAAGCCACCACGTTTCTCAACTTCGATACACTCCGGGTAGCCACTCGAGCCCGGCCACTGCATCCATAGTTTAAATTAATTTGCAACCTTTCGTGGTGCACGGGTGTCGCTGCCGATAAATAATTAAACGTATAATAAACGTAGCCTAACTTATATCTATTTCTAGCATGTCTTCCTATAAGCCCATTGACGGCGATTACAACACAGTATGTACTATGGCCATATTACTCTATCACTACTAACGTCCAGCCCATTTCATTGATCGATAACGATACTGAGCCCAACCAATCATACATTGAACCAGACGCTCAACAAGCTGCAGAATCTCGTCCATTACAACCTGAGGTAGTAAAACCTCAAATTCCTGTAGCTGCCAACTCACATATGCTTCAAGTGAACTTCTACCGTCGATTTTTCGATCTTGATTCCGATCAATTTTTCCAGAAGATTCAACAAGCATTAAATCCTTTAAATAAAGCATCTTCAACTAATGAAGACGATGAAGATCAGGTAACAGAACTTTACGGATTCATATGGATTACCGGGACCCTTATTTTTCTCATGTTTGTGAGCTCTACTGGATCTAACTTGTTGTCACAATGGCTTCATGGAGACAAGAAGAAGAAGTATGAGTACAGTTTCGAGTTACTCACTAAATCAATAGCACTCTTTTACGGATATAATATAATCGTACCAGTATTATTGGTTGCGGTGACCACCTGGATGCTACGGTTCCCACAAACCCTCTCATTGACCAGGGTTATGTCGATGTACGGTTATACCAACGTTTTATGGATTCCTATAACGCTTGTAAATGTTTTAATTGTTATTCTCATTAGCGATAAAAAACATCATACACTTCTCAATATCCTTGAATGGACGATTGTTGCTCTCAGTGGTGTTGTCACCGGATTAAGCAACTTAAGTAAAATAAGTCCAATTGTACAGAAGAATACTCTTTTACTTGCCGATAATGATCTTAACAAAAGTAAAAGACAACACCTTATAATTATTGGATCATTGGCTTTAGCTCATGCAATTTTCACGGTAATTGTTAAAATTACTTTCTTTGGTATCAAAGTATGAGGTTCCCTACGCTACTTTTCGTCCTTATTCTATTCAAGATCGTAAGTATGTTTTATAGAAACTAAACGTATATACCACAAACTCGAGTCGTGTCCAGGGCATTTCGATGATATTTAATGAGAAAATTTTCTCATCTATTTCCTACTACTTACTTAATTCTTCTTCTACAGAATTGGCTGGTTTAAGTAGATACAAATATGAATTAAGTATTTCGTATTTGCTTTGCACCAACTCTTGTGTCTCTAATTGTTCTCACTTCTTTTTTTTTTTGTTTTTTTTGATTTTTTTGATTTTTGACTTTTTTTTGTTTTGCTTTCGGAAGCATAAGTCTTATATTCTTCAATGAAAGGTATGTTTGAATCCCATGTCGTTGCTGTGATTATTTGCATTTTACCAATTGTTCCAACTGAATTAACCGGGTTGACAATCGCACTATCGTTAAGTTTCAGCCTTGTATGAGCATTATCGACTTCATTATTCCAAATAAATTATACTAACGTTTAAGGTATGTTTTAATCATGGTGGTTTGAATGAGGATACGTATCGACCGGGCGGACATATTTAACCTTGACTATCCCTCTTTGTACAAATGAGAGGAGTCACGTTTCTGTGTACAAATTTTGAAACGTTGATGGTCGAGAGGTGATGAGAGGTCGCTTGCTGACTCCACAAAAGTAAATGAATCTTAACTAACATTTAGGCTTTATTGACTATATATAATACTTTACTGAACTTTCAATGATGATCCACTTATATTCACACTGTATGAGGAGTTTCTGCTTCACTGACTACGAAATATAAAAATACTGATTTAATGAATCTGATATAAGTTCAGTAAATAAACGATTGCAATTAAATTCTGTAAATACGTAGCGTTCGAACCTTAAGTATAAATACTAGCCTTAGGCCATCCGATTATACTCGGTGTATTCGTTGATGGTGAATGGTCTATTGTATTGATTGGTGTATTGATTGGTGTAATGATCTTGTCTGCGATGGCCATATAGTGATTTTTTCACTTGCGCAACACGCCATATCTATTTGAAAACTTCTACAAACATCTTACCACAAACATCTACATCTTCATGACCTATCTGAGACTTTCGAGGATACGGATCCCATTCGGTGGCCGATGGAATTCATCCTCGAAATTATCTGGTTCTTTACATCGACTACCGTCAATATATTCATATATACCGTTAAATATTCATCGGTCTGTTGCACATACTAATAGACCTCCTTTAAGACCCAGATTAATTCAAAATTATCAACATCCATTCCCTCGGTCGTCTTTGGCCAACGACTTTGTAGACCTCAATCGAATTTTGTCTCAACCCAAACTTCGAATATCTTATATGAAAAGACTTCTTCGCCTAGACAATTATGCTGGATTGGACATTTTGCTTACAAATTGTATCAAAAGTATTGCCCTAGCATCGGCACAGCCATCAGACGACTTGCTTGATATCATTTCTGCCACTTGGAAGTTTGCATTCACCAAGCGAGATACCGAAGTGTCTCAACTTACTACGTTTCGAGACGATTTGTTGAAGAATAGAATCACTCTAGTGAATTTATTGATAAATTCCGGTAAATGGCATGCTTATAAAGAGCTTATAGAGCCACTTTTCACTCGTACCGATGTTTCCGTTGAAAGATTGTGGGCAGACGAGATAATTTCAGTGGTTAAATTCGATTTCTCTAATCAAATGTCGTATGACGAACCTGCCATCAAAAGTTACCTACATGGACCTGCATCTACCACCAGAAAAAGAAGACTACTATCAACAATTATTCGAAAAGGATTGTTATATAGCTCCAATGATCAAGAAAGGTACAATTTGATACGGTCATTTTTTAGGCTCTTACCAATAATTGAACAAGAATGCTTGCTTTTGGTAAAAACAGATCATCATATTTATAAAAAAGCACTTCTTGAAATTGCATTACCACGAGCTGACTTGAATCGTATTGAGTACATTCGTAATATTAAATCCATGATTGAACACCAGTATGAAAATGAAGATGCATTGGCTCAATTTCTTTCCACTATAATGACATTTACTGCTAAAAGAAGTCCTAATGTCACGCTACAATTCTGGAATTATAAGTTATCTAATGGCCACAAGCTTTATCTGCACGATTTAACCAGTATCATGAAGTCGTACTACACCCTTCAAAGATTTGATGATGTGCTTGCGGTTTATGGTAAGTATCGTGATCTACAGGACGATGAACAAATCAAGATCCTTTTGAAAGTATGTGAACTTACAAAGAACTGGTCTTCATTGCAAAAACAGTTTGAAGATATGTATGGGAGAGGTGATTTGCCTCATGAAATACACTATGGTATTGTTATGAATATATTGGCTTCTATCGGAGCAACCGATGATGTTACTAAACTTTTCGTTCAGTTCAAAAAGAGAGGTTTGAAACCATCACATATTGTATTTTGGGGATTGCTTAGAGCACGGCTTTACCACAATGATACAGATGGTGCTTTAAAATTATTTCACGAATATACTACTTCCGGAAGACTAAATAAGGTAAGTGCCAGGTTATATTCACTTATATTTGATTGTTACCTAAATAATCAAGATCTTGAAGGTGGTATGATTTTTTTGAGGCAATCATTACAGAGTCAAAAACAACAAAAGGTTCATCTTGTTAACTCTTTTACTATTGGTAAATTCATTGCTTTAGCCAGAGATAAATGTAATTTACAGGCAATTGAAGAACTAAGACTCATTGGGTATAGTCTTCAATACGATAATGATGTATTTTACGTCAACCTTATGAAAGCTTATACTCGATTAGATCAGTTTGAAAAAGCAGAGGCTGTAGCAGAAGAAGCCCATCAGCATTCTAGGATTCCATATAAAAATCCTCATATTTTACGATGTCAACTTAGAAATAACCGGTTTTGGCTAAGAGCTACAACAGATAGACAATTAAAAGCAACCATTCTTAATAAGATATGGACAATACTTGAACTATTTTATCGTTTTGAGTATGAATGGACTAGTGCAGAATTTCATACCGAAGTTATCAAATATCATATTAGTCGTCCAAGGACTGGTGATGCTAAAGCTGTTCTTGCACTTGCAATAAAGAAAGAATTTGTGTCTGAGGACCATTTTGTGCCTCTACTCAAACATTATTCTGTATTGGATACATATCAGTCGAATACTCAGGTTATCGAACTTTATAAAGAGATGGCTGCTAACAGAATTAAGATCACCAGTCGTTCATACGTTCACCTTCTTCGGGCATTGTTGAATTTTGATAGATCAGGTAATAATGGATACTCTAAATCATACAAATTATTAAGATCTGTTTTCGATTTGAACGGTTTGAACATTGATAAGAGCGAATTGAAAGATAATGCATCTAAAGATGTGATACGTCTGAATGCAGTTGATTTGTGTAGAATGGTTTCAGCATATGTTATGGCAGACGCAGGTGACGTTAAGGAATCAGCTAAATTATTAACCAACTTTTTAAACCAAATCAAGACTTCGCTAGGTAAAAGTGTATCACCACAATTTAGATTTATTCTTTACTTAGAAATGTCACAGTTATATGACCTTCAAGGTAACGAAACAAGTTCCCGTGAGTTGATTGAAACTGGAATCAATGATATACACGATATCTGTGAGTATTTCATAAAGAACAGTACTTCAAATGGCTCGGACTTGATAGTCATCCCCCACAGTATTCAGGTAACTTACAGAAGATTAATAAGACGTAAATTGCGTTATATGTCAAAAACTTCACTCCCTTCAGAATATCTTGATCTTTATCAACTGGCAAACTCTCATAACTTAGCTCTTGGTGGGAATGAATATACCATTATAATCAACAAGCTTTTGAAAAGTGAGTACGATGAAAAAGTATTTGAAACCATATTGGAAATTTGTGAAAATCACTTGATTTATGGTAACTTATCGGAAGTCCAATTTGCCAAAGAAAGGAAATTCTTGTATCATTTGGTTATATCACATCTTACCAATCGTTTAGACAATGAAACTATCAAAAGAAAGTATGGAATACTTAATAAATTTTATGGAATAAAAGATATTGATCAACTCCGTTCATCTTGGGTAGGTGCAGGGTTTTTAGAGAATGCAGACTTACCCAAAAATGCCTCTATGAAAGAAATTATAGAAAATAGACTTGTTCATTATAATCAAAACTATCTGAGACATTTTACATGGAGATTGTCTATACTTTTAGATAAAATACCTGAATTTTTTCTGCCTGAAGAAACTAACAAGACACATAACTTGATACGGAATACTCTGGCAGGTTCATTGATATTCCAGTTAGAAAAATATTGTGTGAATCAATTAAAAGCCTTTAAGTTAATGGATAAATTCCCAATGACTATAGACTATTTACTACTTTTCAGACAACTACTGCGTAACAAGAATTGGTTTCGTAAAACTATAAATAAAGTATCATTCCCTAAAGGCAACGAAGAGGACCTTCAAGTCAAAAAGGCAAGAACCATCACGGCATTGAGAAACATTTCTCGAAGATAATTTGCATACTTGTATATAATTGTAAATATTAATTAACGAAATTTTCACTTTTTTGCAAATTTTGGAAATACTTAAGGAATGGTAAAACAAGAAACAAACTCTAAGGACAACTTCGAGTGGGGAGGGTCGACTGAGTGAGAAACAGTCTTGACATAATGCCGGATTACTGAATTATACTGAAAATTGTATTGGACAGATTTATACTGAAAAATGTGTTGGATAGAAATTTGAAATTTCTTTCATCCTACCTACATTTGTTTAAATTAATGTATTTACTACCTATTTCTACTTTCTAATTAGTTTGTTGATTCTTTCTTTTCTCTCTGCTCCTTCTTTTCCTTCTGTTCTTTCTTTTCCTTCTTTTCAGAATCAGCAAATGTAAATGTAGATTCAGTTTCTGTACTTCCAAAAATTAAAGGACCAATCCATGGTTGTATATTCCATTCTAATCTTACAATTGCCTCTCTTTCCCTGAAAGATTTTTCAACATCCCACACCGAGTACTTTGATCTTTGACCACCAAGCAGTAATTTTGCATCATTTTTTGAAGTAATAATTTTATCCCAAAATGTTACTTTATTTGATGAACCTTCACTTTTACCAGGGTATTCAGCAGTTAAATAAACGAAAATTTGCTTTGTATTCCAATTAAATAAGTCAGAAAGGTCAGTATCAAGATCAAATTGAATCTTAGAATTCTCCTTTGGCTTTCTATTTACTGATCCATAATTAAATGAATACTTTATCAGAGCACTGGGTACGATATTTGAAATGCTAGTTGTATTTAATGCCCATACATTATCCTTATATAATTGAATAAATGTTGCTACCACTATCAATGCCGATATTATTATACTCGAAGTAAGCGCCTGATTGGCTATAGCTTGGGCTCGATTGGTGATGTTAAACATGGAGAGTAATTCGTGTTCATAAATTTCGCAAAGTTGGAGAAGTTCGTGATTTTTACGCGGTTTAATATAGTGAAAAACTACTGGAAACTACTGGGAATTAACGTCTATTTAATGATTTTATTTATTCAATAGTTTTCAAATACTCTTGATGAAGTTTTTCTTGTTGTTGATACTGTTTAGTAAGTTTCTTTCTCATACTTTTAGTTACTTCTTCACCTTTTACATCTTTTGTAGGTAATCCTTGTTCATCCCATTCGGAATATAATGATGAATCTTTAAACATTTCTTGTGGTTTAATTTTCATTTTAGCTAATTTTTCTTGTTCCTTTTTAGCATTTGCTTGTGCTAATTGTTGTTTCTTCTTTTCTTTTTCTAAAACGGCTTGTTCTTTGGCGATTTGTTGTTCAACTAATTGTTGCTTTTCTTGTTCATTAAGAAATTTAACTAATGCTGATCCATTAGGTCTATCATCTAATGAAACTCCTAAATTAACTAAATCAGATCGAAGACTATCTGATGCTTTTAAAAACTCAGAATAATCAACTTTATTCATGGATCCAGTTCTTATAAAATCACGGAATTCACTTAATGCTTTAACGTATGGTAATAACAAATCTTCTTTTGATCCTCCAAATTCAGAATCACTTTCACTGGCATCTGACCATCCTAATTTATCACTTCTTGAATCAAATCCCATAATGTTTAATATTTTTGTAATCCATCTAGTAATTTCAAGTAAAACTTCAATTCTTAATCCATTTTCTCCTATTGAACTAGATTGAATATAATTATTACTCTTAGTAACTAATTCTTGAATTATTCTTAATGCTTTAAATGTAGATAAATTATCACAAAATGCTGCATGTACATCACTTTGTGCTCGTTTAAGATCTTGATATAATGTTTTCTCAACTTCAGTTAATTTTTTTGAAACATATGATGCTTCTTGACTTACTTTATGCTTGTAATCATTGTTCAATGCTCGAATATTAGTGAAAAATTTAGAAAGTGAAGATTCAACCGATTTAACTTCATGAATTAAACTATCTTTAAAATCAATAGTTTTTTCCCAAGGACTTAAAGCGAAAACTAATCTTAATTGCCTTGCTGTAAAATCATTTAAAGCATCTTCAATAGTAATAAAATTCTTTAATGATTTAGACATCTTAAGACCTTGTATATGTAAATGACCATTGTGCATAAAATAGTTAACCCATTGCTTATTATTATAATAAGCTTCTGATTGTGCTAATTCATTATCATGATGAGGGAAACACAAATCAATACCCCCAGAGTGAATATCCATAGATTCTCCTGTAATATCAGAAGCCATGACTGAACATTCAATGTGCCATCCTGGTCTACCACTACCCCATTTCGAAGACCAAGAAGGTTCACCAGGTTTTGAACCTTTCCATAAAGCAAAATCTGAAGGACTCTTTTTATTAGTTTGACCAGTAGACAATGAACCTTCACCATCATTGATTAATTCCATTGACCCTTTATTCCATGGTTGTAATTTAGCATAATCATGGTTTGGATCATTTTCAAATTTAGCAGTATCAAAATAAACCGAACCATCGCTGGTTGCATAAGCATAACCGTTTTCAATAATTTTATCCACAAAATCAATAATATTTGGAATATATTCAGATACTCTAGTCGTTACTGAAGGTGGTAAAACATTAAGCTTTAACATATCTTCATTAAACTTATTTTCCCAAAATGAAGGAAGTTTTCTGAAAATTGAAGGATCATTAACAGTATTTCCATATACTTTATCTAATTGAGGCATAGCGACTTCTTTAATGGCATCAAGAAATTCACTTATAGACAAAGATGAAGGATTTTCATTGAAAATAGTTTCGTGAGCTTTTTGAGCTGCCTTGGAGTACATTGGAAATTTAGGGTTTTCCTTGGATTCTTGTTCAACATTTATACGAGATAACCATGAGATAAAGTCTGATTTAATGTCGTTATTAAAAGCAGGTAAATTTTTACTAACATAGGTTTGTAAATATTCTTCAGCTTCACTAACCAACTCATTGTTGACGGCAGTATATTTATTAACTAATTTTTCTTCAAACAAGTACTGTTGACGGGCGGCAATGATAATTTTATCATCGATATCGGTAACATTTTGCACAAAGTTAACATTATAGCCAAAATAATCTTGTAAGATTCTTCTCGAAATATCAGAAGATACGTAGTTTCTAGCATGACCCATATGAGAGTGATCATATACAGTTGGTCCACAACAGTACCAATTAATATGATTTGGAGTTATAGGAATGAATTCATCTTTATTTCTAGTCAAAGAATTGTAAATTTTTAATACCGGCTGAACTCCTGAAGTGGATGGTTTAATCCACTCGGGCTGTTTTCTCGACACACTAGAAGACATCCTAACAAAACTTCTTACAATCAGTTGAGAGATGTTTGTATACATAAACTAGGAAGAAATAAATTTCACAGGGCGTGCGAACAGCTTAAACAACTATGCTAGCTAATGACTCAAAATATAATGGTGATTTCCAGTATGGCGATGTTCACAAGCTGTGGTGGGTTCCAGTGTGATCAAATAACTGGGAAATGACTGGGATTATGGTAGTCAATATCGTTTATGTATAAGAGTTATCTACATCATGATGTCTTTGACTTGAATACTCTACGTCTGTCTACAATTTCTTCATCTTCACCTTCATCTACTTATATGTCTCCTGTTCTCGAGTGTTTCAGCCTCATATTCTCTGGCTCTATCCATTCGTCCTCTCCATTCGTTTCTCTCTGGCCTTTGTCCTCCTTCTTATACTCCCTAACAGACTCTGTATCAGACAAGAAATTGGTCGCATGGCATGATTAACCCACAATGAAACTAGGCGTGTTTCGGGCCATCACTCTCGAACGCAAATTATAAGTCATCATATGAAGAGTCGTTGAGCTTACACTTCAATGCATTCAATGAGCCACTGAATAAACTGATTATGTAGTTCATATAAAGTCACACTATTTTTAAATAAGTAGTTATGACTTTTTCTCACTTCTTTTTATGTCTGTTATAGGTGATGTCAGGGCTTGTAGCCCTAGTCCCCTTCGCTCTGCGCACGTGCGAGCGCGCAGATTGTACCGCATCTGCTGGATTCTGAAAATTTTCCACGCACTCACTTCCGCACTGACTATTACTCCAAAAAAAAAATCTTGAAAATAAACCTTTATCATAGTTAGTACAAACTACACATAATTAAGATGTCTGTCACCACTGTTAAAGCTGCTAACTGGAGATTCGTCGAAGTCGGCCGTGTTGTTTTCTTAACCCAAACCAACGAGTTGGCTACCATCGTCGAAATCATCGATCAAAAAAGAGTATGTAATCCTCCATCAAAATGAATGAGATATACCTATTAAAATTTAAATGAAATCGACATTAAGCAAAGAAATATAACTATTATCCTATCCTTTATCCTATTACTTGCATAGTATCGTTTGTGAAGAGTTTACTGACTTTATTCCAATAAAAATCCATCCTTGATAAAATTTTCTATGACTTGAAATTTTTTAGTAATCCGCTAATTAGAAATATCGTTTAAATTTATATTGGGTTCATCATATCATTCAAATCACAATGAATTTTCATATACTAACAATTTTAGGTTTTAATTGACGGTCCAAAAATCCAAAGACAAGCTATTGCCATTGCTAAACTTGTTTTAACTCCACTTTCTGTTCCAAAATTACCAAGAGGTTCAAGAACTGGTACTGTTCACAAAAAATGGGCTGCTGCCGGAATTGATGAAAAATGGTCTAAATCTGCCAAAGCTAAGAAATTAGCTGTCCGTCAAAGAAGAGCTGAATTAACTGATTTCGAAAGATTCCAAGTTATGATCTTAAAGAAAGAAAGAAGATTCGCTGTTCACAAGGCTGCTAAAGCTTAAATCCCCCTAACATTTTAATTAGAAAAAATCAGCAAATTTTATATCTCTTCCGTTGTGTATCTTTAGTTTTCTAGTTCGAGGGTATCATAGCTAGATTTTTTCTTTAACTATAATGTTAACGTTCATAATTCTGTATCAAACACTAGTTGTAGATTCTTACATACGGTAAAAATATTATAAACAGTATACACAAAATGTAAAAAGATTATAATTATTATAATTATATTTATGTACAAGATCTAAGTTTTACTATTTACTTTTTTTTGGCTTGTTCCTTTTCATGTTCAGCAATTAATTGTCTTTGTAATTGTGGTGAACATTGAGCATATTTCAAGAATTCTAATGAAAATTCACCTTTACCTTGAGTTGATGCTCTTAATGAAGTTAAAAACCCAAACATTGAATTTAATGAACATTCAGCTGTAACTGTAAATTCTTCATGTCCATTAATAGTTTCTAAAATCATACCACCAACTTTATTAAGTAATCCTACAACAGGTCCTTGGAATTCATTTGGAGCACTAACTTCAACTGACATGATTGGTTCTAGGATAACTGGTTTAGCATTTAAAAATGCTTGTTTAAAAGCACCTCTAGCAGCAGTTCTAAATGACAATTCAGATGAATCAACTACATGAGTTTGACCATCGTTAACATGCATATGAACACCAAGAACTTTATGACCAATTAAAGGACCTTTTTCTAAAGAATCTTCAAAACCTTTAGAACAAGCAAATAAGAATTTTTCAGGAATTTTACCTCCAACAATATGTTCAGAGAATTTATTTTCACCTTCAAGTGGGGTCATTTCTCCCATAACTCTACCATATTGACCAGATCCACCAGATTGTTTCTTGTGAGTATAGTCAAAAGTGGTTGGGGAAGTAATAGTTTCACGGTATGCAACTTGTGGTTTACCAGTAACGCAATCAACTCCATATTCACGTCTCATTCTTTCAACGTAAATTTCTAAATGTAATTCACCCATTCCACTAATAACAGTTTCTTTTGATTCAGGATCAAATTTAACTCTGAAAGTAGGATCTTCTTTTTGAAATCTATTCATAGCCTTGGAGAAAGCTCCATTATCTTTAGTTTTTGGTTGAATTGATAATGAAATAACAGCTTCTGGAACAAACATAGAACTCATAGTAATTTGTTGTTCACAATTCAGTCCAATAAATGTATCACCAGAAGCACAATCAATACCAAAAGTAGCACAAATTTCACCAGCACCGACTTCATCAACATCTTCCATATCATTAGAGTGCATTCTCACTAATCTTGAAACTTTGACTTTCTTACCTGACTTAAGATGATTAATATGCATTCCTTTCTTTAATTTCCCTTGATAAACTCTGATATAAGTTAGTTGACCGTATTTACCTTCTTCTAATTTAAAGGCTAAACCAACAAAAGGAGCTGTACTTGAAGGAATTAAATTAAGAGGTTTTTCTTCACCTTTGACAAGTTCTAAACCAGTATTTAAAATTTCATTTGGTTGAGGTAAATAGTCAACAACAGAATCTAAAACATGTTGAACTCCAGTATTAGCTAAAGCAGACCCCATTAAAACAGGAGTGAATTTTCTAGCAATAGTAGCTCTTCTAATTGCACTTTTAATTTGTTCAACGGTTGGTTCTTCACCTTCCAAATAAATATCAGCCATTTCTTCATCAACGTCAGCTAAAGTTTCAATTAATAAAGCTCTTCTTTCTTCGACAAGATCAACAAGATCAGCAGGAATTTCATCACTTCTAATAGTTTCACCTTGATTACCTTCATTATATAAAGCAACACGATCAATAATATTAACTACCCCTTTTAATTCTGATTCAGCACCAATAGGAACTTGAATTGCAGCTGCTGGAGTTTTCAATTTTTGATTAATTTGTTCAATAGCACGGAATGGATTTGCACCCATTCTATCCATTTTATTAATAAATGTAACTCTTGGAACATTATAACGACGCATTTGACGATCAACAGTAACAGTTTGTGATTGAACTCCAGATACAGCACAAACAACCAAAACAGCACCATCTAATACACGTAAAGCTCTTTCAACTTCAATAGTGAAATCAATATGACCTGGAGTATCAATTAAATTAAAATGATAATCTTTTTCATCTTTTTCCCAAGAACAATAAGTAGCAGCAGATTGAATGGTGATACCTTTTTCTCTTTCTAAATCCATATGATCCATTTTAGCACCAACATTATCACGACCTCTAACTTCATGAATAGCTTTAATTCTACCAGTATAATATAACACACGTTCAGTAAATGTAGTTTTACCGGAATCAATATGAGCCGAAATACCAATGTTTCTCAATCTAGATGCACTAGCAGCATCTGCTTCTGTTAAAGTTTCATTAATTTTATCTATAATGACTTTTTCATCTTCATAAGTCTCAGGAATCTTTGTAAGTTCGGTTAAATCATTTTGAACATAACGAGTTGAATGAAATGATCTAACAGATGGGAAATTACTGAGTCTTGGTTGCTTCAAGGTAGGCTTGAGGGTTTTGGATCTTAAACCTGTACTTGCCGCTTGCACAACTCCACGAACTAAACCTGACATTCTTACTGTAGCTGATTGGATCTGAAAAATTCTCAAAACTTTTTTTTCAGGTGCGATTAAACCAGTTACTTAGATGTGAATTTGAGTAATTATCAAGCAGTATAATTTGTATTTATAGGTTCTTGACTTATTAGTTTGACCTTAGTTGAAGGAGTTCGGCTTTTGTTTGCTTTATAGATTTCAATAAAAATTAAAGATAGGTAAACTTTTTTGGAATGAAAATTTCACCCATAATATTCAGTAAATTACGTATATTTTGCACCCAAAACGAAAAACTTGAAAAATTGACAAAATACAATTTTCAAAAAAAAATGTAAAACATCTTGACTAGTATACTCTTCTAGTCATCTACTCATTCGGACCACAAACATACAAGGTATTATAAATTTCATAATAGTAAAATAAAAATATCTATGAATATAAAAGGCAAATTCTATTATACACTAAATGCTAGTCTAAAATATGCAGTCCATGATTCGATAAATCTAAGGTATGAACTAGTTCTTTGGTTTAACTGGACCAACTCCATTGACATTTCTGAACATCATAACACCAGGTACTTGATCATCATCAACAAATTGACACAGTCTCATTACTTTCCATAAAGATTTCCACATTGATTCACCTTCATATCTATAATGTTCACCCATAACCTTCTTGATAGCTTCGGTGGCTTCTCTTGCATTATAGAAAGGAATTCTTGAAACATAATGATGTAAAACGTGAGTTTCAATGATATCATGGAAAATATGTTGTCCAATAAATCCAAAATTACGATCAATAGTTGCAGCAGCACCACGAGCAAAAGTCCATTCAGAATCACGATAATGAGGCATAGATGGGTCAGTATGTTGTAAGAAAGTAACGAAAACTAACCAGTGATTAACCCAACACCAAGGCATAAACCAATCAACAAACATATTATGGAAACCAAAAGTTTTATACCATTGATAAACAACAAAAATAGTTGATAAAATACCAATATCACTTAATATAATATACCAATATTGATTTTTCTCGAAGATTGGAGAAGCAGGAGCATAATGAGATTTGGCAATTTTTGAATAGCCAGGAATACTTTGACCAGTGGCGTTGGTAGCTAAATAAAATTGTAAACCACCTAATTGTTGGAAGATTAAAATCAGAAGAGTCCAAATTGGAGATTCTTCCATGATTTCAGAAATCATTGAAGCACCATGTTTATGAACATATTCATCCTTGGTGTATGGGATGAAAACCATATCCTTAGTAAGATGTCCAGTAGCTTTATGATGTTTAGAATGACTAAATTTCCATGAAAAGTATGGAACTCCTAAATAAGAATGTAAAACCCAACCAACAAAATCATTAACATTTTGATAATCAGAGAAAGCTCCATGACCACATTCATGAGCTAAAATCCATAAACCAAAACCGAAAAGACCAATAAGATAAGAATGTAACAACCATAAAGATCCACGAATAAAAGTAGATAATGTTGCATGTTGATCAATATCAACGGTTGGAATATACTTATGACCAACGTAAGAGATCAAAACCATCATGACAATATCTCTAACAACGTATCCAAGAGATCTAACGAGGGATCTTTGGTAACAATGTTTAGGAATTGCTGATAAAATATCTTTAATGGTATAATCTGGTACATTAAATTCATTACCACGAGTATCAGTAGTCTGTAATTTACTTGAGACTTCCTTCTTACCTCTATGGGTAGCTTTAACTTCCACAACCGACGACATTACTTATTAGATGTTAAGTAAATGATGAATTTTAGGAATTTTACTTTTTTTTTTCAATGAGGCGCATCTCGGACCAATTAGAAATCGTTCATATCAAACACGTTGGTGACAATAGATCCTTAAAAATACGAAATTAGCGACCGTTTGAAGACCTATTGATACTTCATAGTCATATGTTATTGATATGTCAACCAAAAAAACCAATTTGACGGTTGTAAGTGTGAAATGTTGCTGATGCAGCCATCGCATTCAACGGTCGTCGTTACATTCTGCATCCCAATTGGGACGAGTACGATCTGACCGCGGCTGTACAAATAAGGTGTATGGATCCACCGGCAGGTGTACGGGCCTACTGGCTGAATCGGGTCCAATTCACGTGAACACTACCCTGAATTCGAAATGGCCAGTCCCCCAAATCAGCAATTCCCGAGATGGAATACACTAGATTAGAGTGGGAATCACCCGTAAGAAGTTACAACCGTACGAATTGGGTAAAATTAATTCTGATTTAAAGTTTCCCCACCGTTTGACCCCAATACCCCAATGAACAATAGCGCCCCTCAAAACTACGAGACTACTGATTTTATGTAATCGTTATCGTAGAAGGAACTATACTACTTATCCGTTTGAGTCATCCAGAGTTTTGAGTTGTTTTTGGGAAATTTAAGAACCTGGTTTATCAACTTGAGCCTTTGTCAAGACTGTGGTTGTGCTTGGAATGAAAAAGGCTGCAAAATCAGTATTTCCTAATCGGGAAATATAGACTCTGTTAGAGGAAAATCATAAAATTATTGGCGCCAAAGGTACACATATAGAGGATTTTTGTATGAAATTTATATGAAACTTTTCACCGGGATTATACCAAGAGATCTGCTTTGCAGGAAAGAGGAGTACAGGTGTGATTTTTGAAAAATTCCTCGTAAAGGTTATACCTCAGGCTTAACTAGGCAAAGATACTTTTAAGACTCATTATCAGGCGATGTAGTCAGTCACTTGGGCTTAGCATTACACATTTTGCAACGTCAATTGTATTCGTTGTGGTTACTTTCCAAGTATAATTTGCAACAAAACCCTTAATCTCTATTGTCTTGTGAGCAATCATTGTAAGGGCCCTAATTTTAAAATCATTATTGGTAACTCATTCATTAAAGAAACATTCATTGAGTTTCCACACAATCACAAAGCTAAAAATAAAGAAAGAATAACCTTCATAAGCAGGAGCTGACTCGAACTCCTTACCGTTATAGGAAACACCAAGATTTTTACTGTGTAAAATCAATAGCTTACATAATTAAGGCAATTACTGAATACAGTAATTTTTTTGCTGCAACACTTCCTGCACACAGAAAGTTTCCTATTTAGGTAAACAGATTGGAACAAATATGAGGAGCTTTCAAATGAAAAGTACTAATTCCCACTATTATAAATACGACTAATTCTGTCTGGTTTTTTAAGACATTATCAAAGAAGCTCAAGTTTTCTAATCCTATCGAATCCTACTATCTCTACCTATTTTTAGAATGAAATTAGCCCAAACCACTCTTTTAGCTATCTTAGCTACCGGTGCCTTCGTTTCCGCTGCTCCATCAATTATTACTGCTGATAATGCTTTAATGACTAGGGCTGATACTTCAAATGTTTTATCTATCCTTGAAGAAATTAAGACCTCAAAACACAAGAGACAATTCATTGAAGATGAAGCTGAACTTAAAGCTTTAGCTGAAAGAGATGACAGTTTAATCGCTGAATTAGTTGAAGCTTTAGCTTCTTCTGGTATTGTTACTGATATTTGGGATGCTCTTACCCAGGATACTGCTTTAAGAACTGAAATTGTTTCTATCGTTAAACTGACTGTTAAAGCTGCCGTTGTTCAAGGTCCTGCTTTAATCAAAGCTATTTGGAATTCTGGTTTAATTAAAGAAATTTTTGAAGATCTTGCTAATGACAGTCAATTAAAATCTGTTTTATTAAAAGTTGCTAAAAGTATCTTTGCTGATGCTGTCAATTTAGTTGAAGATCACTTTGGACTGGATTCATCTTCAACCACAACTACTACCGCTGCTTCTACTGCTTCTACTGCTGCCACTCGTAAGCGTTCTGTTTCAAAAGAAGTTGAAGATATGGAAAAGAGAGATGTTGCATCTACTGTTTCTGCTATTGTCAGTGCCATTTCAAATTCTGGTATTGTCAGTGATTTAGTTAAGAAAGTTTTGGCTGATCCATCAGCTTCTATTTCTTTCTTAACTTCTGCTTTAAAGACTGGTGCTGTATATGCTAAAGATATTTACGAATGGTCTAAAGATAATGGTCTTTTAGAAGAAGGTCTTGAATTCATTGAAGCTCATGGTGGTAAATATGCTGGTGCTCTTGCTGGATGGTTAGCTGAACAAGTTGGATCAGATGGTACTTCAACTGCTTCTACTGATTCTAGTGCTACTACTACTGCAGCTGTTGCTGCTTCTACAGCTGATGGATCCGATGCTTCTTCCTTATTAGCTGCTGCATCTGAAGCTGAAGCTGCATTAAACACTGCTTCTGCTAAAAAGATCAAAAGAAGAATGTACTAGATTCAAAGGATACCCCAAATACCTCAGCAAATGCTATTTAACGACTATTTCATTTAAAGTTTTCAACTTTACTTATTGAAGATTCTTCCAGTTGCTTTACATAACATCTTACACTAATGGTGAAAGATATTTCGGTTACCATGTACAATTAATTTTCAACTTCAATTCTCATTCCATATTAATAAAAGATATCAAAAAAAAATAAAACTGTAGATGATTGTAGGTTTGCGGAGAGTGTCAAAGAGTATTGATATTTTCTAATGACAGTACTAAAGGCAATTGTAAATGACAGAGCTAAAGACAATGAGAAGTACAGAGCTAAAGGCAATTGGCAATGCAGAGCTAGAGGCAATTGGCAATGCAGAGCTAGAGGCAATTGGCACTGGCATATTCAAGGGAGACGTCAACAACAGGATTCACGGCATTATTCAACGGAAGAACCAATGAATTCCCAACGGTGGAAACGATGATTCCCAACGGAATGAAGATTATTTTTTAGCATTGAAATTGGGTTTTAGATCCATCTTTAAACTACTCCATGTCAATTCAACATTACCATAGCTTGAATCTATAGATGTCACGTTCACTTTACCCACCATATGTCTAGACTTAACAATATACACTTCACATGACTAAGAAGGGATGACTCCCGGCGACCAAACTTATGCAAGAGTACTGACGTAGGTAATAATATCATTTTGCACAAAAATAAAATCGTACATAACTCCAAACATTCTGCTGCATATGATGGCATTCGGTACATATTGAGGGTCTTATAGAACATTAAATTTTGTCCACAATAGTTATTCCGTAATTAAAAAGTAATTGACCTATTCTTCCAGAGTCAAATAAAATTAATGGGCCTGCCCCTATTCGGGCTCGAAACGGATTGTTGACTATTTTTTAACATGGGTATATTCTTTGCAGGAGTTTAATTACGAAAACGGAAATTATTTTTCGCTTGCCCTCGCCTACTATTGTTTATGTGTTATAAATACATCCTAAGCAATTCTGCATACGCAATAGAGAGTTTAATTGAGGCAGTTAGTGTTTATGCCTTTTTTGGTTAAAATTATTTTATATAAAGATTTCTATATTTAAAGGAGGCGACATCCAACTTGTTAAAATCTATAGATTGTAATGCTTTTCGCTCTTGCTGTACCAAATTCTGCATTTAAACCATCAATTAAAAAACCATGTACTACATGGAGACTTCGTAAATTTAAAGAACATTATTTAAAGGATACAATTGAAGACGATTTTCAAGATAGCGAATATAGTTTATTACATCAAATTAATTTTGATGACGACAATTCCGATGATCAAAAATATACTTTTAATATCAGTTCATAAATCTACTTTGATATTAGTTCATAAATCTACTTTGATATTAGTTCATAAGTGGTACTAATGATAAACTTATATTGGTTCATAAATGATATAATTATACTTGATAATCTTTTGAATAACTGGTTTATTCATAGTCCTATATAGAATCATGTATATAATTGGCTTTTGCCATAATAAAATAATTTTTAATGCAATTTGGTAAAATTTTCACCTATAACTTGGTATTCTTTAAGTATGTTATAGGTAATATTCGATATTCTTGGATCTGAGGTTTTGGAATTATGGTGATGATGATGACCCTTCCAGGTAAGTTTCATCAAGATGCTTTTCATTATTTGAAGGATCCCAAGTTGCACTTGGAATTGCTAATGCTTCTCTATGTTTACGATCTCTTTCAAATTCTCTCCAACGTTTCATAACAATTTGACTTGAATCAAAAATACCATCAGCTGCACTATGATCACCTTTATCACCACCTTGAACAACTCTTGTTTCACCCCAACTAAAATCATCAAATTTCCAATATGAATAAGTTGGTAAAACAAAATTCCAAATTGGTAAAGCAATAAGATAAATGAAAAAATAAATAATATATTTAAATGATGAAACGGTTATAACAATCATTGCACCAGGTAAACCAAAAACAATCGCCAAAAGAACCAAAGATAAAACTGGAGTTGGTTTACTAATAATTGCAACAACAATAACATAAATTGTAAAAGTAATTGCAGCAGGTAAAACTAATGTACCAATTAATTCAATTCCAATAACAAATTGCATTGAAAAACAAAATGTACCACATAAATCTTTAACTAAAACTAATTCCATCAAATTATGAACAGTTGAATTAATCCAACGACGACGTTGTGATAATAAAACTTTAAATTTATCAGGAACTAAAGTTTTACAAGCAGCTTTTGGAACAAATACTTGTTTTCTTTTTGGGAAAGTTTTTAACATTAAAGATGAAAGGAAACGATCTTCTCCTAAAAGCAATAAATTCTTTTTATGTAAAGTATCAACAACATTATCAGAATATCTTTCAACGATATCAGGATTTGCTAAAATTGGAACCCAATAACCATCAGAACCTTTTGGACTTTTAATTCTATACATTGAAAAACATCCAGGTAAACATGTAACACCACCAAAAACTGATTCAAAAGCTTTTGCTTGATGATGAGAAATATAATATTCAAAAACTTGAATTGCAGTTACCCAAGTATCTGATTTATTAGAAATTTTAGTTTCTCCACATAATCCCATAATCATTGGATCTTTAACCATTTCTGCTGCCATATGAGTAAGACAATCAGGGAAAACTCTTGTATCAGCATCAACCATTAAACAAAGTTCAAAAAATTCTGCCATTAAACCTGTTACTCTCCAAATACTATTCATAATTTCAAATTCTAATTCAGTCATTCTTTCATCAAACATAACTTTTTGTAAAAATGACATTAAAATAATTTGTGAATCACGTTTACCTCTATTACCAGGTTTAGCACCACTTGCTTCATCTGGTGTACCACATTTAACAATTGTAAGAACTGGAACTCTTTGTTGTTTTTCAGGTGGAACAGTTTCATCATCATATTTATAAAATCCAGCATAAACTTTTGCCATATTATGACGTTTACTTCCTTGAGCAACTGCAACATAAGAATATGGTTTAACATCTTCAGGAGCAATTGTAAAATCTGTCATCATACCTAATGCAATTTCAGGAGTTGTTAAATCATTTCCTGAACCTTTAATAATACCATCACAAACAACAAATATTAATTTATGAGAATTTGGATAATCAGTTGTTGCAAGTGAATCCATTGTTGTACGTAAACCATCTTGATCTTCAGAATAACATGTAACTAAACACATTGTATGAGCTAATGGATAACCAAAAGGTTGATATTCAACTGGTGGTTGAGGAACAACATCTGGATGAATAATATCAGGACTTAATCCATTAGTTGAAATATCTTCATATTGATCAAATGGATTATAAGTTGAAACAGGTCTACTCATTAAATCCATTTGAGAATTTGGATCATTAAGGTATAACATTGAATGTCTTGTATTTGATTTTGCTAATTTTTTATTTCCATTACGACTTAGTAATGCAGCTTGAGTTGACATAGTTGTTGCAGTAAATGATTTACTTAATTGATCAGCATTATCATAATATTTTGATAAATCATTTACTGGAGCTTTAGTTGGATTATGTAATTTATGAAATACACTTTGTCTATTGGTTTTAGCAGATTTATAATTTGCTCTTGATCTTTCAGGAACGGTTTTAATTCCTGCCATTGCATTTTTATTTTCAACCCAATCTTCAATTTCTTTTTCTCTTTCAAGCATTGATTTATTATCAAGAGTATTTGCACCTTGTTTCCCTGATAAAAACCAATGGAAATAACAAGCCATTAAAAATTTACTTACAACCACTGATAAAATGAATACTAAAGAAATATAAAGAACAACTTTTGATGCAATACAACCAATTGTATCAGAATCAATGGTACCAACTTTAATCATTTCACTTAAACATCTTGCAGCATGTCTTTCATCAGCATTAGTAAGAACTAACGAAATATCAAGACCTCTATAAGTATCATCATCTCTTAATTCATCAAATAATTTTGGATAAGTAAGATCATCGGTTAAGATCCAATTTACTAAATCTAAATCCAAGACATTACCAGAATAAACCACCAAATTTCTTGAAGAATTTCTAATATCATCCCAAGTAAAATAAACATCACCAGTTGCTTCTAAAGCATAATAAGCTTTTCTTGCAAGTGAAGAAGTATGACAAGCCCAACCATCATAATAAACTTGAGATTTATTTGGAGATGTTGAACCATCTTGATCAAATAATCTACAAGGCATATACCAAGCTAATTCATCATCACTATTAGTTGGGATAGTATTATTATCTCTTGGTTTAATTAAACCTTTACAATTCCCATTAACATTTTGAAATAAAAATGAAGCATCTTTTCCACCAGCATTAATTGGAGGATATAAAACATTTGAACCTGATGAAATCCCAGCAACTTTTGGATGTTTTGAAGATGTTAAATCATATGAACGTCCATTTATAATAAGATAACCTGCATCAACTTCATTATTTCTTGTTTTAATATCACTATTTGAACAAACAGTTCTTGTAAATCCAAATGTTATATAAGCCACAAATGTACCAATTAACAAGATACAAGAAATTAAACCAATTTTTTCTCTCCAAGCAAATTGACGATCTTTTGTTGGTAATCCAAAAAGTTTAAGTAATGGACCCGGAGCCCAAAAAGTTATAGCATAACAATAAACTTTCCAAAAATAAATATCATGCTTTTGATTTGAATCATTCAATTTTGATGGTTTTGAAATAACGTTCTTTTTATTGGGATTATAATCTACTTCATCATTAAGTCCATAAACTTCTCTACCTCCACGTAAATGATCCGATTCATTTATATCCATTAATGGAATACCTTCTTCATCATTTAATGATCTTGATGAACGTTGATAATTTGAATCTTTTAATTCCACATCTTCAGGACTACGTTGAGGATCAAGTCCAGTGGTGGAAGGTAAGACTTTTAAATGATTTGATTCTTGATTTGTTACTTGAGTATAATGATATCTTGGATGATCTTTACCTATACGAGATCTTTCAGGTTTAACAAGAGTTTTCTTTCTAGTTAAACCTTCTCCCGATTCAGGATCAAATTCTTGATACTTAGATGATGATGCACTATTTCTATATGACATAATCTAAGATTTAAATTTCAAGATTTTGAACGGTGAAAAATTTGGACTATTCAATTAAGTAGTTATTTTTACAACTTTTGTGAGAGTAAAAATTTATTAGGGCGATTTTTATACGTTTCAGCTTGTTTACATTTCCTGCGAAATTTTCCTGGTCCGGGGCACACAACCAGATGGTTCGGAGGTTGGAAACTCCGGTTAATGTAATTTAATTCCATAATTAAACAATAAAGAATGGTTGACGGCAATTGATACGGCGATTGTTTTGGGTCGTTAATTGATTGTGTGTTCAATTACGTATTGTATTGTGCTAATAATAGATTTAAATTACCTACAGGTGCGATTGGATCAGTCCTAATCGGGAAATAATCTTTTCGGGTGCGGGCGAGAATGGTTGCATACGGGCTTAGCTAGACTAAGCTTGGAAAGGTACGGATTTAAAGAAGATGTATTGGGAGGCTGCTTATTGATCCAGAGGCTTAAAGGCTTAAAGGCTTACTGGGTACTTTATGGGTTACTCTGGGTACTTTATGGGTTACTCTGGGTTACTATATGGGTTTATAGCTTACAGGCTTACAGGCTTACAGGCTTACAGGCTTACTTGTATACTTACACTATGTCTATGCATTCACTATGGCTCTCTGCATTACTGCTTACCTTTATGGTCTCTTAGGCCCCTCTCCTCTCTTAGGCCCCTCTACTCTCTTAGGCCCCTCTCCTCTCTAAGGCCCCTCTCTTTCTTGTCTCTTGCCCCTCTTGTCTCTTGCCCTGCCTAATGTCCGTGCCTCAAGGCCTGCTGAACAAGAACACTAACTTCAATCTTATTGGCATACGGAACCATCTCTATAAGAAGTGAATCTAAAACATGTAATTCACTCATATTACTATGAGTATATGCTTCAACAATTTCTTGCATAACAATTGTAACTTCCTTTATTTGAATTCTAGGTAATGGTGCTCGATTCACTAATTTAGCATCAGCTATAAATCTTCTTAAACTGTAAGCAGCTCGTGCTATAAAGTATTGACAACTGCTAGCAACAACTGGTTCAGTATGTGAAACCAAAAATTTACCCAACTCTCTTAAACAAACAGTTCGTGTATCAGTATTACGATATGCACTTATACCTTCAGATGATCCAAATGATTGCAGAAATTTGAAATTACTTAAATTTATTATGGTTTCATCAATACTCTCACTCATTAAATGTTTCTCAATATCATTATAACCATACAAATATGAGTTGCGATATATTTCGGCAAAAATCTTATCCATAAGCACAATGGTTTTGTCATTGGAAACTAATGCAGGTATGATTTTCAGTGAAAGTGAATAATATTGCTCAATATTAATTGATTCATGTTCTGGTGCACTAATAGTATCAGAAATACATATATTTATACCGGAAATCAATAATTCCCAAATTTCCAAACTATTTTCAATATCGTCAATATTTTCGGAAAGTAATCTGGTGGTTATTAGTTTGAAAATTCCATTGGCTTCTATCCAAAAGGATGTTGCTCGACTAGGTATTCCTTCAGCTTTAACCCTGACAATTTCAAGTAATGACCGTAAGATCTTTTCAATGGTTTTATCTTCAATAAGAATCTTCAAGTTACTCAACCCACTAAGATTAGTTTTGAGTATATCCAAAGACAGGTGTCCAATGGCGACAAATGTAGGGATTTTAAATTGTTGATCTGCAAGTTTGTTATGTAATTTCTTCTCAATTCTTTCTCTGGTTCCAAATGGGTCAACCATAATCAGAGAAAGTTGTTGGTTAATACCAGACTTAATAGCATCATTTTCTGACTCACTTATGAGTCGGAGCGTATCTAATACCGCTTTTTGAAGCGTGGTTGGTTTATTCACATCGTTGATTCCACTATGTGGGAGTATAGGATACCTAGCACAAGTATTGAGGATCGATAGCGTCTTAGTACATTCTTCAGGTCCAAAGATTGGGTGAATAACCCGATAGAGCGGCTGGAAACACTGAACGAATACAGCTAAAGTATCTTGATACTCAGGATGTATAAAATCGTACTCGACATTAACATTACTCCAGAATCGATAGAAAAGTGTTTGAATTTCACACTCAAGCTTATCTTGATCAATAGCAGTGAATGGATTAACTAAATCATGGAAAAATTTGAAAACCTTTAAGTTTAAATCAATCCATTTAAACTCTAATAGTTCTCGGAAATACTTCACTAAACTCTTCCAAAGAGCCAAGTTAGTAGAAACCAGTAAATCTTGTCTGTTATCATCTTCAAAATTCATAATGAATTTATTATACATGGATAATAAACCGGAAAGTATAAGACTCAAACTATCAATCCATTCCTTTTGACCGCTACTACTTGGGACATTTTCACGAAGCGCAGTCAAATCAAGAAGTAATGAAAGTACAATATTTGATAGTAAGTCCCATGAAATTACAAGACTTCCATGAACATCAATAATCTTAAATATAGTCTGGATAGCACCATCTCTGACTTGTGGTCTGAAATCAGTACAGAGCTTGGCTAGCGAAGAAAGAAGATACACATCTAGGACTTTATAATCGAAAGTAGTTCCATCACTTAAATCATCAAGAAATACAACTAATTGTGATTCATTTTCCACCAGTTTGATTCTGGTTAAATCGTCTGCAGTATTAGTCAGTTCCTGATTTTGCATTCTGGTCTTGATAGAGTCACTTATCAACCAAAAGTAACTAACAGATGTGAATGATATATTCAAGTCGTATGTTTGGGAACAGAAATTGTATAGAGTATCAATCAAGTACTTTAATTGTTTAAATGGGAGTGTTAATAAAAACTCATCCAATATTAACTTTAGCGTATCAAAAGACAGTTGAATCAACGACTGAATCTTATCACGAAGTTTCCTATCTTGTTCACCTGCATCGTCCTTAAGTTTGAAAGACGTGTTTAATATCTTGAACACTATATTCCATGAATCCTGGTAATAAGTATCGTACTTATCAATAAGATCATGAAGAGTATCTAGAATCAATAAATGCATCTCTGTTTCACAATTCAATACCATAAACTCTACAGGAAGTCCCATATCGAACATGGTGTCTAGGAACGTTATGAGAGCATCAAGGGTCATTGACGATGTAGCCAGTTCTAAGTCTGGATTTTTCGATCCAAATCCTTGAGATGAAACATCAAGAATCACTTCATTGAAACACTTGGTTAAATGAACTCTCAATACCGGTGTAACATCTCGCTTGTTGTTAGCATTGACAAAGAAACTCACTAAATGGTTCCAATTCTTGGTATTATTCACGAAAAACTTATTGGAATTAACCTTACTTAATTGCAACAACACCTCCAAATAAAATGATTTATTATAAGGACAAGTAGACTCTGAATCATTATACATACTAGTTATTACCAGTAATAAATCATAAAATGAGTCAGTTGGATAGTCATTTATACTTTTAACGAATTTGGCGAATGAATTCGTTACATTGGTCAAATCCTGAGCACTCAAAGAAGGAAGTTGATTTTCAGACATAGTTTTGAATTCTTTATGGTTGGCATACCCACTATACTCGTCAGGACCATTCAAATAGTAGTTGACTAATTGGAAAGTGTTCCAGATAATCTTCCAAGACTCTTGCAATGTTGAACCTAGTGAAATTGCTAAATTAGTAAGGGCTCTAAGACACACGATTTGTCTAGGGTTAAAGCTTCTTGATCTAGTCATATCTGGCTCTTGATGTTCTTCTGGTTTCACTGATGGTGTAGAAGTTCCTGTTAATGAAGGTTGGGGAGATCCTGGCGACTGAATTGCCGAACTTAATGACTCCACGAGTGATTCACCAAATGAAAGTAGTTGTTTCCCTTGTTCTTGAAAACTTGACCCAGATCCATTGAGTTTCTTCTGCTTAGTAACGTTTTTGGTGATAGTTTCAGATAATAAGTTGAGTAAAGAGTCACGAAGGGTTGTTAGACCCAAAAGACCAGCAGTATGAGTAAATTTTTGAAATGATCTCACAACCGAGTGAAAAGTTTCATTATCCATTGAAGAATAAAGAAACTGTTTGAAAAGCAGTAAAGTATCTTTAAAGCAAACTTCTAGCAAGCTTGAAATGAATTCTAAATTTGATTCAAGTTTGGATGCATCAGAATCATCTTGTGATAATGTGCTAACATAATTAGCTATTCCCTCAGTATAATTACTGAGTATTTTAAGTGTAAGATATATGCTATAGGTATTTGGGATATTTGTTGGAGGTTCTTGCTTATCTAAGTGATCGAGTGCCGATACTTTCATGGTAGAGTGATTTAATGATAAAAAGACTGAACCAGGAGAAGTATCAGAAGGACGAACGGTATCATTAACTAGAGTTGAATTTTTTTGAATATAAGTACTAAGAATTGCCATCAATTCCTGTATAACATTTTTCTTCTTAGGATTATTATCATAATGTTGAAAAATAGTTTTAATACTATTAAAATCGGTAGTAAGCGCTTTAAACATTTCTAAAACAAGAATTTTCTCCCAGTTAACCAGAACAAGAGGATCAATTCCTGGTCCGACGTCGGTATTGATAAGAATATGATTTAAAAATGAAAGAATGATTTCACATTCGATTTCCAAAGTATCTAGTTGAGTTGAAAGAAGAACATGAATTATACGAATGGTTCTACATACCAAAGGGAATTGATGATGCAGATTTTGAGTGGAATTCAAAGTATTCAATAATGCTGGTACTAATGTGACCTTTACAATATGAATTAATTCTGGATGAGATTTAAATATCTGATGATAATTAGATAAAATTGATTCTACAATTTCAAGTACCGATAATTGTTTAATTGAAATCTCACCAATATAAATAAGTTTTTCACCATTGATTATCCGACATAAATCATTAAAAATTCGGAAAGAATCAGCAGCTGAAACGTTAACTGAAACGTCAGAATCTTCAACGGTAATTTTCTCGGTTGCAGGCGACGAATCGGATTTTAATTTATCGAACACGTTACCAAATAACTGTTGAAGAGTTGCCGACGCCGTGTTTTCCACCACCGGACTTCTTCCTGTGGCCAATGATGAACATAATCCAAGTAATTGAAGTAAAGTAGTACCGTGAAGATCATAACTCAGTGCTAATACTGGTAAGCATTGAAGGATTCTTAATTCAGTATCTGGTCCCAAAGACAGAGCAGAAAGTAAACCTGTAATTACAATTTCAATGGATTCTGGAGGAACAAAACATGAAGTCAAGAGTCTGTTCAACACAGGAAGGGCCAGGTGAACGATCTTGGAATGGTTCAGAGAACATGCTAGAACAAATGGATTTGTAATATCTTTCCTAGTTTCTGTATCGGAAATGATTGAAAGAGCATCAGCTTGTTTATATAGCTTAATTTCTGCCAATGCCTTTTCACATGCTTGCTTGACGTCAGGCAGTTTCCGACGAGAATCAGACGCTAACGACGTTAAATCGGCCGCTAGTTGTTGCACAGATGTCATAAGAACAAGTATTAAGTAGTAGCTGGAAAATTTCGCGTCGGCTGCAAAATATAGTGTAGGAGGTAGGAAGAAGGAAGTACGATAGTTTGAACATACACACGGAGATTACAGGGAAATGGGTTGAAAATGGGAGGTGGGAGTTTAGAAATGGCCGGGTGTCTTGTGGTATTTTTCGAGAAGTAAAGGGATGGAAACGGAGGATAAAAGAGTAAGAGTAAGAGTAAGAGTAAGAGTAAGAGTAAGAGTAAGAGTAAGAGTAAGAGTAAGAGTAAGAGTAAGAGTAAGAGTAAGAGTAAGAGTAAGAGTAAGAGTAAGAGTAAGAGTA